>CM023942.1:22016636-22103794 GCA_013407115.1 Glycine latifolia | reverse complement strand
AAAACACAAAAAATAATTTTGTTTGAATAAAAAAATAATAAAAAACAAAAAAAACTTTCGATCAAATACGTACCCCGTTTTTTTCCCCCCCCCCCCCCCCCCCCCAAACCAATTCCCTGTATTTGCATATATATAGTGTGCAGAACCAGGGGATGGAAGAACAATTAACATCCAAGTCATGCAAAGCATAAAACACAGTCCAAACCTTTAAAGACACAGAACATGAAAAGATGATTTGAGTCTCATCACTTACCTTCTATTAAATCTTAAACCTCAGTCTAGATTTAATTCTCTCATTAAAAATATTTCTTATCATAAAAATATGTCCTATATATTATTCAATAAAAAAATTATTAAATAGTATAATAATCAATCAAAGTTACGTGACTGTTATGTGATGTCATCCCGTGTCATGCGATCAATTATTACAGCATCATCAAACATCTGAATTCCTGATTTTAAATTGATCCACGTGCACATACTTGAAGTAAGAAACTGTAGTAGTATCATTTATCAAGGCTTTGTGATAGGGATTATCTCTCAACTGGTGCTATACTTTTTTGAAAATTAATCTCATGACTTTTTAATTGTGAGAATATCTTGTTTTCAAAATTAATCTTATGACTTTTTAATTGTGAGAATATCTTGTTTTCAGAAGAAAAAAAATCATTTATCAAGACATATATTATACTGTGCGTCGGTACACCAAAAGTACAAAACAAGCCAACTACATGAAAAAAGACACCATAATGAGTATATTATTCAAGTTCGAAATGTTTACGATATTATAAGATGATCGATTTTTATGCAGAATATCAGTATAAAATAGTTTTATTTCATTAATAAATTCTTATGAAGATTGTTAAGTTTTATAATATAAATTATGTTTAAACGATAAAAATATTATTTCGTTAAGATTACATATAACTTTTTTAAAAAACCTTTTAATTTCTTTATAAGTTATAAAATTGTAAAAATTACAATTTAATTAAATTATAAAAAACTATATTTTATTTATGTTGATAATATTCTTAAATTTATACAAAAATTATATTTTAATTATTATTCAAATACTTTTAAATAAATTTCTTTAAAATTATTTGAATAATAATTATTTAATTTTAACATTTTAATTTAATTATTATTAATTTTTAGGGACTCAATAATTAAAGACTAAAAATAAAAATCTTAAAAATATTTAGGTACTAAAAACTAATAACCTCAGGAATATATCGCTCTTTTTTTTTTTTACGGTAGGAGTATATCACTCTTAGACATGCATGACTCATTTTATTTTATTTTGAATAAATAGCTAAATTCATCGTGAGATGTTGATAATTTGATCTTGAAGATTAAAAAAATCAAATTTAATTTTGAATGTGAAAAAAGTGTATAATATAAGTTAATTCAGAAATAACGTACCAAATGTACCCACGTCACGCACAAATCAGTTGATAACGTGGTTAGTAGCAAAGACAACAAATGGTTGCATGTGATGCATAACGATACTTGTCTTCAGGTCCTTATCTCTTGCTGAAAACTCACATAACAGTGGCTTGAACTATGGAGCTGAAGACTCCAACAAGTTTGATTTTTGGTGTTAATGGTGAGAAGTTTGAGCTCCACGACGTTGACCCTTCAATCACTTTACTGGAATTCTTGCGTAATCACACTAGTTTCAAAAGTGTCAAGCTCGGCTGTGGTGAAGGTATATATTAATATGACCCTCTTGACTGCTGAATTGGCGGTTAGATTTTAGTGGATTTTCTTTTTAATCTCATTAATCATTATGCGTGTTGTTAATTAACCAATAAGGGAGAACCTTAGTGGGTTTTATGGATTATGGTCTTGGAATGGTTTTCCAATTCCAGATCATTTTTTGGAGTTAAATATGTGTTCCTTTTCTGGATAACGTCTGTTTTTGTCCTGCGCAAGAAAAACTAACATCAAAACTAACATTCTAACAACCTAACATTTGCCGATCACAAAAAAAAAAAAAAGAACTTGAATTACTCTAATCATTGTTTGAAGCCTAAGATATAAGTGGCAGTAATGGTTTCTAATTCCTAATTATTATTGAGCTATATGATTAATTTTTTTTTCATATACAAAAGAAAGAATTGTTCATGACAAGATTTGAGAACAACACAACAAAAGCCTTATGTGACATCTCACTAGGTGAAGTCAGAAACATGAACCACACAATGCTATTCAACTTGATTAAAGATCAGATCTTCAGAGATACTATTATTATGAGATTCCGCTTTAACAACTTCCCCAATGCCTTTATTTTTCTCCTTCTCTTTTTCACAAGACTAAAAGCCATGCAGACTTATACTGAGAATTGAGAGAAAGGAAGGAAAAAAAATCATGTTATTGTTTCTGATGGTTTTATCATGAAAATGAAGGTGGAGCAGTGTTGGCCTTCAGTGATCCTCCAAATCCTTTCAAATCAGAAGTTTATTTTTGTTTGTTTCAGGTGGTTGTGGTGCTTGCGTAGTTTTAATCTCCAAATATGATCCTGTGCATGACAGAGTTGAGGATTTTACAGCAAGCTCTTGTCTCACACTACTTTGCAGCATACATGGATGTTCCATAATAACAAGTGAAGGCATTGGAAACAGTAAAGATGGGTTCCACCCAATTCATGAAAGAATTGCAGGATTCCATGGCACTCAATGTGGCTTCTGCACTCCTGGAATGTGTGTTTCCCTCTATGGTACTCTTGTCAATGCTGAAAAGACCAATCGTCCGGAGCCACCTTCTGGATTCTCAAAAGTGACTGCTGGTGAGGCTGAAAAGGCTATTGCAGGGAACCTTTGCCGCTGTACCGGTTACAGACCCATTGCTGATGCCTGCAAAAGCTTTGCAGCTGATTTTGATATAGAGGATTTGGGGCTCAACTCTTTTTGGAGAAAGGGAGAGACCAAGGACTTAAAGCTTAGTAGGTTGCCTCGGTATAACAAAAATCACAATAGTATTAGATTTCCTTTGTTTTTGAAGGAAATCAAGCCGATTGTGTCCTTGGCTTCTGAGAAATACTGTTGGTACAGTCCTACTAGTCTAGAGGAGCTTCAGAGTATATTGGTGCGAAACCAAGTCAATGGGACCCGGATGAAGCTTGTTGTTAGTAATACAGGTATGGGTTATTACAAAGATAATGAAGTCTATGATATGTACGTTGATCTAAGGGGCATTTCTGAGCTCTCAAAAATCAGAAAGGATCGGAAAGGAATTGAAATTGGAGCAGCAGTGACAATATCTAAAGCCATTGAAGCACTAAAGGAAGAGAGCAAAGGTGACTTTCTCTCAGATTATGTAATGATACTTGAAAAGATTGCTGACCATATGAACAAAGTTGCCTCAGGTTTTATTAGGAACACAGCCAGTGTTGGTGGCAATCTAGTGATGGCACAAAAGCATCATTTTCCCTCAGATATTGCCACAATACTTCTTGCTGTGGATTCAATGGTTCACATAATGACTGGTACACAATTTGAGTGGCTGACATTGGAGGAGTTTCTGGAAAGACCACCATTAACCTTGGATAGTGTGCTTTTAAGCATTAAAGTTCCTAGTTTGGAACTCAATAAAAGTGAATCCTCAGAACCAAGAAGTAGATTCTTCTTTGAAACTTTCCGAGCTTCTCCTCGACCGCTAGGAAATGCCCTTCCCTACTTAAATGCTGCTTTCCTGGCTAAGGTGTCTCGTTGCAAGGATTCTGGTGGAACTGTGATAGACACTTGTAGGTTATCTTTTGGTGCTTATGGGACTAAGCATGCAATAAGAGCAAAAGAAGTTGAAAAATTCTTAACTGGAAATCTGTTAAGCATTAGCATTCTATATGATGCTATTAACTTGGTTACAGACACTATTGTACCTGATGATGACACCTCACAAACTGCTTACCGTTCAAGTCTTTCTGCTGGTTTTATTTTTCAGTTCTTTAACCAATTGATTGACAGTCCTGAAAGAATAACCAATGGTTATTTAAAAGGACATACTGATCTGTCATCTGTGGAGGCTTTTGAATTATCAAAGAATCAGAAGCAGGTTCATCAAAACAAATTTCCAGCCTTACTGTCATCTGGGGAGCAGGTACTTGAAGCAGGTACTGAGTATGAACCCATTGGTGAGCCAGTCATCAAATCTGGTTCTGCACTACAAGCTTCAGGTTTGTTAAGCTCCACATTTTGGATTAAGATTTTGACAGTTCCTTTTCTTTGCATCTCTATTGATATTTCAAAATAGTAAATTATATTGAAGACCAAAGATAAAAAGAGGTACACTCACCTGTAGCTTAGCTTGGCTCAAAGCTGATCATGTCACCGGTTACTGTTGATGCTGAAGTCGAAAATTACAAACGCGGTTGAACTTCCTGAGTCGTGGCAGTCACTGACCCAAAAGGTTTATCCACGGTGTCCCACACAAACCTCCCAGGATACAGAAGGAACGTCTTAGCAGAGCTAAGGTTGCAGAACTCACAAAGATAAACAACCCAGGAATAAAGAGGGAGAGAGATTAATAGAAGCAAAGAGGAGGAGCAAACAATATCACTCGACCAAATTTTTTTTCTCACACACACATTTTCCCAAAGTTGAAGAATATATATATATACAAGAAACAAAATGTTGAGAAGCTATTTTTACGAAATGGTAAAAGGAGGAACTAGTCAAAACAAAATCTGCTTGCTCAACCGTAACATCACAATTGAAAGATATTATCAATTAATTGTTTTAAATGGTCAAAGCAAATATTGTTAGTTAACAAAATCTCCAACGTTCGAAAACAAATTATGTTAGTTATCAAAATTGAACCTGACCATCATTTTAATGTTAAACCATTAACCAATAATTTGAATAAGTCAAAAACGAACATTAAACCAGTATAAAGAAAACCTGAGACAAAGAAATTGAGAGTTATAAATAATTTATAATATTCTTTAATTAAATCTAAAAAAGTTCTTTTAGAAATAAACATTAAAACTACAACAGTTATCAGCTGGCAAATGTTGACATAAATGTCATTCACATATCTCTCACTTGTATTACTTTAGAGTTGACTAGGCTTTGTTTGTCAGACACTGATATTTTATCCTGTTTTGATGCCTTTCAATTATGGTTTTTCATATTTAGTTGTTTTAATTTCATATCAGTTGCAAGTATATATTTATCAATATATGTCGCCAAGTATCTCTGATATTTATTAATAATTCATGTATAGGTGAGGCTGTGTTTGTTGATGACATTCCATCACCAAAAAAATTGCCTACATGGAACATATATCTATAGTTCAAAACCTTTAGCAAGGGTAAAGAGTATAAAACTCAGCCCTGAATTGAAACTGGATGGAGTGAGGGATATCATTTCAAGTAAAGACATTCCCAATGGGGGCCAGAACCTTGGATCAAAGACTAGATTTGGTGACGAACATTTATTTGCTGAAGAGATAGCTAGATGTGTCGGTGATCGTCTGGCCTTTGTGGTGAGCTCTTAAAGTCTAAAATTGTATGAGCTTCTGTTTCATTTGTTTGGAGACTGATAAAATTAAATGCTTCCACTTTAGTCACCAAGTATCTTCTATAGGTTGCAGATACTCAGAAAATTGCAGATATTGCTGCAAACTCTGCTATTGTTGATTACAGTCTTGAAAATCTTGAACCACCTATTCTAACTGTGGAAGATGCTGTTAAAAGATCTAGCATTTTTTAAATTACCTCCTTTTCTCTCCCCAAGTCAAGTTGGTGATGTGTCAAAAGGAATGGCTGAAGCAGATCACAAGATTCTTTCTGCTGAGGTACATGTAACATCCATTGTTTCCTCCTTCTACTCCTTTCACATCTTTGTGGCCATCTCTACTTTGGTTTCTGATGATATGTTTAATTTTGTTTCCTAATAATGAATTTTGATGAGATTATATTGATCAAACATATTCATTGCCATCATGTATCAAATTCAATGATAAATGCAGTTGAAACTCGGGTCTCAATACTATTTCTACATGGAGACACAAGCTGCACTTGCTGTACCCGACGAAGATAATTGCATTGTGGTTTACATTTCAAGTCAATCTCCTGAGTATGTTCATTATAATGTAGCAAGATGCCTAGGTATTCCTGAAAATAATGTTCGTGTCATTACAAGAAGGGTTGGTGGAGGTTTTGGTGGAAAGGCCTTGAGAGCCATAGCAGTAAGTTTTTAGTTGTCTACCATGCTTTTGAAAACATTTCTTCTTTTTTATTAGATTTGTTATCACTTCTTGAATATGACTAATTAACATACAGAGTCCAGGCATGAATATTTGGATTTTTTGTAGTTTGGAGAAGTCACTAGTAAACAGAAGAAAACATGCTTTTGTTACATTTGTGTGCATTGGCAGCACATTTATTATGACATTTGTTATGACATCTAAATCTTGTAGTGTGCTACATCATGTGCATTGGCAGCACACAAATTGCAGCGCCCAGTCAGGATGTATCTAAATCGAAAGACAGATATGATAATGGCTGGAGGAAGGCATCCCATGAAAATAACTTACAGTGTTGGTTTCAAGAATGATGGGAAGATTACAGCATTAGATCTTAAGATATTGGTCAATGCAGGGATACATGTGGATGTTAGTCCTATAATACCACGCAACATGATTGGTGCACTTAAAAAGTATGATTGGGGTGCTCTCTCTTTTGATATAAAACTATGCAAAACAAACCATCCTAGTAGAGCTGCAATGAGAGCCCCTGGGGATGCGCAAGGATCATACATTGCCGAAGCTATAATAGAAAAAGTTGCAGCCACACTTTCAATGGATGTAGATTCTGTAAGGAGCATTAATCTTCACACATACACAAGTCTTAAGGCATTCTACGAGGACTCTTCTGGTGAGCCTCATGAGTATACTATGCCTTTAATATGGAGTAAGTTAAATGTTTCTGCAAACTATGAAGTGAGAGTTGAAATGGTGAAAGAGTTTAACAGGATTAACACTTGGAAAAAAAAGGGGGATTTCTCGAGTGCCAGTGTTGTATGAGGTGAGTGTAAAACCCACTCCAGGAAAAGTCAGTATTTTTTCAGATGGTTCTGTTGTTGTTGAAGTTGGAGGAATTGAATTGGGTCAGGGTCTATGGACAAAGGTGAAACAGATGGCTGCATTTGCACTTGGTGCAGTGCAATGTGATAGAACTGATAGTCTTTTGGACAAAGTAAGGGTTGTGCAAACTGATACGGTGAGCTTGATTCAAGGGGGGTTAACTGCTGGAAGCACAACATCAGAGTCAAGCTGTGAAGCTGTTAGGCTTAGCTGTGATATCTTGGTTGAAAGGTTAAAGCCCCTCAAGGAAAAACTACAGGAGGAAATGGGTTCTGTCAAGTGGGAGACGCTTATTCAACAGGTAGAATCTATATTTTAAACATGAGTAAATATTGTATTCACTGATATTGTAAACAGCTTTTACACTGTTATTCAACCATAAGCTGTTATATATGATAAGTTTGTTGACCTTAACAATAATCTCCTTAAAAGTCATACATACCCATGACTTCTAATTGATTGCAATGCATAGAAGTTAAACTCTTAAAACGTTGATGCGTGTATCTTATTTTTTATAATTTTGTGCAGAGATATATTGCCTCAAATCTTGCAGTATTTGGAAGATGACACTTAGAATGCCCACAATTTATGAGAACATGATTTTCCCCTATAATTATGATTTTTTATGGGAATAAACTATTGGAATAGAGTGGAGGCATAATTTGTTATCTGTCATGCATAACTTTTTAAGTGTGGAATGTAGTGAAGACATGTTAGCAACTTTATGCTCTATTTAATCGTCACCTCAATAATTTGTGGTCCTTCACTCCTAGTAGATTGTCCTTTGATGATCTGTATTCATATTTGAGTTATGTTATTCTCTTTAACACATCGTTGTCTTCTCACATTTTTATATGTTTATTCTTATTTTCTTAGCTCACAACCAAACATATTTAATCACTATATTACTGACGACTTATCAACATACAGGCATATGCACAACCGGTGAATTTATCAGCGTCTTCATTTTATGTGCCCGGTAACAATTCCAGTAGGTACATTAATTATGGTGCTGCAGTAAGTGAGGTATGTTTGTTTATCTCAAATCAAAATGGAACTGTCTCATGTTCATTGAAAGTTACTTCCCTTCAATGTTAAGCCTTTATTTCATATGGACATAGTCACACATATTAGATTAAGAAAGTTGCAGATGAAAAACTGTGTGATCTCCTGTGGAGAAGTCTGCATTAAATAGTGCTCATACAATTCGATTTCTACATCTGTGTATTAAATATCCAATCTGCAATAAATGCTATCCTAAAGCTGGGATAACTAATTAAGAAGATAATTACAACTGTATAATCATGTAAGATCTGCTGTTTTGAATGGCCAACAAATCTGTGTCAATAATAACAAATATTCTGCAATTTGTGCCAATTAATAACTAATATTTTGCTAATCAATTCCATTGACAACACAAGTCCTCTTACTGAATCAATTGAACCAAATTATCATGAGTGATACACTAAATAATGGGCATTGTTTCTCAGGTGGAAATAGATCTTCTGACTGGAGAAACCAGATGTTTGCAGACAGATATTATCTATGATTGTGGACAGAGTCTCAACCCAGCTGTGGATTTAGGACAAGTAAGCTAATATATATGTGGGTGAAATTATAAATCTGAAAGACTGAAACTATTTAACTATACATGAGATCAAGAATAAAAGTTAATAGTACATTACTATTTAAAAAAAATCAAGTACATTTTAAACATTTAAATATGATCTAATAGTCTATATTATTGAGTTTATATCTTACAATAACAAAATGTTATCACCTGATATGTTCCAAGTTCAGCACTAGCGTCAGGGACCAACTCAACACAGTCGTTTTAAGATTTTAGTTGAAGGTAGTTCTTATGAACATGGCTGGTCATGTAAAACTCTTTGGACATGAAGGGTGGACAAAGCACAAGGACACCATGACTTGGATGAAAATTTAATAATAAAGAATGGATAAAGCAAGATTTGACTACTAATGGGTTGATTTAGTTCATTGTCAAATTACCAAGTCTGAATAACTCATTTGATAACAAATAATTTCTTCTTGCAGATTGAAGGATCTTTTATCCAAGGGTTGGGTTTTTTCATGCTTGAAGAATATGAAACAAATCTTGATGGTTTGATCTTGGTAGATGGTACATGGAACTACAAAATTCCTACATTAGACACTATTCCTCAAAAGTTTAATGTTCAAATCCTCAACAGTGAACACCACCAACAACGTGTTCTCTCTTCAAAGGGTACGACATAGTAATGCTCAAAATTAAATTATAAGTATTAAACTATGTCTGTGTTTTTTTCCCTTATGTTAAAAGTCTTTATACTATCAGTGCAAGAACTATTTCTTCATATGAATACTGTTACAACAAAGAATTTAATTAGAATACACTTTATAAATCATGTATTATAACATTATTAATTTTCATAATAATTGATTTAAAAATCATATATAAGATCACTTTTAATTAATTGATATTGTAAAAATATTGATATCTATAATGTATAAAAATCAAACTCTATTACAACATATATCTTATTGTGGACTGTTAATAAGATTGAGAAATTAAGCTTCACTTATTGTGGTTCAAAAATCAAGAATTAATGAAAGAAATTGAAATTTATTTGTGCAGCTTCCGGTGAACCACCACTACTTCTAGCAGCTTCTGTTCACTGTGCAACAAGAGCAGCTGCAAAAGAAGCCAAGAAACAGCTTCTATCATGGAGCAACTTAGATGGACCAGATTCAACATTTCAGTTGAAGGTCCCTGCTACCATGCCTGTGGTCAAGGAACTCTGTGGACTGGACATTGTACAAACTTACTTGAAATGGAAAATGGGCAACAAGTAAAGGAAATCAACTCATTTTGAATATAGATCAATCGGTGAAAAATGAGTTGTGTTTTGATTTCACGTATGTAAGAGACACAAAGGCCAGGCCAATACTGTCCAGCTATATAGATTTTGAATACTGGTAGGACAGCTTATGTACTGTGATTATGAAAATCCATATATTTTAGTCTCAACTCTCAAATATAAATTTTAACTAATTTTAATATATTTAATGAGATCATATCTAAAATATATTTCATTTAATTGAGATTCTATTTTCAATTTATTCATTTTTCTTCTTAATATCAAATTCCAATAAAATATGGTTTGAGAAAAAAACTTATTTTCTAAGTGGGATTAATAAAATTAAATGATATTAACTATTTTTCTTAATTAGTATAAAGTTATTTATTTATTTATTTTAATTGAAACTAAAATAGTAGTATTAGTTATTGAACTAAGAAAAATAACTCATAATTAAGAAATTTTATATAAAAAAAAACTAATAAAAATTTATTCTAAATTGTTTTTTATAAATAAAAAAAACTTTTAATAGTAATTCTTAATTATAAAAATGACCGGAAGGAAGAAATAAAATTAAATTTAGAAAACCAAAAATAATAACGTTAAACATGAAAGTTGGAACGGATGTAGAATTAGTCTTTTTTTTAGATAATAGTGCATTTTTTTTTATTGGAGACAATTTTATTTAAATTGAGTAGAATTATTAAGAACGATAATTTTTTTATCAAATATTTAATACATGTATATACTCAAGATCAAGATTCTAATATAAAATCTCATATTAAATGAGAATAATTCAACGCCAATTAATTCACCTGTTTGATTATACTAATATGATAGTATATTTAATCATTATCGTTCATTCATATTATTACTACCTTTCCATCACTGCTGTTCATGTCAACACCGTTTTTTCTTCTCTTACCTTCCCTGGGCGCTGCTGTTCCAATCACTCGTTGACTTTTGTGCTTTGCTCTTTTGTTTTGCCTTCTTCTTCTTTAATTAAACGACGACAAGTCCATCTTCGATCTCTATCGTTAATGCCTTATCTTATCTTTTGTCCTTCTCCTTCTCTAATCTATCTCTTCCAATATCAAAACAGATCCTTTACCCACTACACTGCAGTCTGCAGCTAAAAAAAATCAAAGACAGAGAAAAAAAATACAAGAAATTAATAAAGAAGAAACAGTAGATGTAAGAGAAGAAATTAACTAATTTTATCTCCAAAAGTATAATAATAAATAAATAAATTATAAATTTATTAATATATGTGTGTGTAACGGGAGGATAAATATAAAATCTAGCGCTCTAGAGCAAAGTAAAATAATTAAAATATTTTCAATATGTGTAGTATATGACTTAAATGTATTATAAGAAAAACTAATTTTAGTATAATTTTTTAAATTAAATTAATAACTTTACCATCTTACTAATGGTAAAAGAATATGCAAATCTAATAGACAAACTTGTTGCACTTTCATGTTCGAGCCGAGCAGATTATTACAACTTACAAAATTTTTCATTCAAATATTTAAGATAAGTACATGTCTAAACTCGAATTATAAAGTCTTTAAATTCAATTCCAAGAGATCCGGATTCAAAGAGTGCATGTGCATGCACGGTCAATGCATTTAAAATAGAAAGATGATTAACTTATACCTGATTTTTTTTTCGTGGGTGCTCAGGAGAAGGATATGAGACAAAAAGAAAAAAGAAAAATGATAAATGATTAAAAAATATATAAAAAAAGATGTGATGAAACTGAGATAATGAAGATGAGTACTCCGGTTTTAATTATAAAAAAAAATGGAATAGTTAATAAAACAGTTATAGAATTTTCTATTTTACTCTTTTTTTCTTTACACTTCCAAGTAAAATGTAAGTTAATTAAAGATTAGAAAATAAGTAAATGTATAATTGATAAAAGAATTATGAGAAACATTTTTTAAAAAAATTTAAGAATTAAAAAAGAATAAATTTATTTATTCTAGAAGATTATTATGAGACGAAAAGAGTAGCAATTAATAAGCAATGAACAAGCAGAAGTGCATAGAGCAGCGTGGAAAGGTGGTGAGAAAGTAGCAAGGAATCAATAGAGTATATTTGTTGAATTAGCTGGTTGAGGTGACAGTGACAGAATTGGAAATTATGATACCAAGTCCACGCGCGTGTTGAAAAAATTAACATTGTTCCCACGTCGTCCTAGAACAGTTTGACTTAATGTGATGCGAAGAAATATATTTAAGGAACGCAGACTCGAACACATTAATTAATTATGAGAATTTAAAGTTATCTTCTGTTGCTCAAAACTGAAATAACAGTTGCTGATGAACTATGAAACTGAAGAAGACACCACCAAGTTTGGTTTTTGGTGTTAATGGTGAGAGGTTTGTGCTCTTCCACGTTGACCCTTCAATCACTTTGCTCCAATTCTTACTCACTCGCACTCATCTTATATTTTTTATGCTCAAATCATGAAGATGAAGTAGGCGTTTTGGTAGTCCTATTTTTTTTTTTCAACTTGGTACTTCATGTTTTGACATGATTGGTTGGTTTCAGGGGGATGTGGTGCTTGTGTAGTTTTAATCTCCAGATACGATCCTGTGCCAATTTCCGAATGGTCGGAAGAAGATTATAGGAATTGGAAGAAAGAAATGTATATTAAATGCACGTGCGTTCAATTATCCGAAAGAGAATTTCCAAAAAAAATGGCTAACAAAATGATAATAAAGATATTATTTCCTTTTCATCTCACACTACCGTGCAGCATACATGGATGTTCAATAACAACTAGTGAAGGCATTGGAAACACTAAAGAAAGATTCCACCCAATTCATGAAAGAATTGCAGGATTCCATGCCACTCAATGTGGCTTTTGTACTCCTGGAATGTGTGTTTCCCTCTTTGGAACTCTTGTCTATGCTGAAAAGACTAGTTGTCCAGAGCCACCTACTGGGTTCTCAAAAGTTACTGTTGCTGAGGCCGAAAAGGCAATTGCAGGAAATCTTTGTCATTGTACCGGGTATCGACCGATTGCTTATGTCTGCAAAAGCTTTGCAGCTGGTGTTGATATGGAGGATTTGGGGTTCGACTCTTTCTGGAGAAAGGGAGACAGCAAGGACTTAAAAAGGTTAGTAGGTTGCCTCATTATGACCGTAATCAAACCAATAGTAGATTTCCTATGTTTTTGAAGGAAATCAAGCATGATGTGTTCTTGGCTTCTGAGAAACACAGTTGGCACAGACCTATTGTTCTAACGGAGCTTCAGAGCTTATCGAAATTAAACCATGCTAATGGAACCCGGATAAAAATTGTTGGTAGTAATACAGGTATGGGATATTACAAAGAAAAAGAAGGCTATGACAAGTACATTGATATAAGGGGAATTTCTGAGCTTTCAAAGATCAGAAAGGATCAAACAGGGATTGAAATTGGAGCAGCAGTGACAATATCTAAAGCTATTGAAGCACTCAAGGAAGAGGGAAGAAGTGACTTTCTCTCAGATGATGTGATGATACTTGAAAAGATTGCTGATCATATGAGCAAAGTTGCCACAGGATTTATTCGGAACACCGCCAGTGTAGGTGGCAATCTAGTTATGGCACAAAAGAATAATTTTCCCTCAGATATTGCTGCAATACTTCTTGCTGTAGATGCAATGGATCAACTAATGACTGGTACACAATTTGAGTGGCTGACATTGGAGGAGTTTCTGGAAAGATCACCATTGAGCTTGGATAGTTTGGAACTCAATAAAAGTGAATCCTCCAAACCAAGAAGTAGATTCTTCCTTAAAACTTTCTGATGAGCTTCTCCTCGACAGTTATTTTATATGGACTAATATTGTTTATTAGACCCATATTAATTTAAATATAATGCGCCTAATAAAAGGAATATTAATTGAGTTGGTTTGGATTGAATCGGATTTAGAAAAAAATAAAATTCAAACCAATCAACTTTCATTGTTTTGGATTAATTTTGCACATTCTATTAAGAATGAACAAATCAATTCGATCAAGAATGAGTTGGTTTAATTTGGATCAATTATGTAAATATTCAAAATCTTTTGTTTTAAGAAAAACAGAAAAAATATATAATGTTATCATAAAAATCACAATAAATTTGTCATTAAAATGTGTAAACAACATATATTATTTTTTTGTAATTGTTTTAAATTAATTAAATAATAGAAATTACAAATAAAATTATATAATTATATTATACAACTTTCCATGTATAATAATTAATAATATAAAAATTCACATAATCAATTTGGTTTGGATTCATTATTTGTAAGTCACAAATTCAATATCTAAACAAATTATTATCTTATTTGATTGATTTTGTTCAAATAGAATCCAATTAGGTTAAAAATTATAACCAATTTAATTGGTTTAGACCGAATTTTTAATTTGGTCGAATTGATCTAAATCGATGAACACCCTTACATGATAAGCAATGTGTCAAACATACACGTTTTGGGGATGGATTTCTTCCATCTTTATTCAACATATAAATTTCATTCATATCATGTAGTTTTTTTGAATTGTGTTGGACACCCTCCATTATTTGACTTCTACACCTCTTGTTTGTGACATCCTTAACGACTCTATCATTAACTGAGGATATCAGGCACAATTTGTAGAAATCAAATGGAATGTTAGTATAATTTACTCAATAAATTATTTATAGAATATTTATATAAATGTTACATTGCTGATAAAAAAAATTATATAGAATAATTGATAATATTAATAAATTAAATTAAATACTACATTAATACTTGTGCTGTCATCACACTTATTAAAAATGGAATTCAACTTATATAACATAAAACACTAGAAAAATATACATTGAATGAATTAATGTTAATTTAATGATATGTTTTTCTTGTATTGCTCATGTTAACTAAAATTTAAGTTTGATTAATTCTTTGACACAGATATGGTTAATTGTTTTTAATTTATTAATGTTTTTAATTTTATCTATATGAAATTTATAATTTGGATAAGATGTTCATGAACAATTATAATTAGTAATTAATAATTAATAAATAAAAGATTCCATAATAATAAAATTTTTCCATAAATTTTAATAAATTTATTATCATATCAAGTTATATAAGAAAAATAATCCATAATATATTTTTTAACTTTTACAGTAATTATTTTAAAAATCACTTCAATACTTATTAATATTTTTGTTACAAAAATACAGAAATTATTACTATTAAGAATGTAAAAAATATTATTCCATTTTGTACTAAATATAAGCAGCAAAAATCTCTTCTTTTTTTATCTCAAAAATAAATAAATTTTAATTATTTATATCTTATTTGATGAGACTATTTTTAAAATATTCTTCATTTAATGAGGCAAAAAAAATTATACTTGATATCAAGTTTCAATGAATGATATTTTTAAAAAAAATATATTTATTTTTTAATTAGAAATGACATAATTTAAAAAAATATATTTATTTTTTAATTAGAAATGACATAATTTAATGAAGTTAATTAATTTTCTTAATAATTATGAAGTAATTTTTTTCTTCGAGACAAAAGGAAGTATATTGGAGTGCACATAGCCATTCCATTGAACTTTTTATTATTTTTTATTGACTTAAATACATTTATTTTTTTCATGTAATTTAGTATTTTAGTCATTTTCATTCCTACAATTTTTTTTAATCCTTATAAGATGTTTGTTGGTTTTTATAAATTAAGCTTGTTAGTAATTAAATAATTAAAAAAAATCATGTGGATAATAAATAGACATTTGTCTCCCTAAAAAAAGACATGTGTTGGTTAATATTTACAAAATACATAGATCAATATTTAAAATTGATTATAAGGATTAAAATTGTAAATTTTTTTAAAGTGAAGGATAAAATGTCTTTATTATAAAATAGGAGACTAAAATCTTAAACTTTTAAAAGTGAAAAATAAAATGTCTTAATTAAAAAATAAAAGAATAAAAAACCTAAATTTGAAAAAATAGGAGGAAATAATGTCTTAATCGAAACTAAAATTTTAAATTTTTTAGAAGTTGAAAGTGTAATAATGTCTTAATTAAAAAATAAAATTATTGAAATTATGAATTTAAGAAAATAGAAGAAAAAAAATTATATTTGAGCATTTAATTTATAATTCCAATTTCCAACTTGATAAACTCGTGACTAGTATTCAGTAAAAAGAAACAACATCATCTCTAAACCAGTGAGAAGGTGTAAAGGAATCAGGAAAGTAATGTACTGTATTAACTGATTGAGACGGTAGAATGCGAATTAATTGCGGTACCAACTGTTCCCACGTCATGGAGACAGATACTCACACTGTCCCTGTTCTAATCCAATGCTTTTCTTTAACTGAGAATAAAATTTGTCCTACGATAATGGTCCTATTTTAATAATTTTTCTCAAAAAATTAATATTAATTAATCTTTTATTTATATTTTTTATAATATTAAGTATTAAGAGTGAATAATAAAATTTATAAATAAATGAATATTGATATAAAATTAATTTTTAAAATTAATATATTTTTTCATTTATTTCTTATTTTTTATCGGTATAAAATATCGACTATTGTTTTCGAACGGAAATATAAAAAAAAAATCATTAATTTAAAGAAATAACAAGAGAAAAGAAAAACCCAGCCGCAGAACCGTACCAAATGTTCCTACATCACTCTCAAGCAGTTGACTGCATCTTTTGAAGTAAGCAATGATTACTAGCGAGTGCAGACTCACACACGTTATTATATAAGAGTGTAAAGTTCTCTTCTCTTGCTCAAAACATAAACATAACAGTTTCTGAACTATGGAACTGAAAAAGACACCAACAAGTTTGGTTTTTGCTGTTAATGGTGAGAGGTTCGAGCTCTCCCACGTTGACCCTTCAACCACTTTACTCGAATTCTTACGCACTCGCACTCGTTTCAAGAGTGTCAAGCTCGGTTGTGGTGAAGGTATGCATGTGTTTGTGTTTATTCAACCATTTCTCTCTCTTTTGGTGGTTAAGCAGTTGATTGATTCACTTGGTTAGTTGTTGAATTAGTTTTTTGGAGGTTTTCCCCTTCATGGGTATATTATTTGAAGTTTGGATTTTTTTTTTTGTTGTTTTCCATTTCAATTTCAATAGGCTTGGTGTTTACTGTAGGGATTCATCTTTTCCTTCTTTCTGTGATTCTTAATGTTTACAACTTGATGAAATGCTGAATGGATTTTTATGGTCATGGAATGATTTTTTAAGGGCCACTTTTAATTGTCCAATACTCTTTTTCTTGGCGTTTTAAGAAGTGGAAACAATGGAAGACTTACATGCAATTCATGGATTACTCTGATTATAAGCCTGTACTGTACTGGATCCTATCATATATGCGTGTGTGAATTTAATTAGAATGCACTGACAAACTTCTATACCGTCATTCAATTATAGATTGTCATGTATGCTAAGATTGTTGGCTTTTATTACAAGTACTTCACAAGTAATTTCTAGAGTGATTTCCAATTAGTTGACAATGTAAAAAAAAAAAAGACTGAAAATGTCAAAATAGAACTCTCTCTCTCATTAAGAACCTTTTTAATGGACAGATTCGGTGAGGTGGAGGGGCTCTAATTTTTTTTATTGTCTTGTCATGGCTCCTGAAGTATGAGAAGATGTTGGCTTATAGTAGCCCTAATATTGTTTTCCATTTGGTACTTATGTTTTGACACAGTTGGTTTCAGGTGGTTGTGGTGCTTGCGTAGTTCTAATCTCCAAATATGATCCTGTGCATGACCAAGTTGAGGATTTTACAGCAAGCTCTTGTCTCACACTACTTTGCAGCATACATGGCTGTTCAATAACAACTAGTGAAGGCATTGGCAATACTAAAGAAGGATTCCACCCAATTCATGAAAGATTTGCAGGATTCCATGCTACTCAATGTGGCTTTTGTACTCCTGGAATGTGTGTCTCACTCTATGGAACACTTGTCAATGCTGAAAAAAACTAGTTCTCCAAAACCACCAGCTGGGTTCTCTAAAGTAACTGTTATTGAGGCTGAAAAGGCTATTGCAGGAAATCTTTGTCGCTGTACTGGGTATCGAGCAATTGCTGATGTCTGCAAAAGCTTTTCAGCTGATGTTGATATGGAGGATTTAGGTCTCAACTCTTTCTGGAGAAAAGGAGACAGCCAGGACTCAAAGCTTAGTAGGTTGCCTCAATATGACCATACTCAATCGATTAGTAGATTTCCTATGTTTTTGAAGGAGATCAAGCATGATGTGTTCTTGGCTTCTGACAAACACAGTTGGCACAGACCTATTAATCTAACGGAGCTTCAGAACTTACTGAAATTAAACCATGCCAATAGTACCCGGATAAAAATTGTTGTTAGTAATACAGGTATGGGATATTACAAAGATAAAGAAGGTTATGATAAGTACATTGATCTACGGGGAATTTCTGAGCTTTCAAAGATCAGAAAGGATCAAACAGGGATTGAAATTGGAGCAGCAGTGACAATATCTAAAGCTATTGAAACACTGAAGGAAGAGAGCAGAAGTGACTTTCTCTCAGATTATGTAATGATACTTGAAAAGATTGCTGACCATATGAGCAAAGTTGCCTCAGGATTTATTCGAAACACGGCCAGTGTTGGTGGCAATTTAATTATGGCACAAAAGAATAATTTTCCATCAGATATTGCTGTAATACTTCTTGCTGTAGATGCAATGGTTCACATAATGACTGATACACAATTTGAATGGCTGGCATTAGAGGAATTTCTGGAAAGACCACCATTAGGTTTGGAAAGTGTGCTTTTGAGCATTAAAATTCCTAGTTTGGAACTCAATAAAAGTGAATCCTCAGAACCAGAAAGTAGATTCCTCTTTGAAACTTACCGAGCTTCTCCTCGACCCCTTGGAAATGCCCTTCCCTACTTAAATGCTGCTTTCCTGGCTAAGGTGTCTCCATGCAAGGACTCTGGTGGAACTGTGATAGACACTTGTAGGTTGTCTTTTGGTACTTATGGAATTAAGCATGCAATCAGAGCAAAAAATGTTGAGGAATTTTTAGCTGGAAAGCTTTTAAATGTTAGTATTTTGCACGATGCTGTCAACTTGGTTACAGAAACTATTGTACCTAAAGATGATACCTCAAAAACCACTTACCGTTCAAGTTTGGCAGCTGGTTTTATTTTTCAGTTCTTAAACCCACTTTTCAACACTTCAGTAATAACGAATAGTTATTTGAATGGACATATTAATCTTCCAATGGTTAAGGATCTTGAATTAAAAGAGAATCAGAAGCAGGTTCATCATGACAATGATCCAACTTTACTATCATCTGGGAAGCAAGTCCTTGAAGCAGGCTGTGAGTATCGTCCTGTTGGGGAGTCAATCATGAAATCTGGAGCTGCGCTACAAGCTTCAGGTTTGTTTGGTATCATCAAGTTTTGAATTGATTCACTGACTACTCTTATCTTTGCATTGTTGTCAACATTTCAATTTAGTAAACTTAAATATTTACATGACAAAAGGTGGTACTTCTTCGTATTAGAAAGTAAACCTCCGTGCAGTTATAAGGTTGTAAGCTTGTGACCTGGTGGTCAAATTTTCTAGTCTCAGAAACAGCCTCTCTACTTATGGTGGTAAAGTTGTATACATCTTACCCTCTCTATATCCTACAATGCTTGCAAACTTGTGTATTGGACTACCAATCATTATTCACTTCCATTGGGTAAGTGACATCAAACTCTTAATCAGGTTCATAAATGTCTCTCTTTCTCCCTAGAAGCTTGTAGCAAGCAAACATGATGATGATTTTTCCTTCTCTAAAAACTTTCCCCTTTTTCCCTTCATGTGTTCTCTTGCTTTGGAAAAGTCTTATATTCATTTAGTAGCATTTTATGATCAATTGCTACATAGCAGAAGTCAAAACCAATATGTTCATAAAAACCCTGTTCTTCATGCTCTTGGTTCAGATGAATTGTGTATCCATATTTTGCATCTTACAGTTTCTGGTTTCCTTCTAACTATGCTAAAAAGTCCTCTTTCCAGGCCAGAGACTAGTTTTTGAGTGAAAGTTTTATTTTATCCTTTTTTTGGTGCCTTTCAATTATGACTTCTCATGTTTAATTGTTTAAATTTCTGTTCAGTAACAAGTACATATTTATGAATAATCATATATAGGTGAGGCTGTGTTTGTGGATGACATTCCATCACCATCAAATTGCTTACATGGAGCATACATTTATAGTGCAAAACCTTTAGCAAGGGTAAGGAGTATAAAACTAACGCCTGAATTGCAACGGGATGGAGTGAGGGATATCATTTCAAGTAAAGACATTCCCAATGGTGGGGAAAACATTGGATCTAAGACTATATTTGGTATCGAACCTCTATTTGCAGAAGAGATAGCCAGATGTGTTGGTGAACGCCTTGCCTTCGTGGTGTGTTCTTAAAGCCCTCTTTTTGATCCAACAATGTATGAGCTTATTTTTCATTTCATTTTAGTCACCAAATACCTTCTTTAGGTTGCGGATACTCAAAAACTTGCAGATATGGCTGCAAACTCAGCTGTTGTTGATTATGATAATGAAAATCTTGAACCACCTATTTTATCTGTTGAAGATGCTGTTGAAAGATCTAGCTTTTTTGAAGTTCCTCCTTTTCTCTATCCAAAACATGTTGGTGATATATCAAAAGGAATGGCTGAAGCAGATCACAAGATTCTTTCTGCTGAGGTACATTAGATAATGTTTATTGCTCTCCTTTTTCCCCCTCTTCCTCTCATTTCACACCTTTGTGCACCTTGGTTTCTGATGCAATGTTTATGTTTGCCCCTGATTAATTAATGTTTAAATGGTTATGCTGAACAAAATATTCATTGTTGAGGTACATTAGATTATATTTATTGTTCTCCTTTGTTTCCCCTCTTCCTCTCATTTCACACCTTTGTGCACCTTGGTTTCTGATGCAATGTTTATGTTTGCTCCTGATTAATTAATTTTTAAATGGTTATGCTGAACAAAATATTCATTGTTGATTAATGTGAAATTCAGATGAAACTTGGGTCTCAATACTATTTTTATATGGAGACACAAACTGCACTTGCTGTACCAGATGAAGACAATTGCATTACAGTTTATTCCTCCAGCCAATGCCCCGAGTCTACACATTCTATTATAGCAAGATGTCTAGGAATTCCTGAAAATAATGTCCGTGTAATTACAAGAAGGGTTGGGGGCGGTTTTGGTGGAAAGGCTATAAAAGCCATGCCCGTAAGTATTTATTTATGTCTTAATTTTTTAAAATTCTAATTTATTATTTTATCTCTATCTCTTTTTTCATTACGACTAACTAATAAATATTGTAGAGTGTTGAGATAAACCTTCAAAACTTCTGTAGTTTGGAAAAGACACTAATAATCTAAAATAAAAAGCCTTTATTGTCATTTCACTGATTTTGTTTATAGATAATATTCAGCAATCTAGACAATAAGGTTTTAGTTTTTATCGACATGTGTTACAGATTATAGAAGTATAAAACGATTCCATTTTCTCAACAACTTAAGCTTTTGGGATATTTAGTTTGTGGCATGATGTTGAAGCCTCTATAGAACCTTGTAGTCTAGTGTTTGATCCTTGCTACCTCCATTCTTCTAAAATAATAGTTGAGTTTCAGCACAAGGTTGGTGGGTGTGTTAGAGATTTATAAAAGCATAAAACTATCCACCTACCTTTACCCAATAGCTTAAGCTTTTTGGATGGTTCATGACAATATATGTCCTTCACATGTCTTTAGCATATGTTGCTGTTTACTGTTTATCCAAGTAATCATTTTCCCTTGTAATGTATATTTTGAATACAATGAAATAGAAATTGGATTTTCAAAGCTATTTTTTATTTTTCTTTTTTGTTGGATCAAAAATTAATTTGTTAAGATGGAGGAACAATACTGAGCTGGAGGACCAAAAATTGTCTGATAGGCAAAAGAAACAAGACAAAAAAAGATATAAAAACATTAGGTGAAAAGATCTTCTGACAAAAAAAGTTCCTTTGAAATTTGAATAAATCATGAGATAATCCACGTTGAAACTCTAGTATCCCAATTCTCAAGGGAAATTCAGTGCCAGAGACTAAAGGGTGATTTAGTGAACGAGGTTCCCACTTAGTGGAGTCTGAGGAGGGTAGTTGTATGAAGCCTTACCCTGTAATCAGAGAGGGTGTTTTCCAAATTTGAACCCATGGCCAAAGACTGCTTGCTTGTAAGGAATCTTAGCTACTTCCCTATTGAATTATACCAAAGAATCAAATGAAACAAAGAAAGAATAAAGGATATGATGAATTATCTATTACCAAATAGGGAGTACAATACCCTTACCAAGGGAAATCTGCCTCCACCGAGCCTAAGGTCAAGGTTATATAACAGATTTTCTATGTACAATCATTCTGCTCTTATTTATAGGACTAACTACCCCCACAGCCTTCCTAATTCTCTGAGTCTCTCTTATACATAATAATCATATATGTATGCATGTATTGCATAGTACTAACAATCGGATCTTGCAGGTTGCCATATCATGTGCACTGGCAGCACAGAAATTACAGCGCTCAGTTAGGATGTATCTAAATCGAAGGACAGATATGATAATGGCTGGAGGAAGGCATCCCGTGAAGATAACTTACAGTGTTGGGTTTAGGAATGATGGTAAGATTACTGCACTAGACCTTCAGATATTGGTCAATGCAGGGATATATGTGGATATTAGTGCAATTATGCCACATAATATAGTTTGCGCACTTAAAAAGTACGACTGGGGTGCACTATCTTTTGATATAAAGGTATGCAGAACAAATCATCCTAGTAGATCTTCAATGAGGGGCCCTGGGGAGGTGCAGGGATCATTTATTGCTGAAGCTATTGTAGAAAATGTTGCAGCTACACTTTCAATGGATGTAGATTCTGTCAGAAGCATTAATCTTCACACATACAAAAGTCTTCAGTCATTCTATGAGTATTCTCATGGTGAACCTTATGAGTATACCTTGCCTTCAATATGGAGTAAGTTAGCTGTTTCTGCAAACTATGACCAGAGAAATAAACTGGTGCAAGAGTTTAACAGAGTTAACACCTGGAAGAAAAGGGGAATCTCTCGGGTACCAGTTGTAATTCAACTGATGCTAAGACCAACCCCTGGTAAAGTAAGTATTTTTTCTGACGGGTCTATCGTTGTTGAAGTTGGAGGAATTGAATTGGGTCAAGGTCTTTGGACAAAGGTGAAACAGACGACTGCATATGCTCTCGGTGTTATTCAATGTGATGGAACTGAAGATCTCTTGGACAAAGTACGGGTTGTGCAATCTGATACGGTGAGCTTGATTCAAGGAGGCTTCACTGCTGGGAGCACTACATCAGAGTCAAGCTGTGAAGCAGTTAGGCTTTGCTGTAATATCTTGGTAGAGAGGCTAAAGCCTCTTAAGGAAAAGCTGCAGGAAGAAATGGGCTCTATCAAGTGGGAGACCCTTATTCAACGGGTACCTACTATATATAAATAAAATAAAAGCCCAATTTTGAACATTGATAGATTTTCCTCTCAAAGAGTTATCTTCATGATTGTGGGAAGAAGTTCCCCGAAGATAAAACTAGTTCTCTTCATAATCATGAAGTATATGAAGCAAGTGGCATTTTAACTGTTTCCTCTCTTTATGATCCATATGGACAGACTATTTATGATTGAATTTCACTACTGACCACTGAAAGGTTTACAAACTTGTGTTTCAATTCACCCTGATGCGTGTATATTATTATCAGTATTTGTAATTGTGCATGAGATGTATTGCTTCAAGCTTTTCCCGTTAAGGTCTTATAGTATGTAGGGTGGAAGATGGCAAATTGGCACTTAGCATTCTCACAATTTATTGGATCATAATTAACTCCTTTTAATTAGGAAAATATTCAGGGAGTTTACTGTGGAAATGGAATTGAGTGTAGAGAATTTCTTCTTATTTTCCTAGCCCACAAGCATTAATATTTAATCACCATGTTGCTGACAATTTATTAACATACAGGCATACATGCAAGCTGTGAACTTATTAGCATCTTCATTTTATACACCCAGTGTTAACTCCATGAGTTACCTTAATTATGGTGCTGCAGTAAGTGAGGTAGGTCGTTTTTATTTTTTGTTCTACATGCATATCTCAAATCAAAATGGTATTTTCTCTAGTTCATTGGTAATTACTTCTCTTGAATGTTAAGTCCTAATGTCAAATTTTCTCAAAAACCATGTTACTGAAGTAATTGAACCTACTTATCTTATACTAATTCTAAATAATGGAATTTATTTCTCAGGTGGAAATAGATCTTCTGAATGGAGAAACCAGATTTTTGCAAACAGATATTATTTATGATTGTGGACAGAGTCTAAACCCTGCTGTTGATTTAGGACAGGTAAGCCGACTACATATTTGCTATGCAAGCTCAGCCCTAACCAACAAATAACACAAGAATTGGGTCCAAAAATAGCTTCTTATTAACACAACTTCTCACATCAACATCCTCTGGGAGTGAAAAAAGGACAAAGAACTGGCACAGTATTACCTATGCCAAAATTAAATTTAACATTAAAAGTGGAAAAGACAATAATCAAATCCTGATCAGTTTGCCACATAGGCTGAGTCCAATATATTTAGTTAAGAGTCAAGAATCCAAGATATTAGAGCTTGGCAAGCCTTGATATCTTGTTAAGAACTAGAGAGGCTTTAATTCCTTATGTTAGCTAAAAATATATTGTTAAGAACCAACTCCACCAAAAGGCCTAAGATATTAGTTGGAGGTCCTAGAATGTCTATGGTCTCTTACCACTTATTTCACTATGAATATTTATGCTTCCTAACAATATAATTGTATCCTGCAGATTGAAGGAGCTTTTGTCCAGGGGTTAGGGTTTTTCATGCTTGAAGAATACGAAACAAATCTTGATGGTTTGGTGTTACAAGACGGCACTTGGAACTACAAAATTCCTACGATAGACACTATACCTAAACAGTTTAATGTTCAAATCCTCAACAGTGGGCACCACCAGCAACGTGTTCTCTCTTCAAAAGGTATGAACAAGGAGCCAAGGAGTTATCAAAAACCTGTTTGTTCATTGGTCTTATTTATTTATTTTCCTCCTGAATGGACATCACTTGTACATGAAACGGGAAGTTTTGTGCATTCTCTATATTGATATTGATTCATTATAGATTTATTAACAGTTCAATTCCAAAATCTAGGGATGAAGACAGAAATTATTTGTTAACCACATATTTTGTGGGGTTAACTAACTAGTTAAATAATGTAGTAGCTTGAATACGGGATGCATGTAAAACCTCTATAACAGGAATTAAAAATGAAAAAAAAAAGTTTGGTATCAAACCTAAGGTTGGAAGTTGATGGAACATGTAATAATCAATTCAGTTCTGCATAATAGTTTGAAAGGAAAATAAAATACAGATTGTTATTGTAACTTGTAGGCATTTTTCAGCCTATGTTTTATTTTATACTTTTAATAAGATGGAGAAAGCATCACTTATTCCAGTTTGAAAATCTAATATGAAAAAAAAAAATGAAATTTGTTGCTGCAGCTTCTGGCGAGCCGCCATTACTTCTAGCAGCTTCCATTCACTGTGCCACAAGAGCAGCTGTAAAAGAAGCTAGGAAACAGCTTCTTTCATGGAGCAAACAAGATGGAGAAGATTCAACATTTCAGTTGGGAGTCCCTGCAACCATGCCTGTGGTCAAGGAACTCTGTGGACTGGACATTATAGAAAGATACTTGAAATGGAAAATGGGAAGTACATAATGGTGCTCATCACTATCCTAAATAAGTTAGAAGAATGGTTTTATTCTATCCATTTTTCAGTCCTTTTGGTAAAATAAATAAGTGGAGTTTTTCTCTTATTTTATTTCTCATAATGATCATGCTAGTGGAATTTTTTAAAATTTTTTATGTTTACAATAAGAAACCCAAGCTAGTTCAGCTGGGTGGTTTTTGCAGCAAGGAAAAGAACTATTTTGTTCAGCTAGACAATTTTGTTCTAGTTATGCACAAGTAAAAAAGTTAAAAGTGTCGTGCATCATTCTTGCTTGAATGCTCTAACATCCACATAAGCACGCTTTAAATATTAACCTAACCGTTTTAAGAAAAAGAAATTGCTCAGTATAAAAAATGGTATATGTTTTTATTTGGTGTGGCAAAATTTCATTCGTAGTAGTAATTCAATTTTTATAAGAAGTTTTTTGTTAATTTCACAAAAAAAAAAGAATTATTTGTTAACCCAATTAAATTAGGAAGTGTGCAGCTATATTTTTTTTAATTAAACTGCACCTTATGCAGTTCTAATTAAACTATAGAGGATGTAGGTAACTAATAAGTGCTAGTAAAAATTCATGACTGCAGAGCATTTCAGCCCTTGAAATGTTTTTTTAAAATAATTTTTTAGTACAAACTTAGTTTGGTAACGCTAGTAGTCTCCTATATCAATTTTTTACATCACTTTTTTACATCACAACATTTATGTTCTAATTTTACCTCTTGATATCGTAAGATAATATGATAAAGAAGTTGTGTTGACACTAAATTCTTTTTAATATATTTTTTATACAATTATTAAATAAATTGTATGCGTGTTTAACTGAATAAAAGGGAAAGTCAAGACTAAGTTACTAAATGAGATATACATTCATTTAAAAATAAGAGTATTTTAAAAAACATTTTTCTAAAGAAAAAAGTTTATCATTTCTAAAAAAAACATCTCATTAATAAGAAAGATACGGTCAGTTTCTAAATACAAACACCTCTGCAGACAAAGCTTCATACTGTAATTTGTAAGGACTAATTTTTCTGCAAAGATAAAATCCATCCACATTAATTTGAATATGATAACGCATATGCATGATATATAAGCAATGTGTCAAATAGAAGTAACAAACACGTGTTTACAATGAATTTCCTCAATCTTTATTTAAACTAGAACTAGAATAGCTCCCAAGCACCTGTGTAAAACAAAGAAAAAGCAGAATGCAACGTAGTCTTCTTCTTCTATTTCGGATTTGTATGAATTATTAAGTTAAGCATCACGAGATGTCGAGATGACTTGTCCCCGCTGAAACAGAAAGCAACCTTTGCAAATAAAAATTGTCTAAGGCGGGAAGACATATAAACATGTCATTGTCGAGAAATTATTAAGTGATTTAAAAATATCACGTTATTTATGAATCGATCAATAATTAAATAATTATATGACACATAAATAAATTAATATTTTAAATTAATTAAAATCTCTTAAATTAAAGGATAATATAATTAATTCTTGTTAAATAATTATTGAATATATATTTAATTTAATGAATATATTGTTTTAATTGTTCACGGATCACGTAATTATTATTGATTGCACTATAAATAATGTGATAACGATTATGAACCACCAAATAATTTATGTTCATTGTCATCCTACAATCTAACAGAGACACAATGAATTTGTAAGCATATTAATGTTCTTTAAATTTAAATTATGCGTTATGTTAGTTTTCAAGTTTTTTAATTGATTAAAATTTGCTACTTTTAAAAATTAAATAAGTTTAGTCAGTCGTGATTGTTTTTTATTTTAAATAAAATCCTCAATTTTTTTATATATTTTTTAACTTGTTCCGAACATGATGTAGACCTAGACAACAATGTTTGATACAATCAAAATCACAACATATGAAATGTTTTCCAAAGTAACTAAGGGAGAAAATGCACGTACTGCTGGCCATGAATTTAATTTGAAAGTCACGAGCTTTTATGCTCTAAATTCCCCCTTGGCTCCACTCACCGACTCGGGAAATATATATATATATATATATATATATATATATATATATATATATATATATATATATATATATATAACAGGATTTAGGAGCAAGTCAGCAGAAACTTCTACGTAATAATAAAATAAGCTAAAATAAAATCTGCTTTTATTGAATTGAATGGGTGTGTTAAGCTAGTGCCTACTTGTTACTTATTTTAGGATTTAATTTAAATGCAGACGGTGTAAAAGGTTAAAAGGATTTTACTTTCTAAACTGTCATTCAATTATATCTTGTAAACTTGTTATTTTTTATAAAAGTTATCCAAAAAGGTATATCTAACATAATTTATAATTAATTGATACTGTAAAAATTCTTACAGTGAGATTGGATGAAAATTAAACTTTTTTTACTTTTTATGGTTAGTACTTTTACACTGAAAGCTAATGATGTTTTTCCGTTCAAAAGCATGAAACAAACATTTAATCCAATGACTCCACGTCCATGGATTCGCTTGAACATGCTTTGGGACATGCATGCACCAATTGAAAACTAATCACACACTAAAACCTACATGGGTTAACATGAAAACCACTCATATACACAGCAACTTGAGATATATATTTGATCATCCGTTTCTTTTGTAGGAAAGTTACAAAATATTGAAGAAAAGAATTCCATTTTCCATGCAGGTACAACAATTCTTGATGCTGTAAAACAAACGATTGACCCTTCTACTAAAGTTGTCTTCAATGAAAATCCTGACTCCAACTTGGTCAAGTCCAACAACTTCTCTTATGCCATAGTCGTTGTAGGTGAACACCCTTATGCAACAACATTTGGTGATAGTTTGAATCTGACTATACCAGAGCCAGGTCCAAGCACCATCACCAATGTATGTGGGTCTATACAATGTGTGGTAGTTCTCATCACCGGCCGACCAGTTGTGATTCAGCCATATCTATCAAAAGTAGACGCACTTGTGGCTGCATGGCTTCCAGGGACTGAAGGCCAAGGAGTAGCTGATCTTCTCTTTGGTGACCTTGGATTCACTGTCAAGTTGGCAAGAACTTGGTTCAAGACAGTTGGCCAACTACCAATGAATGTTGGTGATAAATATTATGATCCTCTATTTCCATTTGGATTTGGGTTATCTAAACACCCCTCCAAGTATTAAAACCATTTATGAGATTACTCAAAGATCTCACGGTTCCTTTTCTACAAGAGACTCGCAATTGTCTTTTGCAAAGTGAATGGTTAACACGTTTATCTTTGTAACGAATGCATTAGAGAAACTCCATTTAGCACTAGAAAAGAAGCATGTTATTTAAAATAAAATTTACTCTGGATCCTTGGCAATTTTATCTTATAAACTTGGCTTTCTGATTGGTTTGGTAATAGTGATGTTTGCTAACCTCAGACAACTGTTCTTCCCAATTTTAACATGTATAAAAAAAATCTTCATTTTTTTGATAGAGGCTAATGGCAGCCAATGATCAGATCCATAAAATCAATCGTAGTTGGGATCAATGTTTATTATTGTACAATGTTTCCGACACCAAAGCAATTGAAAGGGGTAGCGGAGGAGTAAGATCGTGTAGTCAAAAAGTACACAAGTTTGTGAATAACAAGCATATGAAATTGATAGCAATGTGTAGTGTACTACACCCAAATCCTCAAAAGATAGTTCACGATTTGAACATAAACTACCACTAAATGTTTGCTAAAGTGCCACATGCTCTAAAAGGCCACCTTTCTAGGAGGAATCACCACATTCTTATTTCCGGGAAATGCATTTCGCGATATATCTACCAAAGACTTGAAGCTATAGGGTTCGTGCATAGATATCTCTGACAGAACCTTTCTGTTAAGTTGGATATTCTCCTTCATCAGCCCATGCATGAAGTTCCCATAGTTGACCTGGCAAATAAAAGGAAAAAAAAATATATTGATTGACAAATGAAATGGAAGAAGAATATGCCCATGAAAATATAAACACAAAAATAAAAGGAGCAATAGAGGTGTTAAATAAATGAGAGAAAAATTACAGATTCCAGAGGCAGGTTCACCTAATATTCAATCCATTTGAGGTTAAAAATGTATCACTCTCACACACCATGTATTCAGTTCAAGTCATTTTAGTACAAGAAGTATAGTTAGCTTGAATCCAGACACATCATACATGTTCACCTAAGAAGTATAGTTAGCTATTTTGCTTCAAAGACTCATTTTCACTGGTTTGCTCATCCCATACATTCTCCTATGCTTCTTAATGAAGAATATAAATCATTTCTCCATTTACCATTAGTAAAAGCTCACATCCTACTGAGCTTTTAACTGAAAGCAATGACAACAGAACAATAGAAGTTGCTTGGTCTTACAATCACTTTTGCAATACAGGCAACAAAAGTACCTTCCACAATTGAGGATACTGGATACATAATATGTCTAGGGAAAGGGGGAACTCGTTGAAAGTTATTTCTCAAATAAAATATCCCTAAAGAGGAGAAAAGTAAACCCAAATGAAGATTAGGGAAGTCAGTCCTGAGTTTCCAGACAATGCTAAAGCAAAGAATCTCAGATTCGCAGGTACATCACAACAAATGAGAAACTTTCCTTTGTATATCAGAACGGTACTACAATGTGACTATATATTTCTCATGCTCCTTATTTGTAGGAGCAATAATTTAAATATATAAAGCATGAGTTTTGCTTCCAGAGCTTTCAAGGGGAAATATTGCTCAAGTTAGACATGTGTATATAAGAGTTACCACAAGGTTCACAATCATAACAATTGCATCACCGAGATTTTAGAGTATGATTGGTTTTCTGATAGCACAAATTCCTAAACATGCAGACATAAAAGAAATAACTAGTTATTCTCTAATTAACATACTTTAGGTTCTTACTCAGCAAAAAACTAAACAAACTTGGTCAACAATCAAAGTTTGATGAAAACAACAATAGCCATATTGAATTTCTTGGTCAAATATTGAAGTGGAAAAGATTATGGATTAGTGAGAGAAGAAAAGGAGTTAGAAGACATACCCCATGAATGCGGGTACCAGCATTGATTCTTTGGATCCAAAGGGATCGCATGTCCCTCTTTTTGTTACGGCGGTCTCTGTAGGAATATTGCAAGGCCTTCTCAACCCTCTCCCTTGCTATCCTTATGCAATTCTTGGCTCTACCCCTGAACCCCTTCGCTAGCTTGAAGATCTTATCCTTGTTCATTTTCTCCTCTTTGTTCTTCCTAATCTGCAAAAAAACAGTTTCATCAAATCCCAAACCAAGGGTGAAGTAAAAAAAGAAAACACTCACCCCCTATTATCATTCATCAGACATTGCTCTAACCATGCCAACCCCAAGCAGAGATACAAAAATTGCATGAAGATAATGAGAAAGCATATGTTCACTCCCACATAAACGGTAAACATCAAGAATCACTAATAGACAATCAATAAGTAACAAAAAGTGCTCTAAGTACCTCACATTATACCAATTTTTAGCTTCTTCCTTACTGTTTTCACACAGTTCAAACTTCAAAGGGCTAATCAACACTCAGAAAACAACACATAAATAAATCAGCCCTATATGTAAGCCGCCACTACCAGGCTCCCCCAACAATAAGCACAACACACAAGGAAGCATAATTTGTTGAAAATAATTATAAAAGAAAAAACAATGTAAAAACTGATTATTAAATATCTCGTTATCCAATAACCCAGCAAAAAATAAATAAAAATCCCTTAGAAAACAATCCATACACCACAAACAAATAGTCACATGATGTGCATACCAATACGCATGCAAACTTATAGCCTATTGAATTAACATAAGAAAATTGGACAAATTAGAAGGAGGGAAAAGAAGTGACCCAAATGATCCCTATGCACAAAAATCCAAACTTGAATCCAAAGGGTAATAGTGGTTGGTTCCGGGCACCCAAAAACACAGAACCAGCTCACGTAAACACGATTCACACAACTCGGGCATTTTATCAAACACGTAAAATGAAGTCAGTGTCATGGGCAGATAATTATTGAGACGAGATTCAGTTATGTCTATAGTGGCATGCATACCTGAGAAATGAAGAAAACGAAGGGTTTTAGATATTTTAACGTGCGATCACCACAGATACGGTGCTTCCGGCTAGACGGCGGCGCTTAACTGGTGTGGTGTGGTGTTTTGTTAGGCTTAGCTTTTTTGAAGACTATGTTGGGTTATCTATTAATGGCTACTAGTACTATTTTAAAAAAATAACAGGAAAATAATAGATAGAGAAAAAAATATTTTTAATTAATTAAAATTTTTCTAATTTATTAATAAATGTTTTAGTGAAAATTAATAATTTTAATCTTTTATAGTTTAAAATTAAATTTAAATAAAACAGTCATGTAAAGATAAAAAGAATGAAAGAAAAATTATCTATTATAGTATATGTGACACTCAATAAATTTGAGAGAAAATATAGACACTGAATTTTAATTGAGTAAGGAAAAGTGATATTCCATTCTTTACTCTAATTTATATTATGAACAAAAGATCATAATCTTTTTTTTCAATTTTAAGGCTACTGCTAAAACTTCTTGTTATTTTAAAAGTTAAAATGATCTCTTATTTTATTTTATATTTTTGTTTCAATTTGTTTTTCAAATTTTAAAAAGTTTCATAGTCCTTTAAAATATGTTAAATCAAGCTCTAAGTTAGTCAAATTAGTAACATGTAATAAACGGTAATTAATGTTGGGATTTGTCACATCAGTTAAAATTAATAGTTAGTGGAAAAATTGAAAATGACTAATTTAATCTAACAAAGATAATTTAAGAAATTAAAATAAAAAAAAAAATAAACTTAGAAAACTAAACTAAATTTTAAAAAATAAGAGGAAAGACTTTTTTTTTAGAGGAATAACTTAAAAATATATCACTAGGTTCTGTTAATATGGAGTTAGATGCGCTATCTTGCCCTCATGACGAAAATGTTTCCGATTTCCATAACGAAGTATGACCGAAAATTAAAATAAAACAAAACAATGGGTCAAGTTAAAAATTAACAATACTGTCTTTGAATGAATTTATAAAGTTGTAAAAATTAAGAATTTAGGATTAATTTATCGTTCCCTTAAAAAAAAGGATTAATTGATCGTGATTATGATTTATGACAATTTTTTAAGATAAATACATTAATTCAATTAATTAGATATTACTTAACTAATAATTTACTTAGCCCTGGAAAAGTTTCAAAGCATATCCAATGTCTTTACGTTGACTGATTAAATTAAAATAATTATTTATTTATGACGTATAGGTTAACTAAGGGTGCAAATGAATAACATTTTTTAGACTGCACATAAGAATTTCTGAAAGATTTCTTTTTCCTTTTCTAAAATCTTCTATATCCAAAAATCATATTAAACCTAAATTAATTTCAGTCAAGTTGTATTGATTAATTTAAAGAGATAAAAGTCCCCATGATACTTTTTTGGTGTATAAAATGGAAATAACAAATCTGAAACACTACACAAAGTGAGTAAATTTGTACAATGAAGGGGGCTAAATAATTTTTCAACTTTGTAAACATCTGACCAAGCTTTTTGGTAACTCCAGGACCTAGGTTGGCACACAGTCACTACACAACAGACAAATAGTAGGTTGAAGAATTTGAATCTGCAATCTGTATGTTACAATCTTCGAAGAGTGCCCAGAATGGAAATATTTCAGTTCAGTCCATGTGAGTCAGGAGCACCTAACGACACAAAATACCACTTCAAAACATATAAATATTACCATTTGACCAAGTATATCGTTAGAAAAGGTGTATTATCATTGGGTCATTTAAACTATTGCCCAAACAAGTTACACAGTTATGATGCTAAGAAAAAAATCTTGTAATTTTTCAATGAAAAGCATGCAACAATTATAATTTACTTTTTCTTCAGAGCCACAAAACCTCGCACTTGCCTAAGTCAGTTAATAAGAGAAAAAAAAAAAACTCCAAATACGAGTAGAGATCGTCACAACCATAAAGTATCATAAAAATTATAACATTAACCTTATTCAGCATTGTGCGTCTGGTCATGCTCAATAAATTCCAGGGCATCTTCCTTAGATACAACATTAACACGGCTGACCCTGTTTTTATGTGTTACTCCGTATATCTTATCAGCAACTTTCACTAGCTCTGGGCGGAATGTTGTTGTGATAAATTGAGTGTTTGCTATGTCAGCCAAGCGACGAATCATATCTACGGAAGGTTAAGAATTCCAAAAGGGACAATGGTATAATAGGAAACCTAGATACCATTCAGAAAGAATATCACAAGCATGAATTAATTTTTAAATTTAAATATCATGAAAAACTTGTACAAACACAACACAAAAACAAAAGCCTTATCTCATTGGGACCACCGAAACGGAGAGAATAGAGACTAAATATTATATTCCATGATATAAAATATAGCTGGTGGTATTGTTCATAAAACCTAAAGCAAAAACCCTTATCTACTAATCACATTAATGATCCTAACTAAATACGAAAAATATCATGAGATAAGGAAGTGTGGTAATCAATGCTTGGAGAGAATTAAAAATAGGGAAACTAACCTTAATGGATAATCTATGATATGATAACATTAGATATTTGCAAAAAAATCTAGGAGATGCAAAAGAGATTGTATGGAGTATAATGGAATGGAATAATGTTAGGTTTTATTGTTTGGATAGGATAGGATAGAATGAAATGCATTCTAATGGAATGCATTCCCTTCTGTCCCCAATACCCCCCTTCTTTTTCCTCCCCTCCAATTTGAGGGGTATGGAACGGAACCACTTTTTTTCCCAATTCATCATAAAAATATCCAAACAATTGAAAAATAATTCAATTCCACTCCATTTCATTGCACCCTATCCCATTCCATTCCAAACACAGTTTTGAGTTGAGTCATTAAGTGATAGGTACACAATAGTAGGTATGTTTTCAATGGTTGAAGACTCACCATATATAACATCAACCTAAACCTCTACCTCCAATATGCACAATAAAATTTCATTTAATGGAAGATGAGGTATGCAGTAAATAGAGATGGAAGAATTGCACACAAGACCAGCCATTTGACATAATACGGTAGCAAGCATAAAAATGGATACTTCCAACAGCAGTTCTGTACTGTGGATCCAGCGCTGCATCGATCTCATCAAATAGATAAAAGGGAGCAGGATCACATCGCTGTATGGCAAAGATAAGTGTAAGGGCCACAACAGTTTTTTGACCCCCAGACAACTGCTTCATGGACTGTGTCTCCCCTTGTCCAGTAAATGAGACCTGCAAGTAATAAACATGTCCACAAATGTGAGAACTTAGATGCTATGTTATGTACTTGTAATATAGTAGAAATAAAAATCACCAATTTTTTGAAGCATTGCTGGGGCAACTGCAGTAAAGGACCAATGAACGACACAGCTATTTAAATGCAGTTTGTGTTGTTAGATGATATAAATAAAGTTTTGCTTTTGATTGGTTGCATTATGTAAGTCTAAATAAAAACCAGAAAGGAAAGAAAGGAAAAAAAACATCTCCAAATATGAATAAAAATATCTCCTCGCCCACACAATTATCTGATTCTTTTAATGTACAAAACAAACCCTCAAGCATTCTGATACAAACAACAATAGACTCATCCCAACGGGTGTGGTTAACAAACCCTCAAGCATTCGGGCAGAAACTTTACATTAAAATTAAAAAGAAAAATAAAGGCATAAGAAGAATACACTTGCCTTCACTTTCACTCCAATGTACTTTTCTACTCTCCCCTCTGGATTTGCTTCACGAGGACCATCCTCATCTTCGTCATCATCATGATCACCATCCTGAGGGCAAGAAATACAATACATAAATACCACTTTCATATCAATTACAATGACTAAAAAAAACTTTCTGGAGATTCCTCACACCTTTTTAGCAAAATACAAAGAAATAAAGTAATAATCAAGCACCACATTGAAACAAGAGAATGGAATCAATAAGACATGAAAACAATAAATAAAAAAATGTCCACTTAAAACTATTTTAAAACATGAAACCAAGAAAACAAGTTATAAACACTGTTTTTTCCCATTCAAAAAAAGAACTGAATAGATAAGTGATAACTAGGGAAAATCACACCACAAAAAGTTAGCTATTGTAGTTGGAGAGCCCAAGGCCTTATAAACCTCACACCAGAATTACTTCCAATGTGAGACTCCAAGTCTCATACCTTGCAACTGACTCCTAACAATAAGTCAAGAATGATCACAAACCTTCTTTTTCATCATAACCAGATGGCCATGCCCCCCCAGCACAAGTTCAGAAAATACTTCCCGAAAATGCCTAGCAACACCTTTGAAAGTGCGCTCTATTGACTCGTCCTTCCGTTGATCTAGCACTGTTATCAGCTCCTTAATTTTCTGTAATTATTCAATACAATAAGTCAAAAAAGATGGTTATGTAGGATACATTAGTTGCATTGGAATCAGTCCGACTTGCAAAATCAAGCTTGAACCCAAATCAGACATAAGCATTCCTAGGTTATTCCACATATAGGGGATTGGTTAACAAGACCTACTAAAGAGGCACATAAAAAAAAAAAAAAAAAACTTTCAGAGCCATTACAGATCAGTTGCACCAAATCATTTAGATAGTAAAGTGCAAAACTAACAAATGTAGCCATGACAGATCAGTTGCTAGGCAGTGTAGTCCTCAACAAATGGAAACAATTATAAAGGGCATTCCAAATGGAAATCCCTGCAAAGTACCTCATCTCCTGCATCAAGTTCAGCCTGTCTTTTCTGAAGTTCTTCTCGCTGTTCTGTAAAATTTATATACTGGTCAAGGGCTTTCTTGTTTACATGACTGAACTGCTGCAATTGCTCATTGCACCTGTGCAGCATTTTGTGCAAATCTTTGATATTCCTTCGTCTATACCTGTCATTTGCAATGAGTAGAGGAAAGGAATTAAATAAAGTTAGCTACAAAGTACAGAGAAAATGATAAATTGCAATGCTGCGAACTATAAACTGCAATAGCACCATATCTGGCGGATCATCAAAAATATCATGGCACAGTAATCAAGTTTAACTCCAAAAAAAGACTAAATACCTAATATTAAATTAAAAAAATGAAGCAGCAAAATAACAAAACAATCCAAAATTGTTGGAGATAGGATTAATTTCCTGTTCATTTGCTTGGATACATGCTTTGTCTGAATGGATGCAGGAGTTAACCATGCCATATTTAAAGGCAATGGAGTGAGAACAAATGTGTTCAATGAAAAAGTATCATTGCAGAAGTTTGGAATATTTGACGAGCACAAGGCTTAGTTAAGAAGGTGACAATATCAATAGATTGTGGAAGAAAATTGTCACTTTTCCTTACATGAAATATGCTAATAGAAATGGAGTTCTTTAATGCTTTCCATTTAATTGAACTGTCATTTCTTGATCTTTTCATAGCATCTTTCAGTTTTCTTTTAATATCTCTAAAATAATTCATCAAATGCACACACATAAAAAGAAAAATATGGCAAAAGAAAAGACTTACGCCTCAAAAGCATCTGATGTCAATGGTCCCAGTTCCCTTATTTTCTTGGCATATTCCTCTTCTTTAGCAGCATATGTATTTTTTTTACTCTGCAATTGCTCTAATTCTTTTGCATCTTCTTGAAGTTTCCTTTCATACTCGTCCTCCAAAGACTACAGCCAAAAGCTTTCATCATTGTTGGAAGCAATAATACATATAACCAACTATCAATTTACAAGGTCATTATTACCTTCAATTTATTCAATTCATCTTTGATCTTTTTAATTTGCCGTGTTCGGTCGTTCATACTTTCAGTAACACCTGAGCAAGAATATTTGGTCAAACAAGGAAATATATTCAAGATATAGATAAAAGACTAGATTGATTGAAAATTTGAAGTTCTCACTTCTAAGCTGCCCTGTTGCATCATCAACCAATATTTTAGCATCACTAAGTTCCTGCCACTTTGATTCAGCATCAGCAATCAAAGAGTCAGCATCCGCAGACGATATTACAGCCTCCAACTCTTGTTTCCTTCTCCTAAGGTTAGTGGTTAGATTGGTATCCAGCTCTGCTCTCCGTGATTCAGTCTGCAAAATTTTAAGCCAGAATAAGAACACTAACTCCATGAAGATTGCGAGCACCAATACAATTGATTGAATAACCTCAATACGATCAGTCTTGCAAGCAACAAGCTTCTCTTTAAGGTCTTTGATTTCAGGGTTCAAATCTGACAAAAGCTTTTTCTCCTCTGGTGTTAAATGATCAATGAGCTCAGTGCCCATCTCAGCTTTCTTCATAGCGATACTAGCATTAAGCTGTTCAATTTGATTCTGGACATCCCCAACAGACTTCTCCTACAAGCAATTAAGGAAAAAGGTAAAAACAAATAGTGAAAATTTCCACAAGCAACTACCAACTAAAAGCAGCTCCCTGGGGAAAATTAAGTATAATTGAGAAAATCCAATAACACCTTTTTTGTAAGTGCTTTAGAAATTAACAGCTTCTGCTTATTAGCATTAGCAATATCCTGCTTAAGCTGTTCAATTACAGATTTGTCATGAGCACATTTGGCATCAATCTTCTGCTGCTCAGCAACAATTTCATTAATCTTTTGATCTATCTGTAAGACTAATTCAGTGAAAACAACCATCGGTGGAATAGCTTAGGCATCAAAGAAGAGAAGTCTTTCACAAAAACAAAGATATATGACATTTCGTGTTGTCAGGTCAAAAACAAACTGAGGCTCTCTTACAAGACTTTTAGCAAAAGATGAAGCAAATAAATCATCCAAAGGAAAACCAATCATCGTCAATAAATAAACAAATGCAAGAAAAAATAATAAAGAAGTCCCAAGATAATAGAGTCCAAAAGAACCATTGGAGTTCAGTAAAGGCTTATGGAACAATCAAAACGCTATGACACACAAGTTTTGTCCTTGATAAAACCTAGGTAGAGCATCTTATTATCTTCAACTTCAACTTGACACATTTCTAATAAACAATTTTATGAAGCAATGCACCTTTACCCATTAAAATATTCTTTTAAGGCATCAACAAGAATATGCCCCAAGAAACAAGAAAAAGTAACCAGCGCACTAGTAAAATTACAGTGGTAAGGCTGCAGTTAATCAAGAAATATCAAATATGCATTATAACAAAAAGTGAACACATCTAAAGTTTCCTTTATCCTCACTCTTGGAGCTATTTTTTCCAACAAGTAGATCATCAGGATTTTCTTTCCTTTATTTCCTCATTTTTTTATAATGAGTTCTCGCCTAAGAGAAATGAAAACCACAAAAAAGAATGTTGATTTATTAACATAAAGGATATCTTGTAGATTAAATCTAACTTTCTCCAATTCCTCCTCTCTAATGTGAATAGTGTCTGCATTCTGCTTAATGATATTCATAAACCTCAATCTTGATCGTCTGTGATCATAAAATCCTCCAGTCATACTACCTTTCTTGCTTACTTGATCACCTGTAATAAGTCAGACAATTTGTCAGGGCAAAACACAAACCAGCCCATATCAAGTAGACAGACAATGAAAAAAACTAGGCCAACCATCCAGCGTTATGCAGTCCAGACCATCAGAACGAGCAACCCTTGAAGCCACATCCAAATTCTTGCAGATAACTGTTCTAGCAAAGACCTATGAAATATCACAAGTTAAGGGACATCCAATGCAACTACATAATTAATATTTAATAATATACTATCACCTAATTATTTTTACTACATTAGCATATGCAACTGTAAATCTAAGATTCCAACTTGAAACAAACAAGCAGAACAACATTACCTTCTAAGAAAATCCCATTCAGTGAATCTCCAAAAAAAATTCTATAAAGGTGTTCAACTGAAATGTCTTGCCTATCTCATAAGCACAAGTCTAATTTACTCGGCCAACCTCGTGCACAAACCAAAGCACCAAAGACAGACATAATAGATTCGCCATCACATAAACGACAAACATCTTATTTACTAAAACATTAAAAATAAATTATAAATTTCCATTTTCTACATATAGTTGATTCCTCATTATTAATTTCCATCTTATTTAGTATATATTCTTGTTATTATATTATTCAGAATTTATTATTATTATTTAGCTTATTATAATATATATTGTGTTTTATTTAGTTTTATAACTATTATTAGTTAGTTGATTATGTTTTTTATTACTGTAATTTTAATTTATTACCATATGTTATGCTTTATTAAGTTCTTTTTATAATTTTTTTTATTATTATTATTTAGTTTATTATATTATAGCAAAATAATAGATCACAGACATCAAGTTAAAAACCCACCATTGTGAAAATATATGGCAGAGAAATGTTGGACTAGAGGCCCAAGGCCCAACAGATTAGGAAAAAAGAAACACTAAAACCCTAAGGACCCGACCCATCACTAACCATGTTCTTGTTAGCTCATGCCACCCCTGGGAAAATGAATCGTCCCTGTTACAGAACACAAATGGAAGAGCGGGTGGCCGGCAACGGCACAACGGAGGTCGCAGAGTGTCAAGTATGGCGTATTTCACTTGGGCTTCATAGTCAGAATCGCAACCACTCCAACCACAACTTGAAAATGCCACACAAAAGAGGTCTGCATCACACCTCACTAGACACTCCGGCCACTATTGACTACTATGTCAATTACTGTGTTTACATTGAAAATTTTCTAGTGCACTCCTGTGCGATATTTGAATTTGAACATTACACAGATCTCCCCCCTTGTTTTGAAATATACACATTACAGAGTAATACCTTCGAATTTCCATCCCTATATAGATTGGAGTGTATAAATCTAGTAAATATCCCAACAGGATATTTATCTAGTGAGAATCTATAACACGGGAAGAGACGAGTCTAATTGAACCAAAATCAGGATCAGTACAAACAACCTGAAGTAGGTTGATATGTAATATAGGCCAGGCCACTAGATGCTTGTGTTGTGTTACAATAGTTTAGAAACTGTTAAGGAAGAGAGAAAAGAAGAAACATATGAATTCTGTGTCTAATTTACACAGAGGAGGCTCTTATTCATAATATGACTACACCAGTCATAAATGCCATGAATAATGGTTTTCTTGTTTCTCAAGAGTAGGGGAGACTTCTAAAATAAGAGAAAATGTTAAACTTACTTTTGATAAAAACATGATAAAAGAAGCCCTACACAATAAATAATAATCTTTAAATACAATGATTATTATAAATTAACATGCTTCTCCATTATGCATCAATTTTTCATGTTAAGTTGATATCTGATAGACCAAAACCTCAGAATTATTTAATCACAAATAGAACCTAAAGATGTTGTACCCATGTGAAATAAAAGATAGCATTTGTTTAGAAGCTAACCTGACTGAATGCAGGAGTATAGTCATGTTTAAAATTCAATTTCTTTAAAAGAGGTATGACATCCGAACTCTGTGGATAAGTGATACGTGGACCCTTTACTCTGTTAAGTGGAATAAATGTAACTCGACCACCTTTCTGTGAATTAAGATGTCTAATTATCTGGGTTGACTTGTCATCATTTTCAACAACCACATGAAATAAGCTGTTCAAAAAAAAGATGTTAAATAAAAACATTAAAGCCAAATGTGCAAAAATATAAAACCAGTAAAGAAATCAGGCCAAGAACAAATACTAAAAAGGCTTAAATATGTTTTTGAAACAACTGATGCGCCAAATTCTCCTCCCCCTCCCCCAAAACAATATAGGAAAATGCTCAATGCAATGTCTGATGAACCCAATACATAAAAAATATCACTGAGAAATGACCTGTTTCCTGCAGTAACTTCAACAGCAGTGAAAAACTTTTCATCACAATTTAGCAACTCAATAATTGGACCGTGAACTCCAGAAATGTTATATTCCCTGCAGATCTTCCTAACTGAATTCAACCCTCTTCTCACATCCTGAACATCATAATAGTGTCAAACATGGTGATAGATAAAAACAACAACCTGTGACTAGTGACTGACCGTGTGAGTATTTTTTAGCAACATATTTTTCACAATTCAGATACACCATGTTAAGGATTCTTGACAATTTAATGGTATATACAAAAGGAGATGTTAAATAAGTTAGAAAGAGGGATTACTCACACCAGGAATTGCATGATCAAGACTCTTTTCAGCCTTCTCAACTTCAGCTCTCAGCTTATCAATTTCAGCAGTAAGTTCATTCTCTTTGCCCCATAGGGACCTATAACATAACAATTTAAACTCATAAGAAATATTTTCTTGACTATGAAAAGTAATAAATAATATACTTTTACGGTTTACTATGTTTCTCCTTTCTACTTTTGCTAAGGAGGGCACCCCATCCTACACTTTCAGTGTATGCATTCTTCACTGTAACAACATTTCTTCTTTCATCTAGTAAAAAGTCTACATAGAAATTTAAAAAAAGAAAAAAAAAACTAGACAAAAGAGGAGTTACATACTTTCTCTCCCCATGTAACTTGTCTCTCTCTTCTTTGTAACGATTAAGCCCTTCACGTGACTGAGCAATAAGAGATTCCAAAGTAGTAATTTCTGATTTACGTCTGTTTACGTTCTCATCACAATCCTGTAGTTCTTCTTTAAGCCGATCGATTTCATCCACAAGCTTTTGCTCCTGCAGACCAAAACAACAATCAAAAACAAGGAAGAGAACATAGTACAAAAGACCATTGTTCATAAAACAGGAGAATACAAAAGAAAGAGATTAACAATTTTTTTTTTCGTTACCATGTTAGATATTAACAATTTGCAAATATAAAAAGCAATATCGGAACCCATGGCAAGGGTCACTGATCACATTTTTTTTTTTGATCAGCAAAGATAATATATATTATATATAAAACAGTACAAGGAGTACTGGTGAGGGTACAAAACATGGCAAGGGTCACTGATCACATGAAAATTCTATACACTAAGAATACTCATATATCAATGTTAACAAGTTGAGTACCGTATGGCTTAATATCCGTTAAGGTTTACAAACATATGGGATTCAAGTAAAATGTAAATATGTATATATAACCCAGTTCATTTTAAAATAAGCAGCATAAAAAGTTCCATTCAGCTGAGTCTGAGATTGTGTAGTGACAGGCTTCTCCTTATTCAAAGAACAAGCTTAGATAATATTGTTTGTAGTGGCAATCACACATTTTATTTCTTGGATGGGGATACCATATCCTCTGATATTGTACTTCTTTCATTCTATTTTCTAATAACACACTGCATGTTTAGGAATGATTATTTTCCCAGAAATAATCACCTTTTCTTCAAAATCTACCTTAGGAAGTTGACAAAAGTAAGTGATTATTTCTCCCAGTTAGACATGCACTTGATCTGGTAGGCAGAAAACATGAAAAAATGCATATACAACGGAGTAGAAAGATGATTTTGATATCACATTTAAAATCAATGAAAAACAAGATTAAAGAAAAGCAGACATCTTCATGCCATGAATCTGTTAAAAAGAGTATTTAGGACATAACTTATTATAGCTCAACAGATAAATGAACACTTGCCTGCCCCTTGTTTGAAGAATGCACTCGTTCAAGATCATCAATCTCCTTTTGAAGCCACTTATCACGAGAAGCTTTACTTGAAAACTGGGTTGCACGTCCTTGTTTTTGATAAAGTATACTGAGTTTCTTCTCACGCTCCATTATTCTAACAATTCAGTTATGTGGGAGAAATACTAATTAGAATCAGTTGAATATCCTCAACAAAAGAATAGAATAAATTTCAAAAACATAACCACCATCTCAGAAAGTTTGAATACATAAACTGCGAGAGTTAGATACGGTACACTTATTGAAGCATATTGAAAGACAGGTACATTCATAACCTACCGTCTGGCAATGTCTTTTTCTTTCTGAACTTGATCTTCATGTAAAGGAACAATTTTGCCGAGTTCAGCAGTTGAATCTTGAATTTCTTTCTCAAGCATCTCCAGTTGTCTTGCAGCATCTTCCTGAAAGCATGTAGGTAAAAGATGAGCCATGTACAAAACCATTCCTACAAAATAACTCATAAGAGGACTTCTTCAAATTAGTACTTTGGCTCGGGTATTTCCAGAGATCTTCTCTTGCAAGTCTTTGACATCAAGCTCAAGCTCTGTGTGCTTCTTTAATGCCACTGTTCGTCGCTTTTCAATAACCTCTTTCTCTTTGTTAAAGTTTTGAAGTTCTTTCGTTACATCTTTTAATGTATTCTCTAAATCTTTGGATTTCTCATGTGCATCAAGAACATCATTATACTTCCTCGCTGATGTGTCAGAAACCTTGGCCCGAGCATCTTCTATCTAAAACAAGGTGACAAGCATTCAACTACATGCACCAGAAACCCAATATATAACAACAATAGGATTAAAAGTGTCTGAACAATATATATTTGACATCCAATATTATGATTGATCTATAAGGATCAACAAAGAAATTAAAGTGCACAACTATAAACTCCAACTAATTGCATCAAGTATATGACAGGCCTTTAATCCACATTTATAGCAAGAAAAGAGGAGTTACAGGTATCGAGTCGATTACAAATGGACCACGGGGTCCAATGGAGACTCGGTCGGAAGAGAGAAAGAGGGGAGTAGCACAGTGGAGAGCAGTAGGGTAACGCAACACAATAGTGACACTATTGCATGTGATTTACTACGATGGCTCAGCACATGGGGAATTTCCATTTCTAAACAGAAAAAGGTTTAAAACTTATACTGATTTATGCAGTGTTAGATATCAACTAAAATGGAATGAAAATAAAGAGAAACAGCCATTTCACCTTTATATGTGTGCTAGAATTAGCTATAAAATTGTAAACGGGTGTACATTTTGTTTTTTTGTGTCCGTCAACAAATTATATTACACAGCTTTTTGAAGTTTTTCATGAAAACTGAGTACACTCACATCACAGAGCTATAATTTATAAAAAGTGCATGGTATTAAGGTAGTGTATTTTGTACCCACTTTATAAATTATAAGGTATTAAATCGGAACAGAATGTGAGTAATCATCACCCTAACTTGCTTCGAGAAACAGATGTTTTCAGTAGTCTCCTATGACCTGGCATATTTAGAGCCATCAACTATGTTGGAATATCATGAATTTGTTACTTTTAGTATCAAGTACATTTTAAACTCTACAGGATCTAGCTTTTGTTTCACCAATGTCATTACTTCAGTCCAGCATTCAAGCAACCTATACACAACTATGTTTCTGATTGTAGCCTCTCATGTCAGGTACTTAAATTTTTCCTTCTCTGTCTATTGAATCAACCCAAACAAAAATATTAATTGAAAACATCTGAGGTACTTATAAGAATTTATTTGAACTTTCATTGTCTTATCTCCAGTGAAATAGCTGTGATTTTGAACCACACAGCAAGTTTTCTGCTATTGAATCAAACCAAACCAAAATATTAAGGGAAAAATATGTTTTTAGTCCCTATACTTTCATCAAATCTAGTTTTCAGTCCCTAAACTTTCATATCCTCTCTAATTTAGTCCCTAAACTTTACAAAAAACCTTGTTTTTAGTCCTTCCTCACAGAATCTTCACTAACGATGTTAACTTGTGTCCAACGTGGCAAACAATGTTTTTTTTTTCTTTTTTAAAAAATAATTAAAAATATGTGAAATTTTGATTATTATTTTTTAAATGAAGTTATCAAATGTCCCCCCCACACACATTAAACCCTAACTTTCAATGGCTTCATCTCTATCTTAGTTTCCACCTTCATTCTTCAATAGTTCGTGTTGCATATATGTTCTTTGCATATGCAACGGTAAGGCTGCATACAATATCCCTCCCCCTTACCTGCGCATAGCGTGGAGCCTCCGGACAATGGGGTACGTGATTTTTTTTTATTTAACGCAGTTTTCAAACAACGATGAGAAACCCCCTTAGCATTTCGCACAGAGTCATGTGCAGGAAGAAAGCAATAGAGGAAGAGTGAAATTTCTTTCTATTTTAATTCTCTTTAAAAATAAAACCTTTAGTTTCTATTAATTTTTTAATTCAAAATACCACCCGGAATAATGCATTTCCACATTTATAAAAAATAATGGTCACCGTGTAATCTATGTGTAACATAATAAATGACATCAACATCATATGTGAGAAGGGACTAAAAACACGTTTCTAGTAAAGTACAGGGACTAGATTGGAAGATATGAAACTTCAGGGACTAAAAACAAGAAAAAATGAAAGTATAAGGATTAAAAACATATTTTCCCAAATATTAATTGAAAACACTTGAGGTACTATTGGGAAAATCCACATTTTAAGATGGTATCAAAGCATATCCTAGATCCATGAAAAGGGTCACCCACCATATTATCGACGCACCAAGCTCAAAAGTGTTGGGCATGAGGGGAGGTGTTGGGAAAAACCCAAATCCCACATTGGCTAAAGATAAGGTCAAGCTATAATATATAAGTTTGGGGCAACCCTCATCCCATGAGTTAGCTTTTAGGATTGAGATAGGCACAAACTCACATTCTAAAATGGTAATAGAACCTATCCTAAATCCATTAAATAGGTCACCCACAATATTATCCACGCATCAAACCCAAAGTGTTGGACGTCAAGGGGTGTATTGGAAAAAATCTCAAGTCCCAAATCTTCTAGAGAGAAGGCCAAGATAAAGTATATAAGTGAGAGGCAATCATCACCCTATGAGCTAGCTTTTGAAGTTGAGTTGGGCCCAAACCCACATTTTAAGAGCTACTCATAAGAATTTATTTAAACTTTCAGTGTCTTATCTCTAGTGATATAGCTGTGATTTTGAACCACACAACAAGGTTAAGAACCAAAAGAATATCACCAAAACAATTGTGACTAACTACCCAATCATCAAGAAGTAAATCAAACGAATAAAACAGAGTAGGAAATCATGCAAATAATTATACAAGAGATAACATTTATCACATATAACCTCTGTAAGTTTTTGCTGAGCATCTTGAACTTCTTTGCTATAAATAGCATATTCCAAGGATTTTCTTTGCTTGTCAAGCTGCTGATATTTTCTAAGTTCCTCCTTCTCCTCATCTAGTTCTTTCAACCTTTCATCTAAATACTGTACAACTTGAATTATTTGCTTTCTTTTATTACCTGTACAATAACAACATTAATAACAAGAATAATAAACACTAGATTTCATACCAATGTGATGTATGAATTTATAAAATATATAATATTTTATTTTCTTATTATTAATCATTCACTAATAAAGACAATATTAAGTTGAGTTTTAAAATATAAACTTTAATAAGTAGATTTTATAAAATACTTATAACAAAATACTAAACTATTTATTTAGTGCCTTGAGAATTAACTTTATATTAAATTAATTATTAAAAAATTTACAATATCAAATAAGTCTCCCACATAACCAAAAAAATGTTTATTTATTTTATCTAATTATTAAAAATCAAAATATTTTTAATGCTTAATCGGATGGACTTGATAGCACAAATATCTAGGATTAAATGAATATTAAGCAAATATTAGAAGGAGAAAATTAATATTTCAATCTTTAAAATCAAGTTTATAAAGTTTGTTTATACTTATTAATAAGAGAGAGAGAGAGAGAAACTTATTAGAAGTTCACACTAATACATCAACATCAACAGTACCTTTAACCCAAGTTAATTGGGGTCGGTGGTTGATGAACCGAATGATAGATCGTAAAAAAGACAAAGAAAGAGAAAGGGAGATGGGAAGAAAAAGGGGAAAAAAAAGCAAAAGAAAGGAAAAATAATCTAAAATAAAAGAAGGGTGAAATGAGGAGGGGAGAAATGAAGAGGAAAAGAACTAAAAAAAAGGAAACGACTAGAACATAGACATACTAATGCGTTTAACCCTCCACCAAGCTTATAATTTTTCTCCACTCCGTCCTAAGACACACCGTCCGCCAATCTATATCTTACTCTACTAGGTCTTGTTTAACTACCTTTCCCCAGGTGATTTTAGGTCTACCTCTACCTCTCTTTGTTTCAAGCTCTTGGTAACAAGCTTTTGCTCTAATGGGAGCATCCAGTGGTCGTCTCACAACGTGCCCAAACCATCTCAATCTATGCTCCCTCATCTTTTCACACACCGGAACTACTGTTACCTTTAGTCGAATATCTTCATTTCTTATCTTATCCATCTTCATATAACCACACATCCACCTTAACATCTTCATTTCTATTACCCCTATTTTGTGTTCATGTTAACTATGTGCTGACCAACATTCCGCTCCATATAACATTGTCGGTCTTACAGCTGTTCTATAGAATTTTTCTTAGTTTAAGGAAAATTTTATGGTCACACAAAAATCCAGATGCACTCAACTATTTCTTTAAAAAGAGTATTAAATCTAATAAAACTTATTATAATTTCAATTTCATATAAAGAAAATTAAAAGTAAGAATTTGAAGGAAAATAAGTTTTCTTTTATTCTCAACCAATCATAAACTTAAAACTATTTTTAACAACTTTTAGAATTTAAATTAAGGAAAATATTTATTTCAATTATTTTTCTTCTATTCACTATTCACTGTTATTAAAATAAACACTATCCATATCAAGATTAAGTATTTAATAGCACCTTTTAACTCATAATGTATACAAATATTTTATATATTTGATATTTAATTCATAGAATTCTATTATTTAAAAGTATAATAATATTATTAAAATTAAATCTTATAAACATAGTACTTAAAAAAAATTAACCCACATATATTTATTCATTTATACAGTGATTATTCAAAGAATTATTAATGAAATTTACTAAAATTAAGTCAATAATTCATTATAAAGTTAATTCAAACAAATTAATAAAATTTTATTTTACAATCCATTTGATTGATCTAAATTTTGAAACAGTATGATAACCATTTTAAAACTTTGATGGTAGGTTAATTTTGAATATGTTCCAATGCAACTATTAGTTTAATTAACTTCTAAAACTTAAACTTAGCTACTTTTCAGTTGTTTCAATAAAAAAAAAATATTATTCCCTTCAATAAAATAATTCATCATCTATTGAAAATTATATAAAAAACATCTCATATTATATTAAGCAAGATATCTATTTAAAATAACATATATTTAAAATTAAAAAAATTGATGTTTCTTTTGTTAATAATAATATGCCTAGTATCAATAGAATTCAAATGCATTTTTTGATCAAATATACAAAAATCAAGTATAGTTAAAAATATTTTCAAATATTTTAATTGAAACTTTCAAGAATTTGAACTCACCTAATGCTAATATTATAAATATAAACAAAATTTAAGTATAATTAATAAAATTATAAAAACTAAATAAAATAAATATTTTTCAAATATTATTTTTGTTAGGACTTGTAAGTATAAATTTATTGCTAAGTAAAATAAAAGTACCAAATACACATTATATTTTTTGTTGGTCCTAGCTCAAAAATATGGAGCGAGGTTTTGACATCCCTTTTTATCATTGGTCTAGTAATATGAGGGATAGTTTTGATGGTCAGGGAAGGGTCTAATCTGTATAATTCTAAAATTCTAATATTTTGGGGAGGTTTAGAACCTAGCAAATAGTCAGAACGTTGGTGTCTTTGCCTTTATGCTTGTTCTATTTAGGTTGTACTCACAGCAGTACTACTTGTACTGCCACTACTATATTTCTAATAATATTATTATTTTTGCTGATCAAAAAAAAAATGTGTGTGTAATATTTACTAAAAATAATATGTTTCTTATAGTTATTTGTTTGAAATTTTAAAAACAATAATAAAAGAAACAATGTAAAAGGTTGAAAATATAAAAGGTCAAGAAACAAATAAAGTTAATAAAAAATAAGTGATGTAAAAATTAAAAGAAAGTGTCATGAGGTAATTTTAGTAGAAGAACTTTAGTATTATATGTAGATTACAAATAATGAACTTAAATTAATAATAGATAAATAGGAAAGTCTAGATAAATCATAAACTTGCCAGTTTCATGCATTATTTTCAAACTTTCACGACGCCTCTCCTCATAAACTCTAGTACCACCTATTTCCTTCAGCAAGTCCAGTCGTTCAGAGTCTTTCATCAAGGTTAGTGATGCTATCTATGCAATAGAAAAAATGGAACAGGTTTAGAAATTTCAAGTTTATAAATGCAACAATAATAAATCCCAAACCAAGTTCAAGCATTGTCTCAATCAGTCAATACCTTTCCTTGTTGTACAACATAATAAGGATTTGATCGGGAGAAGCCAGCACTCTCCAGCAAATTCATCACTTCAGTTTTTCTGCAAATCGTACATGATCTTTAGGATCCAAGAAAATACTCATACAACCAAACAGCATACAATAAAATATGACATTTTTCTCTGAAGTGAAAAATAAATGCAAAGTATATGCTCTAACATGTAATTATATTTCACTCACGTTATGTGCTTTCCATCTAGAAAATACTCATCCTTTTTGAAACCTATAGTCCGGCGCAAGCGCACTTCCTCCTTGTCAACCTACTCACCAACACAGATAGATGCTAAGATAGTGCATAGTTGAAAATTTCATGGATAAGTGATTTTTAAACATAAAGCACTTTTAAGAAAGAAAGTACAAAGAAATCAATTCTGAAGAAATGCAATTATTACATCAACAAATATCCAAGCAAGATCTTGCTTTCGACATAAAAAAGTTATTAAAATTGAAATTGTATCGTAGAAGTTCAGTGAAATCAAAAATGTTGGATATTTGTTGAACCCTTTATGCATAAAAAGATTTATAAAGTTTTAATGATAACAAACAATGAATGTCACATTATTAGATTTATTGCACTGATGACAATTAATTGATATTTTGAAGTTACTGATACTTTGGATTTGATATTTTGAAGTTGCTGATATTTTGGATTTATGAAGATCAACATAATTGATAAGATTATTTGAAGAATTCTGAAGATTGATATCATTCAAGATGACATAGAATTAAGAAAATTTGTTTCTATTTATTTTTATTAAATTTTATGTAAGGAGATTAAAAGATTGATCTTGCCAATATATTAGCCTTAAGATTGCATTACATAACAAGATAAAATATTTTTTTAAGATTGCATTAAAAAATAGGATAAAATATTTTTAAGATTGTATTGCATAATATAATAGAATATCTTTAAAATTACATTGCATAATAAGATAAAATATTTTTTAAAAGATTGCATTAAAAAATAGGATAGAATATTTTTTTAAATATTGCATTAAAAAATAGAATAGAATATTTTTAAGATTGCATTGCATAATATAATAGAATATCTTTAAGATTGCATTGCATAATATGATATAATATCTTTTAGGATTGTATTCAAAAATTGGTTAAAATCATATGCTTAAATTAGTATAAATAAAAACATATTTTTGTGTTTAGAGTATGCATTCCATTCTAAATAATATTAGAGTTTTTGAGAGTTTATGTTTGCATCATTGAGAGAATTATTGTAAGATCATATAGAAGCGTTTACTCTCCATCAGGATTTAAAGGTACCTATTTGCTTAAAGGAATAGAAGCGTAATTGTTTTGTAAGGGTAGACTAGGAAACTAGGATACTAGAAACTCTTGCACACAAAATTATCATAGTGGATGTCCATTGGATTGATTATCCAATTTGGACTTCGTGGTTTTTTTACCCAATTGGGTTTTCAATGTTAAAATTAATAGTGTCTTCTTTATATCTTATCTCCATATTATTGCTTTGAATTTGATTTTAAATTGTGAATTATTTTATAAAACTCAATTCACCCCCCCCCCCTTGAGTTCATATGTGACCAACAAAAAACAATGCAAAGCACCTCATCTTCAATCAAATTACTTCTCAGCTAGCAGAAAATGTGCACCATCAGAACTCCAATGCCAAAGACTTTCAAAAATGGAATGAAAAGAAGTTTATCCAACATAGAGAACAAATAAGTTAACAATGGCGTAGAGTTAAAAGAGGATAAAACATTATACAAATCTAGATATTAAGTCTTCATTCCTTTAAATACAAAATTTATCTGTTATTATATTCTTTTCTTTGCCTACAGACTCATTTCTGAAAGCAGCTTAACCACAATGCATTTATTGCACAAGAATGGGTAAATATCCAACCATCCACCAGTCAAAAAGGTAAAATAGATTAAAATAGTAGAAAAGGTGACTATTTTGTAGAATCAAATCAATGTGCATATGCACTATAACAGCTTTTAGACAATCTATCCTTTCACTGAAAATTGAGAAAGAGAAATGCCAAATAAAGTCCCATTTTTGTCACCATTTAGGATACACTTTATGAAAAAAAAGATAAATAGCATTTCGTTTTAATATCAGTGAATAGTGAACAGAAGAAAATTATTATCCTCAACATATTACCGGGATACGATTGTCTGAATTATCAAACACAATCTCCACGAATGCAGATAAAACCTGGTGTCCAGCTCCTTCCTGTGCAGAGAATAATTTATTTAAGCATATTCAAATTCTATAATTGATTAGTTATAGGTGAGAACCAGAAGTATAAATAAATGGATGAACTGTGCCATACATGGAGAAGTGCCTGCCTATCTTCACCGCGTAGGTTTTGAAAGAGATCACTTAACACAAAACGGATGGCTACAAAAGAAAAAAGGTGTACCAATTGAAGGTCAGAGATTTGATTTCAGTTACTTCCGAAAACTAAATGGTTGTCAGTAAATTAAGTAGTATAGTCGAAGAAAAAATGGTGATTTCTTACCATGGAAAAAGTTTGTCTTCCCAGATCCATTAGCACCAACTGCAAAAATAAATAAGTGAAAAGATATTATTAAAGTTACAAACAAATACAATTCAGATGCATTCATCATTTGAAAGGAAAAGATCAAAATTCGTCTTTAGAAACAACTTAACATTTAAATGAAATGTAATTAAAGAAAAAGGAAGAATGCATTAAAGTGATATCAAGGAAAAAGGAAATAATGAAAATGAAGACAATGTAGTGAGTATAGAATGCAGTTCTGCCAAAAAAATGTATGCAGCCTTTAGCTTGATGTGAGAACAACGAGATCATGCAATGGTTTTCAGTTTCGGAATAAAATTCTTCTGTGTCTCCTTAACTCTTCTTTTTATGGATATTAATAGAACTGAAAAGGTGACTTCCGAGTTCCAAGGCAAAGTCTTTCATTTTGGATTTTGAATAACAATATTTAATAGAATTAATGAGTATGGTTTACTCAGAACCACAATGGCACAATCTTAATGAAGCACTTTCTTAGTTATCCATTAATCTTTACTAAACTAGCCATCATTTCCTGCATAGTTCAGATGCTAGACCTATATAGTATAGCTATTTAAATGCTTCCCAAAGATAAGTAGGGTACAACTCTATGGAAATGTAGAATGTAGATATTGCAGTTAATTGGAGTTATGGTAGGAGATAAATGGCAGGATTTTCAAGAATAAATAAGTATCTGCTGTAACTTATATGTGATGAATTCGTTTTTAAGATCATAACACAGAAAACAGTTTCTCTCTTATATGAAGTACTATGATATTTATATGCATATTTGCAACAAAAATTAATTCACAAATTTTGTTGGTATTAGGGTTTTATACACACTAATATATGTATGTAGTCTATGCAAATATATCTGAATTCAAATAAAATTTGACTAAACAACTTATTCTATATTGCCTCAATTTCATGTTTTATTTAGCTGCCATTGTAACATGTCATGAATGAAATGTCCACATCATGCCTGTATTTCAAAGGATTTTCCAGTATCAATAGAAGAAAGCATCTAAAAGCTTTTCAGTAAAATTATTACCAACACAATTAACTTTAGAACTGAAAGGCTCTGTGGCAATTTGCTCTCGATAACTCTTAAAACCTTCAATCACAACCTAAAAAGCAAACACAAACAAATACATTAGAAAAAACATTTGGCAAAGAACCAACTCCAAAATCCAAATAACAGCATAGTATAGTGTTTAAAAGAGAGAAAGTGTTTATGAATCATAATACATAAACTCAATCTAGCCAAATCTGATGATTTAGGACACCACAGAAGTTAACAAAATTAAATTAATTAAATGAACTAAAAAAAACACTCCAAAGTGCAATTACCTGCTTGATGTACATGTTGAAAGTATCATAACCGTACCTATAAGAGTAAATAAAAAAACATTCCATGAGCATGAACGCATTAGAAACACAACAGAGTACTGTACATGCTTTCTCAAGTCATAGCAATAGTGTACTTGTAAAACAGAAGGCAAGGTGCTATCACAATAGAATTCAAAAATAAAATAAATTGAGGATGTTCAGAGGAAGCTACTTTAGCTATTGCAAAGTCAGAAATGAAAAGACCGGAATCCCCTAAGCAGTTTCAATGACAGTCTAATAAACAAGACAATTTGACTTTCAAATCAGAAAAAACACTAGCTATGAAAATTCTAGTTCTAGGTCAAAATCGGGGTATGAAAGTGTATTCGCGTTTTCAGCAGGAGAAATCAAGTAGGAGCACAGGAAATCCAAGTAAAACCAATCTCGTAGACAGTGTTAGGGTTTCAAACGAATTTCAAAAACACTGAGAGGGTAAAGAGAAATTGCAGAGCGAAGATGAAAGAGAAGCAGAAACCTGTGACGAAATTACAGAGAGTGAAAGAGAGTACCTCCAAGAAAGTTCAGTGACAAAGGAGTAGCACAGAGTTGAAGTTGTAGCTTTCAGTTGTTTGTTTAATGGGTTTCGGGGTGCGTAGGATAAGCCGTGCGCTACGGGGGTGGGTTTTAATACCACTTGGTTCGAGCGGACGTGGAGGGAATGGAAAAAAAAACACTACAATAAACGCGGCAAATTTTGAGAAAAAAAAATTATGTTTTTTTTTTTTCCTACCGAACATGTTGGATTTTGCGCTAGACATTAGGGGGAAAAATTCTACAAATTTCAAAACAAAATCAAAATTTTCGAAGGGCTGTGCGCCCCTTGGCGGAATGCACTAATGATTAAATCATTGGGAAAGAGTATTGAGGTATGGAAGTTGATTGTTGGTTTTGCTTTGATTGATGTTGGCCATGGTTTCTTTATGATCAAATTTGATGAGGAGATGGATAGAAATAAGTTACGGAGGAGGGATCGTGCATGATATTCGATCATTATCTATCGGTTTAAACATTATATTTTTCTTTCTTTTTCACCCGAAGCAAAGATTATGAAAATTGTTGTTTCTGTGAGGTTTCCTAGAAAAAATATTTTGTTGTAATGAAAGTATTTTACTTATTCTAGTAGTTGTAGTGGAATAGCTAGTTGAAGTTGGGTCAGTTCTACTGTCCACAAGTTTATTAAGTTTCGTACCGTGCACAAATTTTTTCAAACTTGAATATAACAATAAATAGTCAAGGGTGAAGATCTTGTGGTTGTATCATGTACACAAAATATGGGTTAATAATTTTTTTATGGCAAAACTCGCTCTCTTTCGTCAATTCTTTGTAATTTTCATATTTCCTTCAACGTAACCCTTTCATCGGCACTCTCATCCTCCTCATAGATCCAGTGCCACCAAAAACTTTCATCGCCATCACACTCGTGACCTTTTCTATCACCGCCAACCATGCTTATTGCCCTCCATGGTCGTGTTTGATAACTCGAGAAGTTGGAGTAGACAAGGAGGGCATCGTTTTTAAATCAAAATATTTTCTAGCAGTAGTCATATATCTGGTCACGGTGGTTTCACTAGTGGTGGTGCGAACTAGTGATAGGAAATGAAAAAAGGGGAGAGAGATAAAGAATAGGTCAATGTTATACATGGTGGCGGGAAAGGGTCGTTGGCGACATTTTATGGAGTTTTTCGCTGACTGGTGTTTTCTCTTTTATGTTTTTTCTCTCTACTTCTTCTCTCTTTGTTTGCACATTGTTATGGTGGTTTTCTTTTTTAGCATAAGAGCATTGTAGTGGTAGTGGGGATGAGTTGATTTTTTTTGTTACAAACGCAAAGCTATAAAAAAGTTGACGCAAAACTCAAACATTGGAGACTAAACATCAGGAATTGGATTCACATCAGCCACCAAAAAATGCCACAAGCCAACCGGAAATGGAATCTGACAATAAAATGTTTCTCTCTTTGTTTTTTTTTCTTCAAAAGAGAAAACAAAAATATACATTTTTTTATTTGTTAAATCTAGGTAGGTGTTATTATTTAAATTAAAAAACAAAACAAAGGGGCGATTAGCAACATTACCCCCACTATAAGGCCTTACATTGAGTTCATTTATTTTTTTAATTACAAATCACACAGCTGAAAACAACTTGTGCATAGTACCAAACCTAACACACTTGTGCATTGTAGAATTCACCGTTAAAGTTTATGTTGATACTATTGACGTTACACGCGGGAGGTTTGCTCGTGTTTTGTGTAGACTTTGACTTATTTGTTCTAGTGGTAGACGGGGTGTGGCTGCAGGCCACTTATACAAGGTTGAATATGAGGGATTGCAATAATATGCTCTAACTATGGATGCTATGGACATTTCTCTAAAGATTGCAAGGTTCCATCAAAGGAAATTTCTCCTTCACCTTATTATGCTAATGTTAATATTCCCTTTTCATGGAGAGAGTCCATGACGTTCCTGGGCAACCAATGTCGGGGAAGCAATTACACCAATGGGTTCCACAAAAGGGACAATAGAGTTAAATATTACTGTCACGTGATTAATGTTGTAATGGACCCCATGCATTGTGATTGGATGATTGTGCAATGTAAAAAAAATGAATCCAACAAACAGACAAATAAGGAATCCTAAAACAATGTGACAAAAAATAATTAACATCATATAAAAATGAGAAAAATCAAAATCAACAAAGATTCACTCCTAAATTTGGTGTGCAACCAGTTATACCAGTAGGACCATCTAATACCAAGCATGATAGTCAACCAAAACATGTGAACAAGATGAAATTGAAGAGACCACATAAAGATTTCACAACCTTCATGACTAAACATTAAGTGTTAAGGGTTAAAAATGTGAAGATTATGGCGGGTCTAATCTACATAAAGACCAATCATCTCAATTGTGGGGTTTAGGGGTTCACACAAAGTCAAATATTTTTTTTACTTAGATAATGATGCAAAGTCTACGGTGAATATGACGACAATTTTGAATGTGCAACATACAACGACACATGATGCTATGACTAATAATGAGATGGAGGTGATATCTCCAGAACATATTTTTTTCTTCATTTTTTAAAACAATTTTCATTTCCAAATTTTAAAGATTTAGAAAATGTGTTTGTTTTGACATCTTATTTTTTGCTTTCAGAAAATTAAAAAATGTTTGGTTTAACTATTTACAATAAAATTTTATAAAATATATTTATATTAATTTTACAAATAAAATTTAAATAATAAGAATATATTTATATTGTTGCATAATTTATAAATAGATAAATTTATAGTATACTACAAAAATACAAACATATGCTAATTATTTTTGTACAAAAATAATAAATAATATATGCAAATTTTATTTATTTTTGGGTATACCCTAAATAACATTAAATCCAATTTATTATTTATGTAAGTAATAAATAAAAATTGTTATATGCTAATTAATATCCTTCCACATGCATAGTAGGACTTCCTTCTTCCCACCTCGAGAAACATAAAACGAGATTCAGGCAGTGGACTTTATTCTTCCTACACCTCCAGCAACGTAGGTTATATCAAACAAGATATTTTATTGATAATTTTTAACTTTTTCACTAATTTGAAATTTTAATTTAATTATTCAATAAATACTATTTTTAATAATTATTTTTAACATAATTAATTTATTAGTTTAATTGATTTTAAGATAATTAATCTATTAACTTAGTTAGAAGTTGCTCACAAACTTATAACAAAGAGCATTTTTAAAAATGTACTTGGAAGCAAACGCCAAATAGAAACCTTGTTGTATAATCACAAAACGCAAAACCCCGCCCTCAACAGCCATGCATATAGAAACAACAAAGCCCAACAACACCACAAATTGGGATCCCAATACCCATTAGACAACCAATCATGACAAGCATGATCCCTTCCAATATACACTATAAAGCCTTGCTACGTTAATTTCAATTACTACTAGTTGTGTAGTTGAAAAGATTATAGTATTCTATTCATAGATTTTAAATTGAGATTTTATATTATTTTTGATAGATATTATGATATTATATATGATTGAAGATCTCTTAATATATGTAATATTTTTTTTTAGTGATAGATCCCAAATTAAAATCTTAAATAATTTTAATAAGACCTATTTTTAAATATTTAAAATTTAATTTAATTAAATTAAATAATTAATTTTAATTAATAAAGCATGAAAAAAATATATGAATATTAATAAAATATGTAATTAATTTTAATTTTTAATTTTATTTTATTTATTTTTTTCATTCTATCACATAAAAAAATCATTTTTTTTAAACTCTGTGTATATCTTCAAGATTCTTATGCAAGAATCAAATCTCCACATAAATATTTTTATTTTTTCTTTAGTGATAAATTTAGAAAAATAGAGATATTTAATAACTGAAAATCTATCTCCAAGATTTACCATTAAAATTACTCTTCAAAGCTAAAATTTCCTTTGCTACTTTTCCTTTACTGCAAATTCTTTGGAATCACGTTCTTTTTGCAAAAATATTATGAGGAATTTTATTTTGTCTTTAATAAAGAGAAGAAGTTAGGTGAGATGTGAAATAGGAAAGTCTAATGGCATAAAAAGAAAGAAAAAAGAGTCCAGAAGAAATCGTAAAATTTTTTATGAGATTGGTTCATGACTATTTTTTTATTAAAAAAATCAGATAAAATTCATTAAAATTTATATATTTTTGAATATTCTTTTTAAAATTATAAAAAATCTTAATTAAATACTATTAATTTCTTTAAAAAATCCTAAATTTTTAATCAAATAATACAAAAATCATTTATTTAATTTAAAAATTCTAATTAAATACCACATGATTTTATTTAAGATTCTTAAAGATTCTAATTCAATACCACCATTTTTAAGATAAGTGAAAAGTGTGGGATAAGTGTTAAGCTACAGGCGGCACAGCTTCCTTCCCCCCCCCCCCCCAAAACCCCCCCCCCCAACCCTAACCTAAAGCTGCCCCGCCGTGACCCTGTGGTCGACGGAAAAAAGTACATGCCAAACTCTGTTATTTTTTCTTCCACCTTACTCTATCATCGATCAGTCTATCACATGTGAAATTTTTTTTTTTTACCAAAAATTGTGGTTATGGTTCTGACTGAAGCCAGTTATGATTGGCGTATATGCAAAAACAGAATAGTCTAATAATGCCGATTAAATTTCCGACCTAATTCCTGATATTGTGTTGCTATGTATTGTTGCAGATGAAGGTGAAAAAGCAGAAGAGGCATAGGAAGATTTTGACGTTTTACACTGCTTGCTTCGGTTTTCGGAAGCCTTTCAAGGTTCTATGTGATGGCACATTCGTGCATCACCTTCTTGCGAATCGAATAACCCCTGCTGACACGGCCATTGGCAATGTTCTCAGTGCTACGGTCAAGCTCTACACAACAAGGTCCTTTTTCTTTTTTTCCCCTCTCTGTGTTTAAAGTTGATTTATTAACATTTTTTTCTTAGCTCAACTCAACCTCGTTGGTAGGAACTATAAATTTGTATTTGTTTCGATTTGGATCCTTTTTTTTCCTTTCTGTATCGTTGTTAATTTGGGGTTTGGATGGAGATTATGCAGATGTGTTCTAGCTGAGTTGAAACGACTCGGTAGCTCGTATTCTGAGGCTCTGGAGGCAGCCCATAAACTTATAGTTGCAAGGTAATTCACCTTACTGCTGGAGCACGTATGGTGTTAAGTGAATTATCTCCTTAACTTTTTTTTAGTTTCAATGATATGTATATGTACGATAAACGATGCCAAATCAAATAACCAGAACCAGAGTACTTAGCTTGTTATTGTTGATAGTTTGGTACTCTTTGATCAGTGTGTATTGTTGTATATTTGAAATTCAGACTGAACTGGTCATACATGGCTACTAGTTAATGTTATTTTTTATGATTCTGAGTGAAATGTTATGTTAAAAGGCTCCCTAATTTGAAGCAATGTTGTATCTTTAGTCCTAATAATCAGCATCTGATAGTCTTTAAGCGGACTACTAGTCTGGATCATTGTTGTTTCTTGTTTGTTTATTTGGGTTTTGAGATATTTGAGCGCTGGTATTGCTGTGGAACTGGCCATTACTTTGATTTTACTCCAATTTGCAGATGTGAGCATGAAAAATGTAAGAGTGCAGATGCTTGCATCATGGAGGTTGTTGGAGGAAAAAATTCTGAGCATTTCTTTGTTGCTAGTCAAGACACTGACCTGCGGAAAAAGTTGCAAGAGGTTTGTTACGTTTATAATATATTATATTTTTGTAATGTTGATTCCAATGGTTGGATATGTGTTTCTTTTTAATATTTTCTTTGTAACTGTGGTAAAGTTTGTTTAATTGATGAGCTATATTTTTTAATGATATCCAGCTTGAAAGAATCACTTCTACCTGTCAGACTTAGAATACATTTGTCTTTATGTAAGGTTCTTGGTGGCAAACTTATTTTGATTATTTAAAAATAGATTTATATTGATACTCTGAAAGACCGTTGTTACTAATATCTTTTCATTCTGCTATAAGTCCTAAAGCTTGTTGAAACTCATTAACTGAGCAAAGCCATTTATCTAAAAACCTTGGTTAGTGAGATGTGGTGGATTTGAATTGAGCACTAATTTAATGTTGCTATCTGTGGAAGATGGGTTCCTGATTGATGTAATTCATGAGCTTGGTATTTAATTGGCAATTAAATAACAATCTTGGAGAATTTGTCTTGTCCAATCTAGCATTTTGAATATGGAACTTCTGGTTAGATCCAAAATTAAAAACAATTTTTGAAAATAGTTGCTATGGTTGAATTGTGGGGAAACAAGGAGACAATATCTTGTTTAGTGCATCTGCATTATCTTTTGTATCTTCATACTCTCGTTTCATATCTTTCATTCTATTTGATACAGATCCATTGGTAGAGATTTTCTGTCAATAAACACCTTCTATATTCTGATCCAGTTCTATCATCTTTCCATTTCTAATCCTATTCAACCCATTGTGGTTGCATCACCTTGCCTAAATGTGTGAAGTATCTTCCAACTTGGTGTTACTGATGGAGTCATCTGCTAGCTTTCAATGGACAATCCATCCAGCTTCTTGTCTCATGGTTGATTATGCCTTGATAGAAGTGTAGAGCATTTCTAGTAGTTATTTCTCGTTAGAGTGGTTGAGTACAAAATTCTTTAAAATCTTCCTGTCTTGATGTCTATCCAATGTTTCTTTCATTTATGGTTTGTTACATTATGAATTTTAAATGGTTGTGTTTCAGTATTCAGCCAGGGTTCCTATTTGTGTCATTAATGAACTACCTTACTATGTGTTATTTATGCACTTCTTTTGTTTCTGATAGAGTATGGTGTTTTTCCCATTAAAGAAAAAAAATGAAAACTTCTGGTTATTTATGTCAAAATTTGAAGTGCTTTTTATAATGATGCAAGATGTGTAGAATTGTACACTTAGACATACATTATTTCTTCTTAATCTGCTTGTTGCAGGTACCTGGTGTGCCTCTCATATTTGGTCTTAGAAATGCTCTTTTCCTTGAATCTCCATCTGCATTTCAGCGGCAATATGTTAAAACTTCTGAAGAAGGACGATTGCATATGACTCAGAAGGAGTACCAGATATTTAAGGATAGGGTAATGAATAGATTGACTGGTGAGGAAGCTAGCCATTCCATTTCTGAAATAATGGAAAATGAGGATTCAGAAGATCAGACCATAAATGTGCAGGCAGTAAAGAAGAGTATTACTGCAAGGAATCATTTGGAAATCAAGGATAAACCTCAGTTCAAGAGAAAAAGAGCTAAGGTTATAATTTACCCTTGTGCTGTATCTGTTTCCTAGCCTGAGTTTGGTTACCATATTCAGTGGTTAATTGTTTATATAGACTTGAAATGTTTATGCAAACAATTAATTTCTTTGTAATATGTGCATGTGCAGTTTTGGATGCATTATGTGTAGAAAGATGGCCTAGTTAATTTACAAGTGAACTTAAATTTGACATGAGTTTTAGTTAACTTGAGTAAAGCTTTATTACTTTTAGCAGCTTATGATTTCCATTTAGTATTCTCATGTTTATATGATACTTCTTTTAAACTTTGCAGGGTCCGAACCCGCTTTCATGCAAGAAGAAGAAAAATGAAAAACAAAATATTGGTCCTTTGAAGGTAGGGTTAGCAAAATTTTTATGTTTTTTCAATTGGAGCATGTAAACACCTACCTGGCTTATAAACTTTGGATTTAATTTTGATTCACCATCTAGGTAAAGTTTCCATCATAATTGTGAAATCATTAAATGAGTTTGATTCGTGTTGGTATCACAACCATTCAGATTAAAACCATACTTCAACTCATTTTACCTAGTTTTTTGTTACACTTGAATCTTGATTAATCCTGAAGTTCGATTACAGCTTCTTGGCTATATAATGTATTTTTTTAATACAAAATGCTAATATTCTAGATGTTTCTAATATTCACCACATGTAAAGTATATACTTCATGCTATTTTTTTCTATTGATCATGAAACTTACAACTTACCGTTTGATGACCATACATGCATAAAAGAAGAAAACTTTTGAGTTTGAATTTAATCCACTACCAGTGTAATGTTTTGTACATTGTAATCTAATGATGTGCCAGAACATTATTAGTTGTTTTAGAACTCCATAAAACAAATTAGATATCGATGCAAGTATAGTTCCTATTTAACTGTTCGTTGTGATTCTGCGATTAAATTCTCAATTGCATTAGCATGTTTAGAAAGCTTCAGCCACGGTGTTATATATTTTAAATTAATTTTACAATCCTCTGAAAATAAACTGTTTCCTAGAGATCTGTCAGATCTTCATTAATTGTTTTGCTCTTATGCAGGAAACAGATGGAGACAACACAGTGAAGAGAAGTAGGAAAAGAAAGAGGTCACAGAGACGGAAAATGCCAACAGAAACAGGCAGTTAGGTGGATCTTTTTTTTATATACAGTTATAAATAGGAATTTTTAGAGAGCTTCTTGACTTTACTGCTTCTGTTGAGTGGAGAGAAAAGCAAGTTTTACTTTTAATCCATGCTGACATGGAAGGGGGAAGTGCATCTAGATTAGTTGCATGTTGAATTTTATACCGTTTCTATTTCGCTGGCGATCGTATTTTTACTTAACTATGGATACCCAAATAGCCGTTGTTCACAAAATTGATTCTGATATTTATGATTATGATCTAAATGAATTTTACTTGCAATGGTAATGTTTTGAATCATAAGTCATCGCAGAGGGATTATTTTCATAGTTGTCTTTGGGAATACTTGAACAAAGACTCAAATAAATAAATAAAAATACAATTGATTATCATAAGCGTTGTTCATATCTATGAAATTACTTGCCAATTTAATAGTTATTAACAATTAAAATTGTGGCAGATCTTTTCAGTGTCAGCTTTGCCCATTGCCATTCGACTGCATATCTTGCAGTAAACTTGGGACAACATTTAATGCATAAATATTTGTCAACATAAACATATATGTTTGGTTGTCTTATTTTTATAAAAAGTTGAAACAGGTTAACGAAAAATGGGACCAAATTGATTCTGTTTTAAATAATAAAGGATCTAACCGAATATTTAAAAATAAAGGACTTAAATGAACTATTTTGAAAAATACAAAATCTAATTGAACCTTTAAATAATAAGAGGATTAAATAGAATTTAAAAAATAAATTAGAGAATAGAAAATAATCAAGCCAAATTAATAAAGATATTGTACATGAAGATTTTTTATTTAATGACTGTAGAACTTTTACATTATTAATATATGTATTTATTTGTTTTTATTAATAAATATTAGTTGTTAGTTTATTAATTTTTATTAGCGAATGATTTAAATGTATGATCTCTCTCCTTTTTCTTTTTTCGATACCAAAAGTCAATCTTACCTCTATTATTATTTATTCTTTTATTATTAAACACCTTTTTTATACTATACTTTGATTTATTTTATTTTTGTAAGTGTTTATTGAGAAATTTATTCAAATTAAGATATTAAATGGATCCAACTGCCGCTCAAAGTTATTTCAAGGAATTCATAACATACGACAACTTCCTTGCTAATTTCTGTTAGGTCTTAATTGAGACAACTATTTTTAACTGTGATACCTAGCACGATTTGTTCTGGGCCGAACATTCGGCCTCATGCTCTAATTAGAGACAATTGTTTCCTGCACACAATTTTTTGCTTCTTGCACCCCAAATGTTTTTAAATTTCGCAATTATCCTTCCTAATTATGGAATGATCATTTCGGAAAGTTATAGGTAATCCCAAAACCTGATTTGGAATAAGAAAATTGTATTATGGAATTGGTATTCCAGAATAGGTTTCTGAATTACCTATTCTAAAAGTATATAGGAAACCTGAAAACCTATTCTTTGAATACGTGTTCTGTACCTATTTCGGACACCGCCCTCTTTTAAATACTTCATTGTAGACTCAAACTCCTTTAACCTCTTTTCAACCAGATTCTTCATGATGCCCCCCACATATTGATTAGTTTTCTTTTGGTTAGTATGTAAAACACCATATACGATTTCGGCAGCCAAATGTAAGACAAACCTTTCAAACATCCTTAAAATAAAATAGCTCTCCCTCCACAACTTAATAGCTTGGTGGGAAAAAAAGAAGATAAAGTAGCCAATCAAAATGCATTAAAATCCTATATTTGGGAGCAAGAGTATTGAAAAAATAACACAAGCTTTCTCACTTGCGAGTGAGTACTACCTGACCCTTTTTGAGGTCAAATCAAACCCACATGCCATTTGCTCCCCCATACTTAGAACCAAAAGATGATGCATGTAAATAACTAGTCTCTCTTTCAGAATGGGGAAACCCCCCTCTCTGCCTCATTGACAATATTACAAAATCTTTACAACCTATACAAAATTTAACAGATTCAGTAACTTGAGTTAGAAGATGAGATCCTCCATTCTTTCGCAGTGGAGTCTGGATAATGAAGCCATGTAAATGAATGCCATTACTTCTTTGAGAAAGTGAGATATGGGTCTTGAGCAATGGTTAATACATCTGGTCTCTCAGCCTGGTTATATGTTAGACACCGTCGAATAAAATCCTGACCAAAAAAATTGTAGATACAGCACAGACAATTGTCAGGTTTGACAGTATTGTAGATAGTAGGTACTATTTTCTTTCTACAGCTAAACATAGAAACTGTAAACCAGATATAAGCATGTATATATTTGAGGTCTTTAATGGAAACATCCACCTTTCTACACTTGCAGATGGAATAAAGTTGGATAGTTCTTTTTTGAAAATTACCATAAATATAACCTTACAAGAAGCATAGTTGTGTATATCACTGAAAATTAGAATAAAATAAAGGCAAATGCACTGACTAAGAAATCAAAAGTGGAAAGTTTTTATTAAAACATATTATTAATACACGTCTACCATGATTTCTAGTGCACCTAATTGTGATTTCCGAAAGAAAAAAAATCATTTATTGGTTCCTCAATCAATGCACTTGGGGCATTCATTAATAACACCCAAAAATAAGTAAACAAAATTATGAAATAAGGCCAAAGAACAATCAGCCATGAGCAGCAATTATTAGAAAAGGGTGCAACTCACCTTTGCCTCATTAGAAATGGTAGGTCTAGAAGGAAATTCAACCTTGCGTGCCTTAATAATTGTGTCTTCACGAAGTATTCTCTCTTGTGTTTGGTCGTGCCCAAAAGGACGTCGGCCAAAGAGAATTTGATAATACAAAATTCCAGCAGACCAGACATCAACCTGTTTTCCACAAAGTGTTAGAAAATACAAGAGCCAAATGACAAAAAAATATGTTAAGGTGATGATCCAAGGGTTAGTTGTTTGCAGTCCAAACCATCGTGACACTTGCATCAAAGTGAAATATCCTTTGACCAAAGTGATTGAGAGTGAGAATAATAACAATAATAAAATAAACATAAAGTTTATCCATGTATTTACAACTTAGAAAATTATTGACCTTTGATGATATAAGAGGTGTCTTGCTGAGCTCAAAGCATTCAGGAGGTAAATACCTGCAAATAGAAAAAGAAAAGATGAATGCATAAGAGATTTTACGAAAGTAAATATTGGAATCTCAAGGAAACATTAATAGGAGCTTCAAAGGTTAAGTCAGATTGAGGAGAGTGAAGCTTTAAACATACAAACTTGGACCACTTCAAATTTTGGATTCCAACAAAGATTTTCACCACTTACCAATATGTTCCAGCTCCCTGGGATGTAAGTTCCATACCCTGGGATCCCACATCATCCTCCACTATCTTACTAAGACCAAAATCAGTCACTTTGGCAACACCAAGCTCATCAAACAGAACATTTCCAGGCTTCAAATCATAATGGATAATCTTCTGTGTTCTTTTGTTCATGTAAATAAGGCCTTGGAAAATTTGAACTATGATGACCTTAGCCTCCCTCTCAGGTAATATAGGTGTTGCCTTTAGGACAGCATCAAGATCCTTCCCTGGAAGAATAAAGGAGGGTCAAAGGGCAAAGGGCAAAGGGGTAGGAAAAACAGGAAATCAAATGAAAACAGTGAAGTCATTCAGGTTAAAACTTCAAAGCAATATTTAGAGTCTGTGAAAAAAAAATCAAAATAATGAGCTTCCTAAAACAATCAAGTGAATCAACAACAGTGCATACCACTACAATACTCTAGAACGGTGCAGAATGTGTTTTGATCAATCTCAAAAATGTCCCATAAACGAACAATGTGACGATGTACAAGAGTCTTGTGGATATTATACTCCCGAATTGCATGGCGTATGTAGCTTTGCTTTTTCTCTTCACTCCATTGAGCATTTAAACCATGAAGCTTGCATGCAACATATCTATGCTCAACCAAGTCGAAAGCCTGCTGGAAATTTCTTACTTCAAATCACTGCAAAAAGGTATTTATTTACAATTGCCAATATAGGCCAAGTAATTGCCTAGATTCTGGTTTTGGTTTCTCAAAACCTTGTATAATATTTGCTAAAAGAGCAGTGCTAGCAATACACTTTCTATTATTAATTTATTAGTTAAAATTTATTGAAAACTTTAAAATCATTAGCGGGAATATGTTAAATATTATTCCACAATTTTGTGAGTTCTAATAATTTTCAGCCAACAATAAATAGTTTATAAAAGTGTGTTAGAGTGTGTTGTTGGCATTTCTCTTGCTAAAATAATATCAATATGATCAGATGATTATTATTATACTATTTGATAGTTCTGATCTGACCTTGTACACCTCACTGAATCCTCCCTTTCCAAGAAGATTAAGAAGGGCATAGCGATGATTTAGAATCTGAAAGTTGTTAAACCGTGAACCATCTTCATCCCGTATACGTTTCATTTCACGAATTAACCTCCCCTTCTCTATTTCATATCGTTCCCTCTCCCGCAAAATATTTTCTTCTTCCTGAACATTTTCCTGCTATTAGAAACATAAAGAGGAAAGAAACAATCGGACCAGCAGAAATATCAACTTACTCTTTTAAGGCTAGCTAATCGAGATTTGTAGATCTCATCATGAATTAGAATATCTTCTGGTAATCCAGCCTCTGCATCTGCTGTTCCATCACCCTTATCTTCAACCAGAGAGAAGGCCCAAACAAAAAACAAAACACACACTATTAACACATGGAGCAGAGTAATATATTACAAGACAGTCCAGCAGTATCCGATAGCGTGAAACAGATATTGATAGTATCCAGATATCCATTAGGCTATCTTAAGGAGCATATGGACTATGGTCAGTCATGATTTATACATATCTAGTAAAGCTATTGAAAGTCAATATATACATAGTACTTAATGTAGAGATTTAGCAAAATGGATGGAATGTTCATACCGACGACTGGTATAACTAAGAGGGCGATGGAGAAGTGAAAAGGACAGTCCCAAATTTGGTCCCATCAACCCCTGTTCCTCAATTTTAGGTGATAAGTGCTAAAAGAAAAAAAGGAAACAGAATTTACCAGATTGTTTTTTCTTCAATAATTTGCGCTGTCGCTCGATTGCCTCCTTTGTTTCTATTAGTTGTTTCTGGGGAAAAACAAAGAATGATGAGGAAAAGGAATTCATGGTATCACTATGCAAACTATCAACATGTGCAAGGTTTCAATTGACAAAAACTAACAGACAGAAGTTATGGTAACATTGACATTATATACCCTGTGCTATAATTGTATTCAGTCATCTGTCCAACTGAAGCAAAAAGGTTCAGGTTTAATAATATTTATATTTTATAATCTAAGAAGGTTAGTGAAAAGCATGTTATTTCACTGCACAAATAAAACATGAAAATGTCATCAGATAATGACAGTTTAATTGTATTGAACTATGAAATGTTCAATCAGAAACGACCAATTTGGGTGATATTCATCACATTAAATAAGGAAAGAATCAGAATCCTAAAAATAGTCTGTTATAATAATTCCTAAATAAGAACAAATCTCACAATAAATCCTAGTTGAATCTGATAAATTGATCACAATCAATAATAATCTCCAGTACAAAAATTAAAAAGAAAAAAATCATGAAGGAGGAGAAAGGAAATGGGACATACAAGCTGGGCATTCAGATCCTTTAAAGCTTGACCATCTTCCCAGGTCTCGGATATGACAGTTCCAGCTCTACAATTCATAATTGAACTAATAAGAAATTAAAAAAATATGATATTAAATATAATTTCTCAGTTTTCAATTGTGTACTATAGCACAGTTGCATTGCATTGCAGCTATTGGCCATTCCGTTGAAGCCCATGGTGTCGCAGATCACTGTCACATGTGGAACAGTGAGAATTACAACCGCATTTGTGGCTATTCATGGAATTAGTGGGGCAACTTTGATTAATGGTTGAAAGCCATTGTGTATCCCCACAATACAGCATCTTTTAAGGTTTATTTGAGGGGGACAATTTTATGATTTTGCTTCCCTTATTTGGGGTTTGAAATTGAAACCCTATTCTAAAACAATTGTCCTTCTGTCTCTGGAACATGACCCACTATTCTTTGGCACTCTCTCTGGTGCACCTTCTTGGTGTTTCCAGCCTTGCTCTGTTCCGTTGTTTCTGTTCAGTTCACTCTCTCACTGCTCTCTCTTAAAGATTGTTTTTCCCTTTCATTTGCTTGCAGTAAACACTATCACATGGGTCTTTCATTATTTAATCTCAATTCTCTGTTCTTTATTGTGCGCATATGAATGTCTCTAATTTGGGGTAATTTATATAAGTCCATATATAAGTTATTAAACTTGCAATTAAAATTTCACAATATAAGTCATCCCACCATCTGTTATCCTGCTAGAGTGGTTTTGGGGTTGGCTACTCTGTGCTATCTGAGATTGATAGTTATGTAATTTCTTAAATGATTCATGCATACCTGATTACACCAACATTTCCAAGTCTCAATGAGTCTTGCCGTACTTTCAACCTTGCTTCTTGTCTCTCAGCCTTTGAAACGGATATCAGCAAGTCAGATATTATTTTCATTCTCTGCAAAACAGAAGGATCAAATGTTAATACGCTGCTGCTTAATTGATGCATAATACAAAGAATGCTCATTAACTATTTAGTTGGGGGAGGGGAGGGAGTGGTAGCAGAGGGCTCTTCTAAAGTGAGTAAAGTTAAAGTAAGAAACATCAATCGTTGATGAGAATGAGAAAATCAACGTTTAATACTTTAATATTCCAACACATGCATGTGCATGTAATATCAACGACTGATATTGCTTACTTTACTCTCTAAAATAAGAATCTCACTTTAGAAGAGCAGGACCCTGCCACCAGCATGCTTGTATCGACAAGGAGCTGTCTAAGCTTTCTAGTTCGCTTTTGCATATAGAATTCAAACAAACTAAGATTTAGTGTATGCACTCTGTTGCATGCATCACAAGGACACCCAGTACTCTATATTTTAAATAACATGTACATAATTAGGAATGAAATATTTTGATAGATTCAAGAAGGAAACTTTAATTATAACTACCGAGCAATCAAAAGCTGAGAATAATCACACCTTAGGCTTCATTTGCTGTTCATGATCATTCAGCTCCTTCAGTTCCTGCATATGCCAAAATCAAGATTCAGAAAACATGCTTCTGATCCACAATTGAGTTTAGTATTTGCTTATATTATACATATACCTTTTCTAACTGTCGATAAAGATTTTTATAATCAGCGGTCTCTTGCTTTGATTTGCGCAATTCCTCCTCCAATGCAACAACTTTTGCTTGTAAAGATGCAACGTCCTCCTAATTGAAGATAGAGATGAAATAAAATGAGAAAAAAAATTGAAAAATTACAAGGTTCTGATACTGCAATAAAACAATAAATAGTTAAAGTGTCAACAATGTCATTGGGATCTGTTGGAGGGAGGTAGAAATGAAATAAGTCATATCAAACTTCTAATTATTTTCATACAAAGCCACATACTATTTTAATGACCATAAAATTTACAAGTGGAATTAGGCCAAATCTGTACCTCTAATGAAGCAGAATTATCACTATGAAACTGATCACTGAGTCTGCCATCCTGCAAATAAATATGAGCTCTATAGGGGACAATCGAGGAGTACAGCATAAATGTTCAATCTGTAAAATTAATTGTCAAGCAATATAACGTTCTTAAACTTGTGAATCTTCTATTCATTAGAATCAGGAAAGATTCCAATTTACATAACCAAGAGCTAAAAGACGCAACCAGACAATAATGTCAAAGAAACCTTGCTAATCAGAGAATACAGAGAATGAATTAAAAAATTAAAAGACATTACACAGGGGGGACCAAGATCAGTGCAATCAAGTTTCCTATCAGCTACAGACTACGGATGACAGAATCAGTCCTTCCAGCTGTTAATTCTTTAAGCCAAGAAGTTTAAATTTCAGGTCTCCATTAAAAAACAGTTAAAGAAGACACAATTGTGCAACTATGCTTGCAATCATGTATAGACCACTATAATCACAATTGAAAAGACCAGTTTAGAAAAAAAAATCTGATAGGGACAATTGACAAATTACAATTCCAGTAACAAACATTTCATGGGAAAGAACATACTTTATGGTATACATTCTCAATGTGACCATTTGAAGCCAAAACAGTTGGAGGAGAAATTGGTATTTTGGCCTGATCAGTAACTCTGGAACCACGGCCTCTGCCTGAACCAGAACTCCCTCTTCCACGGCCATGTTTCTTTCTATTCACATCAACATTATTTTTCGTCTCCACAGCCTCCAAACTAGTTTGCCTTCCATCAGTAACAACCTGATATGTAAAATATTTTAAGTTGGAAACAACTAGACGACCAATTTCTGAGACAAAAAGTACACTTCCCACAAGTGGTCAATAAAGTCATCAAAATACTAGAAAGAGAAGATGATAAGAGAAAGACCTTTAAAAAAAGCACTCATCCAGTGAGTAGCTGTTTTTTCAAATTTCAACATGAGATGCAGCTATTCTATAACTATAGCAAAGAGTATATGTGGAGTCACGAAAACCAACCTCAACATGTTCAGAAACACTTGCGCTGCCATCTTCTTGAAGCTTTTGGCGTTTCTGGGTGTTGGCTTGTATTAAGAACTCCCCACCATTCTGGAACAGAAATACGAAGATACCGAGAATCTAATCAGTCAAGTTATCATAGGAATTTATTTCCGTACATCTACCGATTTTCAGGATCATTAATAAACACACAAAACCGATAATCTTCCTGTCAAGTCACCATCATAAAAACAGCAGCAGAGAACACAAAACATATCACCCACATTTATCATATCCTAAACCATAGGTAAATACACAACCAATCAACCACCAAAACAAACAAATCAAACAAGCGAAGCTTCTATATTAGCCTCATTTGTCCAATGCCGCAACCGTGACCGATATTTAAACCTTAAGCAAATAAGCTAAAACCATAACAACAATAGTCCTCATAAATGCAGTCAAATTCCCACACACATTGCTCTAAATAGGGATAATAAGACTCACATCATCATCAGAATCACTGGAAGTGGATGGTTCAGCCAAATTTTCAGCAGCTTCGCCAAATTTCCCAGCAGAAGGAACAGACGCAGAGGACCAACCTGATTGCTGAGCAGTGGTGGAGGAACCCTTACCAACCATTCGAGCTTCCAACTTTGCAATCTTCGTAGGCAGAGACTGATCTGATTGGTTGGAAGAGTTGGATGAGAAATGAATGAGCATGTCATCTGACATTGTTGCTGTAACTGCAAACTGTTTTGCAACAAAGAAAAATGCTTCTCAAATCTCAACCCAATATACAACAACAAAAACTACCCAAAAAAAAATCAACTCATTCAGGAAAAAAAACGGTTCCTTTTATTTGAACAAAAAAATGTTTGAGTAGAACTAGGCCATACCCATTCGTGATCAGAGAGGAAAAGGTGAAAATTTTTCAGAGACCCACGTGAAGAAATTGGGGTTTATGCAAAGGGGAAACGGCAGAAGCAGTTGAATAAATCAGATAATCAGAGAATTGAGAAGGGGATGTGATTGAAAGGAAAAATAAAACGGGGGAATTTTGAGTATCTTTTGCCTTTTGGGTGAAGAACTCAGAGAATTAAGTGATTGGAAAGAGAAAATCTAGGGTTTTATTGTTTGGTAAAGTGGTGGAAGAATCAAAAGCTTGGGAGGGAAGAATGAATATTGGACCTGTGAAAGAAGGAAGGCATGACTGCGATAACAGAAGAGAGTAATAAAGACTGTTTTTTTCTTTTTGGGTATGTGTTATTTTGAAATTGTTGTGGGTTGTGTTGTTTTTTGTTCAGAGAAGTTTCTATGGGTGAAAATTTTGGGACATGGGAGAAGAGTACATGAGAAGTTAAAGGGAGGGGATAAAAAAAGGGGATGCAAACATATGATATGATGTGGATTTAGTGTGGGTTTGAACGTGGTGTGATGTGAGATTTGTGCTTTCTAAATCTAGTGAGGTATTATTGTGATGAATGATGATAGTTTTTTTCTTACCTATTGCTTTTGAGATGAGAATGGTGTTTTGAATTCAATCTTTGAGGATGCTAGATTTTTATAGTGAAAAATAGATGGGTGCAACTATCCAACTTGAAGAGAAAATAAAGGTTTTCTCATTTTCGTGATATCCAACTTGAAGAGACTTTCATGAAAAAAAAGATTGAAGTTTACATAGAAAGAAGCAAGAATAATTGATAGGTTAAACTGTTAAGGGACTAATTAATGGCCAAAATCAGGTATTGTGACATCATATGTGTGTGGTGACTGCTATTGACATGGATCTATGAAAATTGCTGCCAATGGGCCAAGAGGGATGGTAACAATCCTATTGACTTCGAGAAGCATTAGGTATAATAGTATAGCCCTATAAAGGAATCTTGTAAGACCTACCCTCGGTCCAAAATCCAAAAGCAGCATCTCATCACAATAATCTCGTGTGAAACAGGAGGCAAAAGCCATATGTGTGTGAAATTAATTTTTAGATTTATATAAAACTGCTTATAAAATTATGTTTAGTTGTAACTCATCATTTGTTAATAAGCAAGGTAATATTGTTGAGCAGAATAGAATAACCATGTAAATATTCTTGAACAAATTTGTCACGTAAGAAAATATTTGATTAAAAAAATAGGCTTAAATTTACTTTTGGTTTTTATAATTTTATGATTGTACAATTTTGATCCCTAAAAAATTATTGTACATTTAGTTCTCAATGTTTATAAAATTTAGCAATTTTGGTCTTCCCTTAGTTTATCCTTTATCGTCAATTTTTTAACAAAAATTATCGATAATGATATGACATTAATATATTGACTTTATAAATGGCATGATTAAGTTAACATAACATTAATATTTAAAAATGTGATCATTACTACAATGCCTATATATTATTAGTGCCACATTGATATATATGTTGAATTAGTAGGTCATTTATCATTTCCAGATATTAATTCTATATCATTACATGATTGTCATGTAAACAATTATAATTTAAAAAATGATAGCAAATTAATAAAGAACCAAAATTATACAATTCTAAAATTACATGAACCAATAGAGGATTTAAGTCAAAAAGATATTAATTAATATTTAACATATTTTCTATATTGACTTTGCATATATTGATATAGAAGTGATAACATATTTCATTAAAACAATTGTAACTCTTAAAAAAGGGCTTAATTGCACTTTTTCCCTCAAACTTTTTCATTTTTGACGAATTTTACCCTCAACAAATTAATTTGGTGTATTTTACCCATAATTTGTAAGAAACTTACAAATTTTGCTCCATACCATTTATCCATTAATAAGCACAAAAGTTGGAGAAAAATATGATAAGAAAATAAAAAGTTAGGGGTAAAAATTGTCAAAAAAATTGGGTATAAAATTTGCCAAAAAATAAAAAAGTTGGAGATAAGAAATGCAATTATGTTAAGAATAAATTGACAAAGAGTAAAATTCTTAAATTTCTTAAGAGTTAAGGATAAAATGCATCAAATTAATTTGTTGGGTTAAAATTTACCAAAAATTGAAAAATTAAATTAAAAATGCAGTTAAGCCTAAAAAATTAAAACAATTTTAAGAAGAAAAAAAATATATTGAATTCAATCTCTTTAATTTTAAACTTCATATTTTCCTATCTATTTGATTTTTACAAGAAGAAAGTCATCACATTATGTTAAATGAAAAGTATCTAAACCTGAGTGTGGAGACGTTTGTCTATTTACATACACTTTAGACAATTGCTTTGAATTTAAAATTAGTATTTGATAAATTTTCAAATGTTTTACGTGAAGAAAAGTTCGTAATTAATTTTTAGTTAAAACAACTCTAAATTAATTTTTGTGTTTGATAAAAGAAATTATACATAAATTTACTCTTAACTTTTTCTTATAATAAAAACATAAGTCTCATTATTTCAAAATTAATTTTAATTAAAATTATTTTATTCAAAATTAATTTTGTTAACGTCCTCTATACCTGTATATGACTCACTTGTTTCGTTTAACAAATAAAAAAAGATATTCCCTTCCTTTACTGATTTTTATTTATGCTTTAATTTGTGTTATTTATCTAAACAATAAAGAAACAAAATTATTGGTTTTGTTATGCTCTCTCATAGCTTGTACCTAAGGAGTAAGGAACAGTAGTCATGAATTGCGAGTTAAACAGGTGAGTTCATAGACACTGAATTCTAATACGAAGTTTCTAATATAGGGTACTCCCGTGAAGTCATGATAATTATTGGCTATTGTAAGTGAACGCGCATCTATCCAGTTTTCAACAGTATCTCAATTATTTTTAAAGAATTACAAATTAATCCCTTTTTGGATAAAGAATTGCATCTATCATCCATGCGACTGCTGACTCTTGCTTTCTTCATTTTAACTTCTCAATTTATTCCAATTTTTAATCCAGAACCATTCCAAATTTCAAATTCACAAAACTTCAAATTTAAGAAGTGTGATTGTTAACATAAAATTAACAAATCTCTCACTAAAAAGTAAATAATACATTTCTAATTTGAAATCCTCCAAATCAATTTCATGTAATTCAAAATTGTTCGTGCACTGTTGCGGTAATTCTCGGCAACCATATGTGGCGCGTCTCCTTCATATTTTCTCCTTTCTCATCCTCGTTCTCCTTCTTCTCCCAAACGTTCTCCTCTGAAAATGGCAGCCCAAGATTAGTCGTTCACCTCGTACGATTTGTTGAACGACGTGCGTGAACTGGAGGAAGGGGCATCAATTCATTCCAAGGTTCCTCAAGGACATGGCGTCTCTCTCAGTGTTGCAGCTATCAGGAAACAACTTAACCGACGATGCTAAACGTCGTGCCGGCGTTGCAGGTTCTGTGGCTGAACAACCAACGCGGTGAGGGACTCAGTGAAAATATTTTGTAGGAAGGGGCATTAATATTTTTTGTAAATATTTTAAATTATTTGATTAATTATTTTAGTAATTTATATTATAATTACTTTGAATTACATTTAATATTTTAATTAATTTTGTAAATTTTTGTAGTAATGTTAAAATTTAAATTTTGATAGATTATTTTTGGATGAAAATATTGGTAATAATTTTAACTTATAAAATATGACATAACATATATTTATTTTGATTTTGATAATTAAATATATTGATTTTGTTAATGAATTTTTACAAATATAATTATTTTAATTTTATTAACACAATGTGATAATTATTTAGGGTATATTTTAAAAATATTACCATTTAAAATTTAAGATTTAAAAGAAAAGATTGAACTATACTTAATAAAAAATGGAGTATAATTAGCTATTTTCAATTTTTACAAATAAATTTATCAAATACTAGGATGCATTTAGCAATTATTTACTATACAAATAAAAAAAAAAAAATCAACTTTAAGGTCATGGGAGGTGCGGATAGAAAAAAACAAAACAAAACAATATATAATTTTAAAGTCGTAAATATATATACGACTTTAAAGTGGTATATATGTTTACAACTTTTAAATGTTAGAGAAAAAAATAAAAATTATATAAATTAATAATTAAAATTATATATTTATTAAAATATTTAACTATTCAATTTATCAATTTTCAAACAACCTAAAATTTAAATTTTATTTTTCAAATTAAACTTACATGTTATTAAAAAATATATATAAATTTATTTGCCTTTTTAAATTACTCAAATAATAAAAAAAAATATTAAATTAATAACAACGTTTTTTAAATTATATATTTTTAAATTATACTAAATTAAATAAATAATTACTTCAGATATATTATTTAATTAATTTCATGGGTCCGATCCCAAATTTTGCATCAAGTAAAGTGAGTTTTGAGAACAATGAATTTTGTGTGGCCAAACCTAGGGGACTAAAATGAATTTTGTGTGAGGACTAAAATGCAAATTCAATAAAATTATACTAGCAAGTAACAGGTAGACAACATCTTCAAAGAAATCGGTAACACATAAATGATCACATTCGTTCATTATTTTTATTAATATATCTAACGGTATATAAAATATTTCACTAGTTGATGAGTGATTATTGGAGGTAAAAATTACTTCCACACGGATGAACCTGTGTTTTTGAACCTCACCTTAGAATTCACCGTTCATAGACCATAACTCATGAACCCAACTCTACATACACGGTGGAGAGCAGTTCAGGGTGCAGTTGCATCCCCCTCCCCCCTTCCCCACCAAATTCAAAGATCGATAGTGCTGACAGATTTGTCACTACAATGTTAAAGAAAGAATAAAAGAAAATAAATTTAAGAACTTCAAAATGAAAGTGATTTTATTGGTTTACATATAGTGTACAATCAAGAAAGCTACCACCAGTTATAAGTAACTTCCCCAATCCATCCCTCCAGAGTTGTCAAATCTAGATGCTGTGAACCTATGATGAAAAGCCTTGGCCCTTGGCTGATCCTCCCGAATTAGGGGGTTCCATTGTGAACCTTCCTCGTCTTATAACTTGTAGTATAACTTCCACTAGTAAAAGAATGAATTTTAGTACTTTCAAATTTCAATAGATGGGTGTCATTGTTACCAGAGACCTCCGTTTGTTCCTTTTGGACTTCAAAGAAGAGAATTCTCTGGGATGCTCTGTCATCCAACCACCATGTTTTGATTTCTGACATTCTGTGGAATTGTAACCTGTAATGCCACTTTCTTCCATAAGAGCCTTTTTTCTTTTCACAAGCTTTACCCATATCATGAGGTGCAGACCAATATATCCCACTTAGTCATCCTCTTTCTGGAATCTTGTAGTTTTGAATAGCTTATATCAGACCTTATGTGTAATAATGTAGCTTATCTCCTATAGGGCTTCAATTGATAATTCTGAAACTCTGAACCAAACGTGATTGATTCCTCATCAAGCTTCTTCTTCAACCTCCTCCAAGTTCTCAACATATCAGCCTGAATCAGCCCCCTGTAAAGTGACTCAAAGGTACCTTTCAGAGGAAGAAAGCCATTCTCTATCATCTCAACAAAATAATGGCAAGCCTCCCTCCATCTCTGCCTCTCACACAACCCATGTATCAAAACCGTATACAAATCCAAATCCGGCCCCGCCCCTGTCTCCTTCATATCCTCCCATATCTCCTTCACAACCTTGATCATGTCTAACCTCAAAAACATCCTAATCAAAATCACATACGTATGCGAACTCGGCACGCACAATCCATCCTCCTTCATCCTCTTAAACATTCTCAAAGCACTCTCCCCATCCTTCCTCCCTCTAAACTCCTTGAAGAAGCAGTTATAAGTTGCAGCACACGGACTCACCCCATCCCTCACCATCTCACCAAGCAACCTCTCAGCATCCTCAAGCCACCCGCACGAGGCAAGACACTTGATAACCGAGGTGTACATCACCACATTGGGACATATCCCTTTCTCCTTCATCAAGCTCAGCTTATCCAGCACAAGCTGCGGCTTATGCGCGCGGCTATAAACATGAAGTAAGATCGAAAAGCTAGTGACATCTGGCTCAATCCCGCTCTCACGCATTTGATCAAACACCTCCTCTGCATTCCTTATAGTCCTCTCAAACCTCTCCTCAGGATGCAAACTCACCTTCCTACAAACTCCATTCAACAAAACGTTATAAGTAACAACATTAGGCTCAATTCCTTTATCAATCATTTCGTTTAAAAACGACTGTGCCGTTTTGATCCTGCCTATTTTGCACCAGCCATAGATCAAAACGGTGTACATTTTCACGGTGGGGGGGAAAGTGTGTTTGTTTTTGTTGAAAACCTCGGCGGCGAGTCTGACGTGGCCGTACTTGCAGAGCGTGTCGAGCAAAACGCAGAAGTCTTGGGGTGTCGTTTTGGTTTCTGAGAAGGCGTCGATGTCGTGGAAGGCGCGTACGGCTTGGCGCGTGAGGCCGGCGCAGATGAGGCGGCGAATTAGGGTTAGGAAAGTGGAAGGGGTTGGGGTGAGGTGGTGGCGTTGGTCCATTTCGACGATGAGTTGCCACGCAACGTCGAATTGGCGAACCTTAGCCATGGTGTCGATGAGGAGGGTGAAGGAGGAGTGGGAGAGAGGGGGGTTGGGGAGGGTTTTGGCGTAGTGGAAGAGGGAGAGGGCGATTTTGGAGTGGTTTTTGAGGCGGAGGAGGGTGTGGAAGAGGAGCGTGGGGGTGAGGGTGATGCCGTGGAGCTGGAGGGGAGACTCAGTGGCGTGGAAGGGGTTGTGGTGCTGCAGGAGGAGCTTCGAGATCAGTTCGGCGTCGCTTTCGTCGCGAGGTGACGTTGGGGGAAGGGAGCAGAAGCGGCGGAGGAGTGGCGGAGAGAGGAAAGAGAGGTGGTGGCTCTGACGGGGTTTCGGAAACGCCATGGCGTTGTTTCGGAAGTTCACACTTCAGACTTCGAAGTATACAAGGAAGAGGAAAGATACCTATTTGACATTTTTTTTTTACCTGAAGTAATGATTTCTCCATATAAAAAAAGGTTCACATAAGTTACGTTCAGCAAGTAAATAAAAAGGTAATAAGTTTTCCGGATGACTCTTTGTTGTTCTCTGCTGCGATCAATGCCAAGCCAGTGCTTAAGAATGCTTTAGACATTTTTAGATCTCAAAATTAATGAGCAAAAATCTCGTTTTCTTGTGGCCAAAAACATATGTCGAAAACTATGACTATTGACAAATATTTAGGTTTTCCCCTAATCACGAAAAGGGCAAAAAAGAATCATTTTGTATTTGTGCTTCATAAAATGAATTCTCATTTGGCAGGGATGAAAGAAAAACTACCCAATAGAACGAGTAGTCACCCTTTGTAAATTTGTCTTCAACTCTATCTCCATCTATATTATGCAATACCTTTTCTTACCTCAAGATATTTGTGATACCCTTGATGCTGCAACGAGAAAGTTCATTCGAGCACATTGTCAAATCATTGGGCTAATTGGAAGACCATCTTGTAGACAAAGAACAATGGGGGCCTTGGTGCAAGACAAACTAGGGAGGTTAACATTGCTTTAATAGGGAAACAAGTGATCCTCGACATACCCTCCAATCCTTCGATCAAGTTAATAAAAACAAAATACTTGCTCGACAACCCCCTTTTCTCATAGAAGAGAGTTTTGAGGGTCATCTTGCACTTAGGCTTCTATTGTAAAAGTGGTTGAGGAGCTTGAGCCTTGTTTCATGTTTTGGGTGGGTAAAGGAAACTTCCCGCCTTGGTATGATAGATGGACTACCAAGGACATTATTTGTAAACAACTTGGTGATGTTGAGATCCAATTATTGGGTGTTGGTAGCACTTTAAAGGACTTGTGGAATGGTGGTAATTAGAATTGGGTTGGGATGTCTACAATCATTCTTGATTGGCTGAAGGGAGAAGTCCATAGCCTTTTATTAATTTTGATATCCCCAATGAGATCATGTAGGGACATTCCTCTAATTGTGCTTAAACTACCTCTTCTGCATTCCATTAGCTAACTCAAGCTCATCAATCCACTACTAATTCCACAGGGAGGGGTTATTGGGTGTGGGTTCTTACACTCCCATAAGATATTAAACACTTTCTTTGGTTGACTGATCAGTAAAGTCTCTCAATGAATCTTTTTTGCACTAACAGACATATTGTCAACAATAGCTCTTGTTGCAAGTGTGGTTATTTGCAGGAGTCTATCCTACATCTTTTTCTTCATTGTCCTAAGGCTACTAGGATTTGGAATATTCTTCAGCTCAATGTTTGAGTTCATGCTTCAAATGATAATGGCTCGACTTGACTTTAGAGGAATTTCTTGGCAGACCATGGAATTCTTTTTGCTATTTCTTGTTGGCACATTTGGAAGACGAGGAACAACAAAATCTTTTCGGATCATGTCATTCTTGTCGTATTAGTGATGAACCAAATCCTTAGTTTACTCAAAATAGTTACTAGGACCTATGGTAGGAATGTTAGTTGACAACAATAAAGGCTCATCAGATGGCAATCACCTCAACCTGGAGAGCACAAACTCAACGTCAATGGCAGGTTTTTTGGTAACCCGAGCAAGGTGGGGTTTGGTGGTCTTATTCGCAACAATCATGGTCATTGGACCGGGGGCTTTTATGGATCCTGTGGAATTTCATCCAACATAAATGCATTACTTCAAGCTATGTACAATGGCATTAGTGTGGCTTGGCTTGAAGGATTTCACCATCTAACTTGTGAATCAAATTCAAAAGTGGCTCTTCAACTCATCACAAATGGAATCATTTCATCTCATACATTCTATCCTCTTATTGAAAAGATTAGAAGCTTCCTCCACCTTCATTAGAAGCTCACATTCAGGCACTCCCTTCGTGAAGGAAACACTTGTGCTGATTGGCTCGAAAAAAAGGGAGCTTTAGAGAATGATCATCTTCTTATTTTGGATATTCGTCCTCCCAGACTAAAACCTATGTTAATGGTTGATGCCTAGGAACCTTGTTTATCAAGCACGACCAGTCTTTTATTTGCTTATTCTTTCTATTTTTTGTATTTCTACAACATAAAAAAAACTTTTTTGATTATCCACTAAATGATTTTTTAATAGTTTCTAATATTTTTTAAACAATAGTTTTTAAAACTCTGATTTTTAGGAAACAAAAAACTTTTATCCTATCAAACAAACTTACTGTTATTCAATTTGTGTTCAAAGAAAGGCGTCTAAAAATTTTAGTTGTGAAATCTCAAATGATCGAATTTATGCTTATAAGGTGGTTTGCATTATTTGATTCTCATAATTTCAATCATAGTTCCCTTGATTTGAAACTTAAGAACCCAAAATCCAGACCAAACCTATCAAATTGAATAAAAAGAAATTTAATTGATATGAACATCCAAACCAAACCACCACAACATGTTTGGGTTTGGTTGATCGAGTTCATGAGTTAACCTATATTCATGTATGTGATGGCTTTCTTTCTACAATAATAACTACACCAAATATTATAATGCCTAACTCCTTATTCTCTAACAAATCCGGTCTCTTGTAGTCACATAATTATAATCCTCATTCAACTTATGGTATCCACCACCTTCTAGACTTATATGTTAAAAGTATATATATTTAAAATAATAATCTGATCATATATAACTAGTTTTTTTACTAATATTTGTCTAAAAATGCCGATGTAATAGCTCTAACTCATTCATCACCATTACACTCAAGACATAAAACACACTACCTTTTAGTATATTGACAAGTTTTATATTAATTATGGAAAATCTAAAACAACCCTCACCCTTTATTCAAATATGTAAAAATTTGTATAATAATAATAAATAATTTTAAACTATAATTTATAATTCCATTTTTTTACAAAATATTTTTATATTAATATTTTTTACATTAGAGTGATTATTTTTACTTAGGTATACGTCTCAACGTACTCAAATAGAGGAGTTAATTGAAAGCTATGGAATAAACATTGTTTCAAAGCTTGTCAATAGAATGGATAAACACAGAGTTAGTAATTGAAGTGTTCAACTATTATGTAGTAAATTTATTAGCTAAACTAAAGTTTGACAAATAATTTATATGACTGGATTTTTGTGAACACGTTGTAAAAAATTAAATTATTTTCTACAGAAAAAAAATGCTCAATATCGTGTTTAGCACAAATTTTGGCTTTAATGTTTAATCAACACGGTGCTTACGACTGTGAAACAATGTACATAGACATCTTATGGAGGCAATTACACTTTAAATTAAAAGTAAAGGAGACAAAAGAAGATCTAGCAGCCAGTGCAAATGTGCAAAACCAAAGAAATGCCAAAACGTCATCGCAAGCATTATAAAAATTTACGACATCATAAGAAGCAAAATTAAAAAAAAGTTCTCTGCTGAACTAAAAATAGTCAAGTTAGAGAAAAAAGTTAATACTATTAATAGTTTGTTAGTCATAAATTTTTAGACAGTAGAAACTTAATTTTTTTAAACATATAAAATACTCAGTCACAAAACCATTTTCCACTAATAAAATATGGTTAAAAGATATAAAGTTTCTTACAATTTTATTTAATACTTGTTTAATATAAATAAAATTAGTATTTTAATCAGTACGATAAAAGAATAAATATTTTAATATATAAATTATATACAAATTAAAATCAAGATAAATAGGATAATTTAAAACAATTTTTTTATCAGTATATTACTTATACGAAATATTCATTATCATTGTTGTGGTGACTAATATCTGACATAATTATGAATATAAACAATGTGAGTATTCTTCTTCCAACATTCTATTCTATATTCAATGTCAGGATTAATGCTGAATAACTTAATTAAAGAACATAAATTACTACATATTTTACTTTAGATTTATGATAAATAATTTATATTGTGATACAAAAATATTTATAATTATTTGTTATTTTTTACAATAAATTTAATATCATAATAAAAAACATTAAATTTAATATGGAAACGATGATAATATTTTTAAATATAATTGATTAGAAAACATCAAATATACAAATAAGGATAAAAAGAAAAATGATTTGAGTTGTCTTGTTATAGGTGTAAAGTATTCACCTATTGATACTTATCTTTATTTGGAGACTTATTGATCACTTTTAATGTGTTTTTCTTTCTAATATAAGATTTGAACATAAAATATTGATTAAGGAATAGAGCCTAATTCTATTCATATCAATGACTTACTAATAAAGAATAACTATTTGAAAGGAATGAAAAGTGGAAAATAAAATAAAATAATCAATATACAATATTAAGATAAAAACACATGTCTTTTTTATTAATGAAAGTGATAGCTAATAACAATTCCTAAAATTACTTCTATTAAAAAAAACTTAAGAATAATTTTTTATAAATTCTTTCATTTAATATTAATTATTCTAATTTATATATGTCCACATATTAATAAAACTATATATATATATATATATCATTGTATAAAGAAAACACTTATTTAGATAATTTCTTTTAGTTTCTACTTTTATTTGATCATTATATCCTTTTAATTGTTTTCAAAACTACTATCTCCTAATTTTCTTAAACTTTACTCTCTCTTTCATTTAATTTTTATTTTATAAAAAATATACAAAGTTGCAAAGTGTTTCCCAATTCTCTCTTTATATATAAGATTAAAAATATTTTTTCCCTATAATTACTTGTTTACTTAGTCCCTACGATTTTTTAAAAAGGTTATTGGATTTTTTTCATTAAGTTCTTATTGTTTAAAATCTCTAAATGCGACTGACGTGTCTAAATGTTTTGACTGAAACAATTATAAGAACTAAAAAGAAAAACAATATAATTTACAAGAACTACAAAATAATAATTTATAAGGACTATAAATAGAAAAATATATAATCTATTGGAGCTAAACAGAAAAAAAGGAAACATATTTATAGGGATAAAAATATATTTGAGTTTAAATTAAGACTTGATCTAATTTATTTAAATATCGGCCTAACTTAAAAATATACTTTTGTGACTTTTTATTTGAAAGTCAAATCTTTAGTAAATTGTCTAATAAACTAAGATAGACTTTGAAAATGAGTAAACCAAGCCTTAAAAGTAGCTCATGATATATCAATTTTTTGCCTTGTATTTTTTAAACCACAACCCATACTTATTCCACCTATATGTGACTGACTCCATGAAGGATAATATTGTCTTGGTGTTATGTTTTTTGGGTGATAGTCATGGATAGCGGTGTAACAAGAATTTAAAAATAACACCATGAATTAGCTCAATAGTGAAAAATTGAAGAAATAAAATTTTTTTGTCACCTTCGTAGAACATTTAAATTGGACAAACATGTGAATGAACTTTTAGACTAGACCAAACCTTTAAAATAAAATTTCTTTATAGCAATAATTATGACTCAACATTGTGATTTTGAAAACATGTTTTGATTCATGTTCATGTAACACCTTTTAGAACCACTAGGATCAGACTAGTTGACTTATTGGTGGAAGGTTAGAAATAATATGCATAAGATCATAGGTTCAAACCTTGGTGTAACCATTGCAAAAAAATAAATATAACATCTTTTAGAATAAGTTAGACATTAAAAAATCACACATTAAAAATTAGCTTATAAAAAAAAACAAAGATAAATTTTTGTATTTCCAAAACTATGTATCAAAAATTTATTTAATATTAACATTTAATTTTTTTTATATTCTTGTAAATGTGTCATTATTTTGCTTTTAGTTTATGTAAATTATATTTATTTTTGTTTTTTTGTCTAATTGTCTCTTATGACATGCCATTGTGACATTACATTTTTTCATTTGACATAATCGTTTGTTGATGTAACATTTAGTTATGTTAGTCATCATTAGTAATTTTAACAGCAAGAATTATAAACTTGTTTAGATACAAATCATAAGTGTTTTCTAGAGTTTTTCTACTAGAAGTATAGAGTTTTTTTTTTCTTATAGAGAAGTTCTAAAAAACACTTATACCCTTGTATTCAAACAAGTTTCATATAAAAAATTATAAGTTTAAGAGATATTTTTTTAAAGATTCGATTCTGACTTCATAGAGCCAGTTGTTACTTGCGCGTAAGGTGTCCCCCACCCCATTTCCTGGGGCGCTAAGGGCTTTTGTTTTTGGAACAGACGACAATGTTTTGTTGACGCCTCGAATCAAGTGTTGCGACATGCTATGTTTTCTCCCCTATTGCTAGTAGGTTGATGAGTCGCACACCCAACACATATGTTTTGGTATTGTCTTGTGTGTCCATAACTAAAAATAGGTGATCTAATAGTCGTCGTCCGACTAAACATACAAATAGTCACCAGATTCATATAGACTACTGAGAAACCAAAATGGATAAGAGAATAAATTATAGGAATACAAATAACATTTAAATAAATTATATATATATATATATATATTTATAATTTTACAATATATGATATGCTATTTTATAATAAAATATGGTAAATTATAAATAATTTTTTTAATATTTATGTAGTCCTTGTATGTTTTTAATGTACTTTTTAAGTTTGGAAACTTTTCAATATATTTTATATTTATCTAAATAGATAAATTTAAATCATGAAAAAATCAAATACACAGATAACTAGGATTTATTACATATTAGGATTACAATAAAATTTCAACATTCATGTAGTCCCTATTCTTTTGCAATTGACTTTTTACATTGAAAATTTTCATGTTTTATTTATTTTTATCTAAGTAAAGAAATTTAAATCATGAAAAAATTAAAATACACAACTAATTAGGATTTATTATATATTAGGATTAAAATAAATATACAACATTTCTCTAGTCCTTATCCTTTTTCAATTGGTTTTTTAAAGAAATTTAAATCATGCAAACTTTTTTATTTATTTTGTTTTTATCCAAGTAGAGAAATTTACCAACAACGGTTTTTTAAAAAATTCAACATTTCTGACCATGATATTATTTTTCTTTTTCCATAGTTATATTATTGATTATTGAAGAGAGAAAAGAAGATATAGAAAAATTCGTTCAAGAAAATGAGCGGCGGAAATACCGAAATTGCCCAAAGCCCCAAATAAAAACCGAAGACATTTCTCCTCTCGTCTCGAGCAATAGCAACACAGCAATAGCTTCTGGTGATCTCGTTTTCTCACAGTGCTCTCTTCCCCCTTTCTCTCTCCTCTCTTTCTCTCTCTTCCATTGCTCCTCCACAAGCAAAAGCCTCGCGAGGTGTCAATTTTCGCAATCGCCATGACTGTGATGACTCCTGCTCCCATTGACGTACGTTCCTTTACCCTCCTCACTCTGCAACTCCCCCCGCGCTTCCAGTCACTCGCGCGTTTTCAATTTCGCTCGTCGTTTTTTGCTTTCTCTTATTCGCTTGCATGATTTTCGTTCCTTTTTGCTGTTTCGGCGAATGGTGTCAATTTGATTGTCGTTTGGGTGGGGATGGTTGGGTTGCCGCGGAGTGGATGGGGGTTTCGTGTTAGGGGTTGTGGTTTTGATCTGCGCGAGTGGAATTTGCTTCAATTACGATGCATTTCGTGCTCGGATTTCGGGGGATTTGATTGGGGTGGGTTCTTCGGTGGATCCAAAGTAGGGTGATAGTGATGATTTTTTTTGTTTTGGTTTTTTTGCAGCAGCAGCAGGAGGACGAGGAGATGCTTGTCCCGCACACGGATTTGGCTGAGAATAATCACCAACCCATGGAAGGTACTTGTT
>CM023942.1:21833671-22011636 GCA_013407115.1 Glycine latifolia | reverse complement strand
TATATTAATTTCTAGGTCAAGGCTCTATACATATGATGATGTGGTGGAGAAAGTGGCTCAACAACTTGGTTTGGATGATCCATCCATAATTCGGCTTACCCCTCACAATTGCTACTCTCAACAACCAAAACCCCAACCTATTAAGTATCGTGGTGTGGAACATTTGTCTGATATGCTGGTTCACTATAATCAGGTAAGTATTGACTTATTGTCCAATCTTTCAATCTTGTTTCTTATTTAAAAACAAAACATCCTATTCCTTTCATGCATGTCAGACTTCGGATATATTGTACTATGAAGTACTTGATATCCCTCTGCCAGAACTACAAGGATTGAAGACTCTGAAAGTTGCATTTCACCATGCTACCAAGGATGAAGTGAGTATATAGTAATCTGATTTTCTTTTGCTTTTTTATCTAGATTATTTTCATGACAGTTTTTTATTTGTTTATTCAGGTGGTTATTCATACCATCAGACTCCCAAAGCAGAGCACTGTGGGGGATGTCCTTGATGATCTGAAAACAAAGGTCATTGTGCATGAGTATTATTTTGTTCATCAACATATCTAAATTGTACACTTACTCATCACTGAAATCAAATCACAATTACAAGCAACGTGCACTCATGGCTTCCTTTGTATTTAAAACAAAAGATACGTGAAGCCATGTTTGTCGGTTTTGTTCAGTACTTCATTTAGTTATTTAAGTAGTAAATTTGAATGTAATGTTGTCAACTTGTCTTTTCCTCAGTTTTATGCTTTTTCACCTTAATTTTTGAAATATGTCTTGTGCTCATTTATTACAGGTGGAATTGTCTTATCCTGAAGCCGAGCTTAGGTTGCTTGAAGTTTTCTATCACAAGATATACAAGGTGTTGTGTTAGCTCTATTTTAACTGCTCCCAGATTTATTAATACTCTTGATTATTTTTTCTGACCAAAATTATTTAGGAATCAGAATTCAATATACTAAATTTAGCATTGACTCATGATCCTCCAATTGTTTGTGCCACTGAAATTGCAATTAACTTTAGGACATTAGTCCATTTTTCTTATTGAAATATGTTCATTTTGTCCCGCCTCTCTTGCTTGTGCAGGTCTTCCCTCCCAATGAAAAGATTGAAAATATTAATGATCAATACTGGACATTACGTGCAGAGGAGGTAGTAGTCTAAATCTGTTTTTGAGTAGGCCGGGAAGGGAGATGGCTTTCAGTTCATGAATTCTTCCTGCTTTTATTTATTGAAATGATTGCATGAGTGGATTTTTCTAAATAATCAATATAGTTTCATTTATTCAGTTTATGTATCAAAATAAATGAGTCACTTTCCTGTTGGTATTGCAGATTCCAGAAGACGAGAAAAATCTGGGTCCTCATGATCGTCTAATCCATGTGTATCATTTCACTAAAGACACAGCTCAGAACCAAATGGTATATAATTTTTAAATGGTTCATTTTGCTTACTGGAGTTTGTAATATTTTGATGCCTTTGATACTTCATTCTGACGTTAATTGTATGCCATCCTTTTTGTCACTTTTTTTTTTCCTCTTTGATTTGATATGATAGCAAATTCAGAACTTTGGGGAACCCTTTTTCTTGGTCATACATGAAGGGGAGACTTTGGCTGAAATTAAAGTAAGAATACAGAAGAAACTTCAAGTTCCTGATGATGAGTTTGTCAAGGTATTTCCTATTCGTGTGTTCTATGGGTATATTATGCTTCTCCGAGCAATTTTGCTTTGAATGATGGAAGTTTCATTGTTTATAAATATTAGTTAGTAAACTTGATGTTAATTTATCTAATTTTTTTAATTATGTTTCTTGTTTGGCCAGTGGAAATTTGCCTTTTTTTCATTAGGGCGTCCTGAATACCTTCAGGATTCTGACAGTGTGTCCAGTCGTTTTCAGGTACATTTATTTATACTTAGATTCCTTTTTTTCTTTGTGATAATTCAATTGATATTTAGCATCATTTTCATATGTCTGAATTTATGCTTGCGTTGTATCTTGTGATAGAGGAGAGATGTTTATGGTGCTTGGGAGCAATATCTTGGTTTGGAGCATACTGATAATGCTCCTAAAAGATCATATGCTGTCAACCAGGTTTGTAACTTAGCCTGCAATAGCTGATTTTTATTAAGTACATTTTGGTCTTTTAATTGTTTTATGGTTGTCCACTATTCTGGTAATACTGGGTTTTAAATTTTGAGGTTGAGAGAACTTGTTTTATTACACCATTTCAAATTACATGCGTTTTGTTTCAGAATCGCCACACTTTCGAGAAGCCAGTAAAGATTTATAATTAAGGAAACTGGTATTGATGAGTTATATCGTCTTGCGTGGGATGAATTTGGCATATTCTGCTACATCTATGGGCTTTTGTAAAAACAGGGAAAATAGCGAAAGGCTACTCTGTATAGGCCACAATTAGTGAGATCAGCAATCCAGGTGGTTTCTGCAGGTTTTATATTAGAATTGTGGTATGTAATTCTTTCTGTCAACGGATCTCAACACCGTCTGCCTACCACAGCCCGTTGAGCTTTACTACTTCCAACTTTGTGTGGAAGTTGTTCAAGTTGGGGTCATTGATCATCATCATCACTGCACTGTATCAGTACATAAGATTTTTGGATTAGTGAGTGTATACAGGGTATAGTTGGTTGACTTTTTTCTTGTTCATCTTGATTGCTTCCAGATTTTGTTCACTCAGTAGTGTTGATTTAAGTGAGGGATGCAAAATGGTGTAGCAGAGTTAATGTAATGTTGTAAAAGAGACTCGCCAGCCTCGGTATAACCCTTTAGCATAAAAATATAGTTTCCTGCCGCACCATTTTCTCCATTTCATTTTTTTTTTTTTTTCAGTTTTTTCTGTTTCTTCGCTTCACCTGGTTGGCTGTTACCAACGCCGTCTCACTTAAATTTAGAGGAAAATAAAACTAAGGCATTGGTATTTGTTTGGGTTAGCCAGTTCTGCCCATTCCTTCGTTTCGTACTTCCATCTTTGTTGGGCTTAGAAATGCTAAATTTAAACCATTTTTCCATATAATTTTATAAATATTTTAAATAAAATACAATTATTTGTGAATTTATAATTAAGCTTATGTTAGTGTATAGTATGGGTTAAATGCAAACAAGGGATATAAAGAAACAAAACGAGAAAAACCTAACTTGCGCGCATCAAATTATATCCTAGAGCAGCAGTAAGGATGTTATTCGGAGGCTGTGGCCTTTCTTGAGACTGCGGGCGATTTTGTGTACTCCCACCGTCTGTTCAACATTTTCTCATGCACTCGCCACTACGTCGTTGACATTAAATACTTTTAAAGAGCATCAGTTTCTATTATATATATTTTTTATCATGTTAGTTGTTTGCAGGAAGATTGAAATCGTAACTTTTTACATTTTTTCTTCTCCCTTAAAGGCCTTAATCTTCAATCTTTCTAATATCTCCTTCTATTGTACATGTTCATTTTCTAAACTATTAATCTGCAATACAAAATGAACAACATAGAACAATCATTTAAGTTACATAATAACTTTTTCTGGTGTGTATTATTTGGTTAAAAATGAACAATACAAGTAAAATAATGTTAAATTTATTATTATATTTTTTTATCATGAATTATTTTAATACAATTAATATATTATTATTATAAAATATATACTATATCATAAATACTTTTATAATATGTACTTATTACATTAGTGACAGGCTAACAACGTAAAGCAAAAGTATTTTTTTTATAAAAGAAAAGCTTTGCACTTTTTATGTTAGGAACCATATGAAAATCTTTAAATCGAAAAAGATGATAACCGTCCATGCAAGATAAGATAATAATGAGAAAGAAAAAGATGATGAGTATTTTTTCTCTTGTATTTGGCTAAAAAAGTTGTACTAGACTAGTAACAAGATTATAGTCGTACTAGTGAGTAAGATTTTACCTTTTTGTTTTGTGTTGTCCCGTAAGTCTTACTAAAATCAAATGTAAAACAAATATTGTGCTGTCCTATCCCTTAAATTTATGCAAATCAAATGTACGCAAGTCTTTTTGCTTTCCTAGGCTTTCATTCTTCCTACTCTCCCTCGTATTTACTTATATATCGTTTATTAGGTGTTTTTGGCATTTTTCTCCGGTTAGAATTAGAGTCTCACTCTATTAATGTATAGAATGTATTATTACTAGTAGCAGATGAGGTGCCAGAAAATGCTTATAGAGTCTAGACAGAACCATCCTAGGTGTTTTTTTATGATGTTTACAGAATTGCATGGCACAAACACTTCTTGCTCTTAGCAGTACAATTCTATGTTGCCCTGTCTTTTCTTTGACCCATTTAATCCGCAATGGTCCAAGTCATGTCATTCTCAAAGATCCAATGACAGACCTCAATTCGCCCCGGACCCGATCCAAGTGCCAAGAAAGCACCATGAGACGGGCTCCAAGCTGACGTGTCCAAGTGACAGATGGCAACACCACGGTTGATCTTGGCCTTGCTATTCGGGTCCAACAAATCCGCTTCGTAGACCCGAACCTTTGGAACAGAGTGGCAATAATAAAGCAAATAAGTAAACAAGCTCTGGTGGCAAGAAACCGATTTAGTAACTCTGCCACCGTTGATCCCATGCACTGAACCCACCATCACATTCCCCTTCGAACCCTTCACGTTCTCCGTGGTTCGAACCACAATGTTAGAACCCAACACCCCTGTGGCGAAGTCCACCATATCCTCGATGGACCCCACGCACCTCTTGGTCTCACCCAGGCTTGCTTGTTTCTCGCACTCACTCACCGAATCCATCACAGTTTTCTCCAAACTTGAACCAACACCCACCTCAAAAACCCGGTTCACCCCATTAACCGTAAACGGTAACTTAGACAAAATTACCCGGGGCAAAAACGACCTTTCGGGCATTTTATCTCTAATATCCGGCATAACCATCACCGTCCCTTCTTTAAGCATAGACTCCCGAAAAAACTTACCCTCCTCCACCCACTTTTTTACCATCGTGCCACTGAAACTCTCGTTCTTGTAACTCGCAAACGTTTTAACAACCTCTTTGGCATACTCAGCGAAAGTAGAGTTGACGCGGTAGCCAGTGAACCCAACTCTCTGTTTCTCACTACCACCCTTTCCATATCCAACGAACTTGTCCGAGTTTCTATTATCCGATTTATCATACCCCGCGAAATCCACGTCAGCACCGTTAGATCCTTTTCCGTAATTCTGGAACCAGTCACTCCCACCGTTGGATTCAACCCTGTAAGTATCGAACCTATCAACGGCGCCATTACCTCCGTTACCGTAGTTCTCGAACGTGTTCGTTGGATTGTTCCCGCTGTTAGCGTAGTTCTTAAAAGTGTCGTTCACTCTAACGCCGTCTTTGCCGTAGCTCGAGAATCCCGTTAGGGTAGGGTTCGAGCTCGTTCCGTAGTTCTGGAACGAGTTCTCAGTCTCGTTGCCGCGTTTTCCGTAACCGGCGAAGGATTGTTCTCCGGCGTTACCGTTCTCGGTGTATCTACCGAAGGATTGCGTTCTTCTTTTTGCGTTGTCGGAGTAGGAGGAAAATTGGAGGTTGTCGAAGCCGTTGACCGGTTCGGCGTAGTTTATGTAACTGGAGGCGCCGGTGGTGGCGCCGGCGGCGTAGCTTTTGAAGGTTTCGTTGATGATGTTGCCGAAGGAGCCGTAGCTGAAGAAACTGTCGTTGTGGTTTGTGGAGGCTTTACTGTATTGGCGGAAATCGTTTTGGGGGATGTTTTCGCGCTGGTTGTCGGAGTAGTTTTTGAACGAGTCGAGTCCGCCGAGTCGACTGGTTCCGTAGCTGGAGAAGTTTCTGTTATTGTAGACGGCGAAGTTGGCGTCTCTGTTAGAGTAAGTTTTGGAATAACAGAGTAAGTATGCGGCGGAGCAGAAGCGTGGGAGGTGCGCGGAGAGGGTGTTGTTGGCGGCGAGTTTGGCAAAAGTGGCGGTTTCCAAGGCGGTTAGTGGGGAGGCCTTGGAAAGAAGAAAGCGTGGCTTTGGTAATTTGTTGGTGATTTTGTTGTCCCAGTAACGAATTATGAAAGCCTTTGGGGTGAAAGGGTTTTCGATTTTGTCTCCCGCTCTGCAAACCGCCTGCATTGAAATTGGTAATGGATGATGGATGAATGGATAGATAGATATAAATAAATAATAGAAATAGAAATATGTATCGAACATTGCATTTTGTTAATTGAGATTTAAATTAACTGTGGAGTAGTGAATAAATTATATTGGAACATTACAGTGAGAGATGAGAGGAGGAGAAGGAGAGGGATGTAGCTGAGCATCGGTGGTAGTTTGTGCATGTTTCTGATTCCTGAATTTTATGGATGGTTACAGAAGTGCAAGAGTTGAGAATTGAGATGCGAATGTTGGTGGATTGGGTAGAGGACTTATAGTACTTATCGGCTGTTACTGTGCATGTGATAATTACACTGGTCCCTATTAGCTTGGTCTTATTACATACTCCTCCATTTTCAAACATTACTTTTACCCCTCTTGCATCTAGATTATGTTAAGTTATTTAAAAAAAGGAAAACAAGTAAAAAAATAATTGTTTTGTTATGCCAATACAAAGTGAAATCAGTCGTGGATCGTAGTGTTTATATCTTCAATTTTTTTGGCTTTATATTTCTTCTTTTATTCATGCAACGGGGAGATATTTAGTTAGTAAGTCCATCTTAATTTATGTTTTAAGAATTAGATTATTGCCGATTTTGAGGAGTTTGTTATTTGGATTGAGGCTGGTGAGGTGAGTGCTGTTTGCTTTCAAGCTTCAACGTCTCCATCTCCATATTTATATAAACAATTAAACATAATGGGCATAGCGTACCCCATTGAAATTTTTTCTGTCTCCTTCCTTCATTAATCATTTCCTTACTTACAGTAAGTCATCTTATCAGCAATGTGGATGTTCCTTTCAGTGGCTGAGAAGGACCATTAACACGTAGCACTGTACAACTTATTTGCCACACCTACGTGTGCATTGCAACTCATATAGTAACATTTACATTACGAGTAAAACTATTACCATATTCTTTTTAAATATAAATATTATAAAATTTAATAAACTTAATTTGTAATTGGATGATGATATAAAATTGTTTTATACTATAATATATTTTTATTGTATGGAGTTTCTATTTCCACTTCCCCTTATTATTAATACACTCTCTCTTTTAATTTTTTTTCCCATAGTACCCTAATGTTCACAGGTGATTTTACACCCCATTTATGATTTTTTCTTTTGCCTTCTTCAACAAGTGTTTTTGCACTCCTTTATATAATTATTTTGCGATCTCTTCCATTGTTGCGCCAACCTCTAGCCACAAAATTAAATTCTAATCATAGACTAATTTTTTTAAATGGCAATAAATTTTTTATTAGAAAAGTCACACTTAATCACAAGGTCTGAGAAAGTTGACCAAAAGAGAAAGATACAACTATACAAAAGTCAAGAAACAAGTTAATTACATAGGTTGTAATACCCCACAGCATTGCTGCCCCCAAACAAATCACCAACTCGAGCTTAGCACACAAGAGTAAGCATACAACATATGACTAAGACCACAATAGCCAGGATTAAAGCTGCCCCAAATTTCTTTACCAAACCTTCAGCCTTTTGTTCATGCAAACAAAATCCATAGACCTCAGATTTTTCTCGTGCGTCTCTCTCTTGCACACTTTTGAATTCCAATCCTCTGTGCTATATGAAGTGAAAGTCGTCAAGTGACCAGTCCCAAGGTGGCATTGCTACGTTGTATGGCTTCCTAATAGGGGTCGAAGGTGGTGGTCAAAAACTCAAAGTTAGTCTGAAGGCGGAGGAGTGCAGTTGGTAGTTGAAGAGGCCGAAAAAGGGGAGTATAAAATCATGAGATTAATTTTGAGGGTATCTTGGGAAACAATACTACAAAGGGGAGTGGAAATAAGAAATCCCTTATTGTATGTTTGCCCAAGACTATGAATAATAGGGTAATGTTCATTAGAGTTTTGGTCATTATTATTCTCACATCCCCTTTCTTTATTCTCACACCCTGTTTTTATGTTGCAAAAATATCCTTGACGGAAACATGTTTACGTTGTTTATATTTTATAATACACGAAAAAAAACTTGTTTCCTTTGTGTTATAAAGGGAACTAGGGAGTGTGACTTTGCAATACACAACTAAAAATTGTTCTTTTTTTCTTGTTTTCTTTATAAGTGTTGGTTTTTTTTATAGAAAACTTTTATTTATATTTATTTATCATTTTCAAAGCTTAAAATAATTTTAATTACTATTTTGTTAATTACATACTTATTTTTCAACTTAAATGCATTTATTTTGAAATAAAAAGGATATAAAACAAAACGTTTTAAAATATTTTATAAAGAAACAAGAAACTTTATTGTATTTTTTCATTTCTGTATAATAACCTTACCCCTATATTTTTTTGAAAGACGAGAAAGTGAATGAGAGAAAAGTTTAAAATTTAAAATTAAAGAAAAAGAAGGAATGAAAATTTTGAATTTTGTTTATACAAATCAATTTTTTTTCATTTTCATTTTCTTTTCAGTTTCTGTATGAGGAAACAAATGAAAAGACATGGTTATGTTTTTTTTACCTCTCTATTTCCCTTCTCCTTACCTTTATCCCTTTCAAACATAAAAAAGACACTTAAAAAGAAACAGAATAACTAAGGTAAACTAAAACAAATAGATTTGACAAATGTGGCGAAAATCAAGATAATTAGTTTTCGCATGTAATTTGGTGCAACAAATTCTTTGCAGACAGAATTTGTTAAGGAATATAGAAGCCAAAATAAGAAGGAATCGTGTTTAAATATTATTTTTTGAGTGAGCTCCTTGCTTCGTATCAGGTATAGATAATACAATAAGAGCATACGAGAAAATGAAAATAACCATAATAAAACATTAGAAACTGAACAGATTGAGGGAATCCTTGTTCAACCGATATGTAAGCAGCATTCTTTAGGAAGAAACAAGGCTCTACAAAATCAAAATCAACTAAGAAAAATCAAATTAACTGAATTAAGCCAAAGAAAAGAAAAAGGAAAAAGTGCTGGAGCTTTGTGATGTCCAATGTGACATATTTTCTTTTAAATCATGTATTCTTTATAAAAAATAATTATATTTAAATAAGATAAAATTATTATAGGTGATAAATATTTTTTTAAAATATTTAATAGATGGGTATCCTACATTTGAATCAGAAATCTCTTTTTAAGCTGAAATTAGAACGAGCGTTTGGTGGGACGATGATGTGACGTGTTTGAAGAGTAACGAGTGAAAAAATCGCCAGGAGTATCTTAGCTCCACATACTAATATTATTAATAATATTATTTGGTTTGCTTTTTATCAATGGCCACTTTTCCTTACTACACCCTTCATCCTCTATCTTCTTCTCTAACTCCTTATTCTAAAGGCTTTGTTCATCTTTGTTCATGCTCTTCCACACGTTCTCGCTCTCTTCCCCAATTCCCTTCCAAACTACGACGCAAAGCCACCAACAAACCGAGGCTTCTGACGATCATCGACCCCATTTTGCTCTTTAACGGCGTCGCCACCACTTTCTATTTCGACACGCAAACACTTATTGTCACTGTCAGTGTTTTGGCCGCCATTGCTCTTTCTCTCTTCCTTGGCCTTAAGGTTCTTCATTTATGTTCCTTCACTTCTGGGCTTCTCTTACTTTTCATAAAAATCTTTTTTATTTCCTCCTTCTTTGATAGATGCAATGTAACACTTACTGTATGAATATAAGAACCACGTGCATTTATGTATTTAGTTATGAATGCTTTCGGAAATGTGTTCTTTTTAGTCATATTGTGGGTCCAGTTTCTCTAATTATTTCCTTCAATTAAATAGTGTATCTTGGTCTTAAGATTGTTACTTCTGCTGAGTGCTTGCTCTCAGCTGCTTCAGTTTTGATTTTGGAAAATTGTGAACAATCACCCCATTTAATAAATTAAAAGAATAAACAAAAGTAGAGACACAAAGGGATAGAAGTGACGAATAATGTGATGGAAACTGTAGGGAAAGGTATAGAGAGATAGGAAGAAAAATGATTGGAATAAGCAAATTTGAGTGAATGTTTATAATTATCCTTTGATTTTTTTTGTTGGTTTTGATAAAATAAAAAAATAAAAATTTTGAAAGGGGGGGGGGGGGGGGGGGGGGTGGACTGATGGTGAATGCAACAACCCGTTTACCTCATTCAGAAATGTGCTATAGGATTCACATGCATAATTGCATCCACTTTTGCTTACGGAAGTGTCTGCTACTTTCTAACATAACATTCTGGGTCAAATGTTGATACTTCTGTTTGGTAACGAGTGATGGGGTTTTGCAGGGTGATCCGGTGCCTTGTGAGCGCTGTGGTGGCAACGGTAATTATCTTTCTTCATTTGAGCTTCAAAATTGATGTGCTATGCTTTTATGTTGATTTGTGGAAATTGTTAAGGGTTTATGACAAGAATACGAGAAACATTTTAAAATATTAGGAGCGAGGATATCACTATTAATGTGTTTAAACACTGACTTGATTTGATGCTTGAGGTCTGCTTCATTGAGCATGTGGATAGTGAGAGGGTGGAAAATAAAAACAATTTCCCACCTCTTCATGTTTTTGTCATATCAATCAAATGTGTAGTGCTTTTCATGTTAAAATCTTCACCTCCTATTTTCCACCTATTCAACCAAGCAGACATTAGGGGCAATTTGTTAAAGTTTCAAACAACATTCCCAGCAACAACATGCCTGAATTTGTATTCCCATAAGGGGTGTGATCTGTAGCAAGTGCTTTGTGAATTTTGTTTGTTTTCTGCTGAAATTAAAAGAAGAAAACCTTGCATGACATGATGCGGAGTCAGGGCCACCTGTATAAGTTTGTGGATAGCGTGTGATGTTCGAATTTTGGCTCGATGACAGGTTTTATTGTGTTTCTACCACTATAATGTATGATATAGAATATAAAGCTTCAACCAATTGTTTTTGGATTAAGATTGCTTTGCTCTCTTTACCCCTTTCCACCTATGCTTTCTCCTTTCAATAATTATATCACCCTGTAAATGGAGATATACTGTATGGCAATAGGTCATTTGGACGAGAAAGAAAGTCTAGTACCTATTTGTAGTGATGGTTATGAATGATAATTCTATTTTTTACTGCCATTTCCCCTCTCAATGCTTTAATTATTCTTGTGACCCTCTTTGTTGTTTCACCAATGGGATTTCTGCAAGTCTGCCTTTCTTAAATTGACTTGTGTTTTACGTTGTATATGAAGTAAAGGAGCAACGTGTGTTAGTATTGTTGACTGAAGTTACTATTTTGAATAACATTGCTGACAAGCAGGTGGAACAAAATGTGTATTTTGCAACGATGGCAAGATGAAGCAAGAAATGGGGTTAATTAACTGTAAAGTATGCAAGGGTTCAGGTATCAATTTCTGTTATCACGTGCATAAAAAAATTATTATGATTGCATTTATTTTGCATTCTTTTCCTTGAGTCATTTTGGATATGCTTCCTTTTATTTACCACCTATAAGAATTTGTTTACTGTTGGCGTGTGACTGAAAATCAATACTCTTTCTCCACACACGTTCATGAATAAACGGCTTACTTAAGGCCTTTATATGGTTCTTTCTGTTTATGCGTGTGTTTCCACTTTATAGGATTGATATTCTGCAAGAAATGTGGAGGTTCTGGCTATTCCCGTCGGCTATGAGCTGTGAAATTCGTGTTATATCTAAAAACCATCTGTTCTGAAATATGTAAGATCTTGTAACAATTTTATTGTCCATAGTGTCTTTTTTCTGTGAATCATTTTAATCACGTTAATCTGCGGCCCTTTGAGGTATTGGCCAATTGCTTTTGCATAAAATCAGTCAAATTTTGATCTTAATGTTAAATTTCCGTTGCAGAGATATCATATAAATGTGTAGCAATCATATCAAGAAAGAAAAAAAGAATAAAATATGTTTTTAGTCATGTAAATTTGATCGCGGTAATGTTTGATCTTTTTTTTAATGTTTTTCTTCTCCTTAAAAGGAGAAGTTAAGTCAAACACATTTAGAAAAAAAAAAACACACTTAAAGAATTAAGAAATGTATTTTTTATAAATTTTTATAAAAGAAAAGGAGGGAAAAGTAACTACTTAAAAAAAAAAAACTACCTGGAATAGTTTTTAAAAATAAGTTGTACACCTTAGCTTCTTTCTCCATATCTTGAATTAGTCAGTATGGAATCAAGAAAAAACTTAGTTTTAAAGGAGCCTTTATGCTGCAACTCCTAAATAACTTATATTTTGTTTTAGAAGTTCTTATTTTGGTTTTATTCTTCTAATTTTTTTTAGGAGTTTAATCTGAATTTATTGTTAGTGTAGTTTTTTTTTTTACATTATCAACCAATCAGAAGTCCTTTTTGGAATGATTTTTAAAAGTTTATAAACTTATTATATATGATTATTTGTGATTAGGTTACAAAGTTAAAAAAATTATCCTGTTAATACATGTATTATTTATTCTTTTTTAATACTGATAACTTTTTAAAAATGTTTCTTATAATTGCATTTACTCATTTTTTTTTAACTTTTAGATGACATGCATTTTAGCTATGTTTGGCAAAAAAAAGAAGCTAAAAAGCTATCTAATAACTACAAGTATCCGTTTTTCGGTTTGAACTACTCTTTTCAACTAGAAGTACTTGAGTTCGATATCACACAAGTGCAGAAAACAAGTGTGTTTGATTTCTGTTTTCAAAACTGATTTTATTTGCTCAACTCCTTCGAACAAAATAGTCACAAGTATTAAAAAAATGCAATTAAATTTAGAACTTGCAACCATAAGCCTTTATTTGTTCATGGTTTAAAGTTGCGAGTTCTAAATTTGATTGTATTTTTTCTTTTTAATTTTTGGGTCATAGTTTAATTGTGTTTGATTCTGTTCTAAAATTGGTCTGGTGTTTTTCTATTAACTTCCCTCTTTTATCTGTTGATTGTAAGCTTGAAAAATTGATTTGTTCCAACCATAAATCAAGTTAAGCACATTTCCTTGACTTTAAGAAACCTAGACAATTAGGAACGCCGGAAATGCTCTTAAATGAGTGAATTGTGGTTTATATAAGTTCCTTTATTTACAAATAGAAAAAGAAGAGTAAGAGTATTAATGATATGTTTGAACTATTAGTAGATATTCACATACTAAATTTCAATCTTATAGCAAATTCTTACAAATCAATACCGCATATGGTTTTAAAGAAATTTATTTATTTCTATTCATTCTTATTTCTTTTATTCATTTTAAAGAAATTTAATTTAACTTAACTAAATCTGATTGACTCAAACTTTTTAAAATTGAATAAATAATAAGTTATTATTTTAAGTCAAACTAAATTATAAGCTAGTTATAAGTTACTGAAATGATTTACAAAAACATACCTGACAAGACAATAATATGTATTGAGACGGAGTCTAGGGTGTGTAATCCAAATTTGTTACACACCATGCGAAAGTCTTTTATATCCATCGATTAAAATCAACGGTTCAGGTAAATGAGGATTACGATAGACATGTTTACATAAGAATAAATTGAAAAAAAATTGTTCTCCTCTTCCTTCCGTCTTCTTCGACCCACTCCGTCATCGCCACCACGCCTCCCTCTCCGACCCACCCCATCGTCGCCACTACGCCTCCCTCTCTGACCCTCTACTCCTCATCGCTCTGTTCCCTTTGCTCACCACCATCGCCATTCAACCTCTTCCTCTCCCTCTCCAATTCCAATGTTCATCTCTCTCTATCACTCTCTCCCCGACTATACCTTCATTGTAGCTGCTATTGGTGCTCGAGGAAAAAAACATCACAAAGGTGCTCGAGGATGTCGAGAGACAAACCAAACAATCAGGTATAAGATCCAAAAACATATATGAAATTTGAAACAAAGAGAAATAACTAGATTTGAAGTCCACGATGGTCGTCATGTTGGCAGCAACTCTCGGGGGGGATGAGCTCACACCCACAGTGGTGATGAAGCTTCGATTTGGTGCGTTATTTTTTGTTAATCCCTGATTGAATCATGTTTGGTTCTTGTGGTTGGACAGTGTGAACACATGATCATATAGAGTGCCTTGAATCTGTTCAAGTTTAATGCTTTGGTGATTTTGGATTAGGGTTTGAGTGAATGGATTTGTTTCAAAAATGAGTTTCCCTTCGAGATTTGAAATGACTCGGTTGCATAACGACGTCGGAGCTGTCTATGGTGGCGTTGGGATATCCGTTATGACATTGTGATCGTTCGTGGTGAGGAAGGTCAAACGGTTAGTGAGGAAATGGACGGTGGGTTGGGGCGTCAAAGATTTTTTTTTCAAAAATAATCTAATACATGTATCCCCATGGTAGTCCTTACTTATCTTAGCCATTAATTGTAGAATGTTCATATCTAACAGACCACATCATTCTCCCATTCATTTTTAAGACTCTCGCAGGGTAAGGAAGTAGTTTCGCTTTTGTACCCTAGACTCCTTCATGTATTGAACCATTCATTGAATTTGGTTATTCGCACGTCTAATTTGAAGTGCGGGATGATTTGCATAATATCTTCCCTACAACCACCAGATTTTGTTTGAAGATTTTTGAGTGTTCGCACGAACGTGCTTCAAAAAGTGTATCTTACCATGAGACAAATAAAATGATACTAAAAAATACAAATAATGGGATGAGGATCCTTTTTTACCTGTCCTTGAAATAGATTATTTTCTGCGTTTGCTCTGATTTTAGAAGTGAAAGAAAGAAGGATGAAAAACACGTGGTCCACAGGTTTTTAATCCATTCACTTCTGGACTGAAGGAAGACGATAGTTGGTTCAACCAACTGACCGGAAATTAAAATGAAAATATTATAAAGTCGAGAATTAAAGTAAGTATTTTGTAAAGCCAATAACTTTTTCCGAACTGAAGGATGTAAAGTTAATTAAAATGAAAATATTATAAAATCAGAGATTAAAGTGACCGATTCCTATTATGTCAAGGAAAATGGACGTTTACCATTAATTTTACATTAATTTTTTTAAAGTAATATTTAGTTAAAACATTATAACCATCAGATCTCAAACTGCACTATGCCAGAAAACTTGTTTCACGGATTAGACTGTACAAATTTGACCTGCATATTTCTGTTCTATACTTCATTGAAAGATTATCTAGATTCTGATTTATATACAGAAAAAAAGGAGAGAGTAGAGTTCGGTTATCATGCAGCAGTGCCACCAATAGTGAACTTCAAACTATCTAATGCGCTAGTTTTATGCTCATGAGAAGTGCCATTCAAGATGATAAGGAACCGCTATGTTTGCTAGGCAACGGTGTGTTTTTCCGGGACTGGCGCTTTGTTTGTACCAGTACAGGTTCTTGCGCCTCCCAGTTTTCGCTCATTACATCACTGTCACTGTCATCATCACCCTTAAACACGGGATGGATATATGCATTCTGAAGGAACTCTTTCAAATTGAAGTTTGGCTCTCTTGCGCGCTCCAATGTGTCCTTCATCATTGCTTCCTGAAGTTTCCAGCACAAGAGAAGAGGGAAGAGAATTAGCACAAATTTAGTAAAGGAATGGCAGAACTTAGATACTATGACCAAGAAAAAGTTAAAAAATGCGAGTCCTAAAAACATTGCTTTTTTGAGTATTTGATTTGCTTTGGCAATCGGAGAAAAATTACAAAACTGTACGCCAGTTGCAACATCAAGACTAACCTGTAATGGATGCTTAACGAAAGCAGGTTCATATCGTCCCTTGCAATATAGATGGAATGATATTGTCAGAATTGGGAGAGTAATGAGCAATGGAGTTGAGTTAGCAGCTTCTTTTGTACTCAATAACCCCATTAACAGCAGCTGTGAGATTACTAACGCAAATATAATACGTCCATGGACGTCAGGCCAGAATGTTGCAGCACTCTCATACTCTTGGTTGTAGACATTAATAATCTGCCATTTAGATTTCAGGCATTATGCTACATAACAAAATAAGATTGAATAATACACAGTAAATATTCATCCTTAAAATTTCTCGTGTCTATGGTCAGTTTGTAAAAACAATGACTAAACTGCATCGAAACAGAAGACCTTTCATGAGCTAACTTTTACCTGATGACGGTAGACGACATATGCCAAGCCAAAGAACACTATGATGTATGGAAGTAGAAATGGTGTGACTACAGCATACACAAGGCCAAGTAAGAAATACAGTTGTATTTGAGGTTCGCCTGTATTGAAACCAAATGTCCCTGGATCCATTGCTTCTTCACGGTCCTTTTCAGTCTTCACTATGAAGAAGTTTTTCAAGTGATAAAATATCAATGGCCTCAACCTTAAAATCTCAGCAGCACATCCAGCCCACCCATCCACCATTATGTAAGTTATGAAGAAAGTTGCCTTCATTGGAATTGAGACACCAATTGTTTTTGGAATTCTGCACACATGGCATATGTTTACTAGGTTATTGAAAGCTATTTGTGACATCTATAACCTCGGACTATAAAACTTTATGGTCAGAAGAGGCAAGTTACCACAAGATAACACTACTTACAAATGAAGAGACCACCAGAAATTCAACCAGTTTTGAGTTAATGTTGTTCAATCCTCAAACATTTTAGACAAACATAACCTTACATGTTCCATTCGCATAATCTTATTTTTAACTCATTTTTCATGAGATAAAAATGGAAAAGATATTTTCTATGATTGTTTTACAATTACCTAACTAACTGTATTGACCAGAATAAGTGAACAATCATTAATTAATTCAAGATATAAATTAATCAAAATTAATTGCTAACATACATGGAAATTAAATGCAAAATGCATTTCTTAAATTTGTAATGTCTTCTATAGTTAAAGATGCTTAATAATTGTTATAGTAGTGTGCATATACTAGGCTAGGAGGACTTACTCATTTGCTGACTGATGGAGAAATTTATCTAGCTGTTGGAATGCAGTCCCAGTAATTATGCTCCCAAGAAATACATTAATGAACTGGAAGATGTAATATCTTGTGGCTGCTCTCCTTTCTAGAGCAGATGTGCTTATAAACCCTTCGAACTTGGACATTACCATCAATATTGCTGGCAGAAATATGAGAAATATCTTCAAAGCAATCCCAGGAAGGAAACCTTGTATAAAGGATTTTATGAATTTTCTGGAATAAAAGAGAAGCATAAGATTAGTTTCTACCACAGACACCTTTACGGTATCAAAGCTACACAGGGTTATCTGTAACATTCTGCTCTTTCATCACTCTTGTCAGCGGTGCAACACATAGAAACTCAACAACATATTCTGGGTTGTAATCAATACTAGGTTGCAACCATAAGAGTAGTAAAAGGTTTCCATATTACTCAATAATTTTATATACAAAGTCCACCAATGGACAGAAATATGTATTAATGCAAAAATGAAAAAGATGACATTTAAAAATAAATAAATAATAACACTTACATTTCAATAAAAGATTTCAGGAAAGGTGCTGCTTTTTCAATGCCTTCAATGTTAGCTAGTGACTGTACAAATGCTATGGGAATCATGAAAAAGAATGTCAGAAAGAAGAAAGCTACAGCAATTACAAGCTTCCTTATTGTTAGTGAAACATATGGTATTGCCATGTTATCCCAATACACATCACGAGGTTCTGGAGCCCATTCAGTCAACCATACGGTTGGATTTCTGGATTGTTGAGTCTGTGCACAAACAGCTGCACCCCAACGAGTTCGGAAGGAAACAAAAGCAGCTGGCATTATATATTTAGAATTCTTCATCACCTTATGTTTCTCCAATTCTATCTGAAAGTGTAGAGCAACATCAAATTCAATCATTTTCTTATAAAAACAAATTTAATGAACAATTCGATAATCTCTTCTAGTAAAATGATGTAAGAAACATATGTATCAGAAAATTAATTTGGATGTGTATAATGAAAAGATTCAAATTTCAAACACGAGGACATAAATTCTGTCACATTGATTGAAAACACTTCTTATATTGTTATTCTCATAATGTGAGTTATGAGTCTAACTCAACCCTATAAAACTGACTTGTAAGGTTATGGTTGTTCCCAACTTATACTATTTTGTCCTTATCACTATTCACTAGTATGCTATACAAAAGTGTTGCACGTGAGGGGTATATTGGGAAAAACCCAAGTCCCACATCAGCTAGACATAGTGTAAAGATAGAATATATAAGTGGTAGACAACCATCACCTTATGAGCTAACTTTTGGAGGTGAGTTAAGCCCAAACCAATATTTTAAGAGTTATAGATGCAAGAAAACCATTTCAAATAAGTATGTAAACACTACTGATAGGCAAGATCTCTTATTCTGTTTCAGGTGTAAGAAGAAAAACATTTTAGCTTAAGTATGCATGCAATGTTAAAGCATGATAATTAGCTCACATCTCTTCCAATTTTTTTAATAAAATCTTTTTATTTCTCAAGATTACATTTACAACTTGAGAATATATTTAAACCATTCCAATATTTAAAAAATGTGTAAAATAAGCATAGAAAAGTGTTGCTTACTTCTTCTGATAATCTCTTGATTTCATCAGTATAAAAATCAATTGCATCGACTCTACTACCACAAAGGCCAAGAAAACCAGTCTGCAAACACCATGGAAAACAATGGAATACTTAGTGCAGGAGAAAAAAGAAATGGAATACCTTTAGAAAAATGGCAAGAGCTTATGCTGAAGATTTAAAAAAATGGAAGATAATTCAGAAGTCAGAACTCATAGGAACCAGATTATTGAAAATAGCATACCTTTTTAGATGGCCTTGTGGATTGATTTCTAGAATATTTAAGTTCATAGTAGTCAAGCCAATTCTGCCTTTTCTTCTTCTTTGAAACAAGACTAGAAAGTGTCTTTGCATCATAAACAACCTGCAGAAATATCTTTAAAAGTAAAAAAAAAAAAAACAAAAGTACGTGGTAGGATAAAACACAATAAACTGCCTACTAGAATTTATGGTATGTGATTGAAGGGTTAAAACGGGTTGATCTTGATATCCTAGTACCATTAAATATCAACAAAATCAAATGAAACTAATTGGCATGGTGTCCTGTTTGATAATGAGAGATCAACCTATTGAGTTCAAGGTCTGTCCTTGCTAAATCCATTTCAACAGTGCACTTAACAAATCTTGGCCATTGACTATTTGACTTGATCATGCTACAAAGAAAAAAATCAACATACGTTTCACCTGAAACTTTCTGCCCAATAGTAGAGGAGAGGAAGTTTATTAAATATACTACAAAAACTATCTTACACTAAAATTTACCCCAATGTATTGTAAAACAACACATCTGCATCCAAACTTAATAGTAGTACCAGACCTATCTTAGAAATATTATTTGCTCCTTAGATTAGGTCATAACTGTCCATTTGAACACAGTAAAAATGAATATGAAGTTATAACTGGTAAATATTATTATTTTGATACACTCAAATTACAAAAGAATATTACAAGCTCTGAAACAGAGACACAGAATTAGGCATGTGTACACTTGTAACCAAAAAGGATCAGACCTGCTGAGTGAGATAGTGATCTGGATGGTTGACCAAAAAGAAATGTTCCACTAGCTCACTGACTGATTCATCAGGATCAGGTGGTACATTTCTAACAAGTACCTGCACAAATGTAAATTGCATGAAGAAAGAGCATGCATGGGGGAACACAAGATAAAGTTTATTGTCAAAAGTTTTTCCTCTATATTTTTAAAGGTAGGAAGGTGCAATTGGATGGTTACTTGAAAGAAGGATAGACCTTTTGTTGTTAAATTGTAGGAGATATGTGGGCTTTACTAATCTTAGGATATAAATCCTTATTACAGAAGCTTTGGTACCAAGATTATGAACATATAGTATTTGTCAGTGATAAAACTTAATCTTACTGTAAATTGGTCAGGACGGCGTCGTTCTGATGCAAGAAAATGCAATCTCATTGTTGCAACTATCTGATACTCCCTTTTCAAGATATAGCATGTCCAGAAGGTAAAAGCATATGCCATTACCAAATGAGTCCAGAATCTGCAATGCATGTAACAAGTATTGGAAGATAAACATGCTTGTGTATGAAAAAAAATGGCAGTTACTTCAGGAAGGGTGTAAGGTTCTGTAAAACAGTGACTAAGGAGGTATTAATTTGTTCCAAATTGATTTAGAAGATTTGCATGGAATATCTTAGAGATGTATATGCTAATTCCCACACTCATCAAAAGGGACAAAAGGATGAATGTATGTAACATACTAATACTAATATGTATTTCTTTTAAATAAAGAAAAACATATAACATTAGAAAGTTCATATTAAATGAAAGAATATGTAAACAGCCAAAACAATCCTACCCGGTTGAAAAGTTTGCATACCTATTTGATCCGGTTGGAATATTTGATATAGAAAGCTTATCTATCTGACTATAAGTCAAATTTGAACGCTCCAAGGTGCTATTTGTCCAATTGACAGGAACCATAACAGAAAATGCTAGGACTGAAATTGGGACAAATATTTTCAGCCTGCAGTTCAATAAGAGGATGCCAGTTAGTAAAAGATCGTAGACATTAGTAACCTTGGAGCTAAAAAAGGAACAATTCTGAAAAACAAACTCATGTTGGAACAATTTAGAGTGAAGGAGAAAAACACTCATGGTATATATTTTTGGTTGCTAGGCTAGATTAAATCATATATTGGGTATAGGGAAGATTTTCACCCTTGGGGGAGGTGGGTGTCCCATCCTGCTTCATAGCCAATAACAGTGATTTCTCAATGTAAACTCTGTAATTCTCTTGTGATGCAAAAGACATTATTCATGGACATCAATGACTTTTCAAATTAATGTTTATGTAACTGTGGTGTTAAATTTAAATGACTCAAACAATATAAATTTAATATTAAATAGACATCCACAGATTGCACAAAGGATTATTGATCAGAGCATACCCAAGTAAGTAGATCCTCAAGTACACAGCAGAGTCCAAGCCTGCATGGTCAATTAGTTCAGGTTCTGGCATTTGCAATGCTGCAGGCATCCAGCTCAAGAACCTTATATATGACTTGAAGTCGAAATTGACAAACTTGCTCGCAAATATCCCTGCTTGCAATGGACTGCTCCTTAAACCCTTCAAATACCATTTTGGAAAATACACCCTATCGTTTATAGGTTGAATTCTAAGTATGGCAAAAGCCAGTAAGAAGGCAAATGCACTAAGGATGTTTATTGCTGCTGCAAGTCCTATATCCCCAAGAGAAGCCATGTGCATATGTCAACTTAGAAAGAAGAAACTACTCCCTGCAAAATATACAAATAAGCATGATGTCAAAATCAATACCATTTCTTTATAAGCTTTGAATTTAAAAGTACAACCTTATTTTGCAGCAGTGATAGTGGTAGAAGACAAAGCAGATAATGACATGAAGGATTGAAGGTTTAACATCTGATTTGAAATTGAGAACTGATGAAAAACTGTTTTTCTTGTGATGATATAAACAAAAACAGTAACCATAATATTAAAAATAAAATTGTGAAGGGGGAGAGGCTGAAAAGTCGTAGTCAAACTGAGTTTTCTTTTATCTTCCTCCCAAAATTTCTCCCAAAGTGAAGTCATAATCAAGTAAGGAAGGAAGTACTAATTAGCCCTTTTCCTATTATCTCTCAGTGGTCAAACCATAATCCGCTTCTAAAATGCAGCATCGAAAGGACACGTTTTCTCCCTGACACTCACACTGTCTTCGATTTTCAGAGATAAAAAAAAGGACATGTTTTTCTCTAAGGCAAAACCGATTATGAATCGGAAATCCCATTCTCACAGCAAAACCAAAAATTTAAGCCCAGACTTCATGACATGTTTTGTTCTTCCAGTCATCAACAGAAAACACAGACAATTAAACCAAATTCAGCATTTGGTACCATAGCAACTAAAAAAAATGCAAAAAAAATGTCCTTGACTATCATTATACAACAGATCCACTCACTCCATTGGGGTACATTACCTTGTCTGCCACAACAATTCTCAGCAAAGAAAGAGACACAAGGAAAAAAACACACAAAGAGTGGTGGTTTTTGAAACTAATTGTGAGGATGAGAATGCCACTGTTAGTTCAACCGACCACAGGGAGAAAACCCAGAAGCCAGAAAGTCAGCAATGAGCAAAAAGTTGCAAACTTTATGGCCTTTTTTTTCAAAGGGTCCGTTGAGGATTTATAAATTTGTAGCAGCATGTCTTAATCATGTGAGGTAAGCCTACTCATACACACCAAGTCGACCGTTTACTGTATATAAATCCTGCAAAAAAAAAGAATGAAAGTGACAGAAAACGAAAAAATATTATTAAATTAATTGCAAGAAGAAAATTGGAGTGCTTTGAACAGAAAATAAAAGCAAATTTGGAGATTTCATGAAAATAATATGGTGAATGAATATTGCTATAAATTACAATTACTTTGTGTAATACGGTGAATATTTCGTAATTAATTTTGTGATTTTACCTTTTATAATATGACATTAGTATAAGGTAAAAATATTAAAAAATTAAAATAAAACAACTAGAATTTTATATTAGTAAATTTCCAAACATTGAATTGTGTTTAGTTGGCAGCACATGGCACGAGGAGGTGGGGTCGGAGAGAGAATAGAAAGAAAGGAGATAAGATATTGTCTTTGACGTTTCCTTTCTTTTCCTAACGGCTACTATTTTATTTTTGTTATATTTAATTTCTCATAGCAGTTTTTTTATATTTTTATCAGAGTTCATGATCTGATCATAGCAGTATAGAAAGCCATAGCCAGCTAAACAGGGTCAGGTCACTTTTTATTAGTATTATTTTTTTACTTAAAAAAGTATTAGTATAAAGCAAAACTTAAAAATATTTTTTTATATTAAATACTATTAAAAATGATAAGAATAAATAAAGCCAATCACAACTGGTCACATGATAACCATGTTAAATTTTATAATAACTAGCTTAAAAAAATATCTTCTCAATATAAATGAGAATAATTATTTCAAATTAAGGTATTTAAAGGGTTATTATTCAAAAAGATTATTTTTAAGAATTTTCTTAATATCTTATTTCGTTTAATCTGTCATTTTCATCTTTATTTTTAAATTGAATTTCAACGGTTTTTTTTAATAAAAATATTAATAGTTAAATATAATATTTTATAAAATGAATATTTTTTTTAAAATATTAATTGTTTATCATAATCTAAAATATAATTTATATATTTAAAACATTTATTTATTACAAATTTTTATTATATAAATAAATATTTATTCTGTGCATTGTTTACACTAAAATACTAATTAAGAATACATTTTGACACTAATAATAATATATACTTATTAAACTATAACAGTATATATCTATTAAATTCAAATAATAATAGGCATACAATTTTATTCTTGAACTTTCTTCCCACGTTTATTAATATAAATTATTGAAGTAACTTTAACTTTAATGTAGTTTTAATTAATTTAAGTTGTGAACTATTTTTTTATCCGTGAAATTGAACAAGGGTTACAACTTACAACACTAACAAGTATCTTAATTTATGCAAGTATTTTTCCGTTGATTTTTTTTTATAGAATAAATAAAGAATTGTGCAGTGACATATCCCTTGATAGTTGGTATAAGCTTTAGCGATTGAAATACGTTTCAATGTCGTTTCCATTAAACGCGGACCCACGCGGTATAACACTCCGAATCAGTTTTTGAGATAAATTTTAGAGTTTTTAATGAATATGTTTATTGTTTCCATCGTCCAGTGCCTATTTAATAATGGACGTTACATGAACATGAGGATTTGATTTTAATTTAACGATCGGAAATTCGACATAAAACACTATGATATTAAAATGAATTTAATTGTATTAATTATTTGCAATGTTATCTTTTTAATAATTTATGAACACACAATTCAACAATTAATAATGTAAATGCATTTCTATATCGGCTAAGAAAAAAAGCCCATAACAAACAAAGAAACAGTTATATATTTCTTTTTGTATATGAAGGTAATATACGTTCACGAGTTTAATTTTCATGCCTTCTCAAAATAAAAATTGAATTTATTTTTAAAATATTATCAGTGTAAAAAATTATACTATTAATCAATTAAAAATCATGTAATATAATTAATTTTAAAGTAATTATTACTATATCTAAAAAATGTAATTATTACTGAAAATAATCATCTTACCATATACCACATTCCATGATTAGAAAATAGAGTAAAAAAAACATTTACTCTGTTTAAATTCAAAAGGCTTAGATACATTTTTTTCTTTACAAATTAAATATGATGTTTTCATTAGTTCTTATAAGTTTTTTTTAAATTTTTTGTTTTGTTTTTTTTTTATCTTTATAAATTTGAATTTTTTTAATTTTTAGTCTTTATTGTTTAACTTCGTTACAAAAACATTAACATAACTAATAAATAATAATGTTATCGGGTGTCATTATTAAATGATTACATCATTGACAGTTATATCAAATAATAATTGTTTAAATTAATCATCAAAATACTGACGCATTAAATTAAACCTATGTCAAATTGAAGATTGGACTAAAAATATGAAGTTTTAAAAACTTGGAAACTAAAATTGCAAGAGAAAAAAAAATGAGAGACCAAAATTATGAATAATAAATTATAGGAGGAGTAAAAGTGTAATTTAGCTTTTTTTTTTATAAAAAAAATTTCGGATAGTTTTTAAAGTTTTGGTCTGTCCATTATGGTGTGCTATTTGATTTAGAGAAATGTTACTTCTTTTATAGAAATTATTCGTTTCTGAGTGAAGTCTTTCATATGAGATGTATATATAGTAGCTAGGAGACAAGCCGTTTACGTAGTTGGGACTCTGGAGGCCCAATGTCACATAAACGGAGGTGCTCGAGAAGTTCTGGACCACCGTGGTCCAAACTGTTGAAGAAATGATTGAATGTAGAAAGGGAAATGATAAAAGAGCCGTAACAAAGAGACAAGAAAATTGAATGGATGACTTTAACCATTCCTTTCTCTTGATGTCCGTTGTTTTGTAACCAAGAAGAAGGGGTAGCATGATTAAGATTTAAGAGTCACAAGACACAACTATAGCCCCATATAGGAACCCCACAAAAAAAGTAACTCAAATCATGCAATTTGAGTAATCTGACAACATCCACTCATTAGCAATTGCATCCACGCAAATTTGAGTGCCTTTATTGTATTGATAATGTGCTTTAGAGTATAAAATTTGGTAACAAACTAGGGAAAGAAAAGTGTTAGAAATGTAATGGAATCATTCATTAGCTTTCACCTAAAACTATAGTTTAAGCTCTTTAAGAAGAGTCGATTCTTCTAAAATGACATTTTTAGTCTCATGTAATGTTTGTGTGTAACCTTTTAGCTCTAGCCTCTTTGGCTGTTGTTTAGTTTTCTATAAAACATCATTTTTTTTTAAAAATGTTTGTGTGCATCCCTGTTACATAATTTCTTGATTAAGATTGTGTTTGGGTACTCGACTACTCGTTGTATCCACGTTCAACGGGACAAACATGCTTTACAAAGCAAAAAACGGCAACGCAAGTATACTGAAGCTTTTGCGTGAACGATGATTGCATTAAATTGAACTCCTATACAAACACGCTCTAAGCTTTACGCGTATGTAATGCTTGGGATTCCTACATTGTTCGGTATTCTTTTCCGCAGATGACACCAATGATGATTATGCTTATAGATACACTAGGTTAAATTATCCTTATCTTGATCTTTTAAGGCCTCTTGAATATTCTACTATTTATTTCATTTTTTATTGTGTATAATGTAATTTTACTGTTGTCTTCTTTATTATTATTGAATTTTTATTATTAATAGGAATTCTCTTGTTAGGACCATATGAATCAATTAAAAAAACATTAGGCATTAGTCATGAATGAAGTTATTCCTTTAAATCCATTCATACCAAATTATCAATGCTGTAAGCCCCTGCTTCTAAATTTTTAAATTTAGAGCTGTGAATCAAAATCTTTGAGCTAATATTATGGGAAGATCACTATGTCAACTTCAATATCTGTTTCTATAAGCTGATATAAAAAAACCTGTTTCTGTAAAGGCTACACTTGAAGAAGGTTTTAACTCAAGCACCCTTAATTTGTGTGCAAATTTGGTTGGATTATTATTAAAACGTCGTCACCTTGAGAAGAAGTGGCAAACATAAGTCAATAGTTGTGATTTATGAAGGTAGTTAAGTAGTTAATATCCTTATATACATTAAAATATAAGCGCAAATTTGGTTGGATTATGTTAAAACGTCACCCTATGTTGCTGTCATTTTTGGGATCTTATATTTTTTGAAATGAAAAACTGAATAATAGGACCCGAATACTGTCTTTTTTTTAATCAGCAAAAAAGGGAGAATATTCATTAAAGAAAGAGGATATGGATTCAAGGGGTACCCATCAAATACAATTTAGGGATACATAAAATACCCACCCAACAGGTAAACAAGCTATAACCTCCCTACACAAACCAATCCCAGAAATACATGGATTCGAATATTGTGTCCGGGTATAAAGTTGTTTTCAATCTTTGGGCATTGTCAGAGTATATAAATTTCAGAAGTAGAACTAGTTTTTTACAAGAACAATAATTGAGCCACATATTTGTTATGTGAATACTAGTATAATCAATATTGTTTCATTTTTTTTTGGTCCAAATATTTATCAATATCGTTTCAACTTTCAAATATCAAAGATACCAGCCTTTAGAGCATTACTAAGCCATAGTAATGGTGACTTTGATCTATTTATTTATTTTCACTCAAGGAATCTCCCAATGGTACACATTGGCCTGTGCGCATCTGCGATCATCATGCAGCAAAATTAGTCAATAATTGGACTGAGTTGGTTAGGGATAGTTGTTTGGAGAAAGCAAACCGTAGAGCTAACGTCAGTCATGAACAAAATGCTAGGCAAAAAGCCAAAACAGCCAGTCCGCTAATGAATCAGAGATCGTGCTATGGCATGCTTGACACGGTATATGTCTGTATGTATACAAGAGGTGCCTAATAAGTTTTAATCTTTGGAGATAAGCATCGAAGTCATTGAGCCAATAATTTGGGATGAGCACTCATTATGATATCTTCTAGGAATGAAAAGATTACCGTCTCCCGCATGTGTTAATCACTTAATTTATTATGGCTAGTTACCTGTTAGTGCTTAATAGATAGTATAAATAAGAGCACCATATACCTTCTCTGTATTTTTTTATCAATTAATATGTAACCTCTTGAGATTTGTTGCTTTACTTGGCCTGTGCCTGTGATATGTATCCCTCTCATTATTTTTTAAAAATTTAAATTTCAAGTACATGCTTCCCCTCTGGCGCCTTTGTCTGGAAATTTTGCAATGCATGTAGATCAGTCTTTCCAGAGGCTGTATCAGGATCAATTACGTCAACTTCAATATCTGTTTCTAGAACAGATAAATTTGAAAGAAGGTTTTAACTCAAGCCACTTGAATTCAAATTCTCCATCGTTTACTGCTGAAGACTGAAAAAGTATCCTTGAGAAAGAGCACCTTGCTGCCTGAGGACTTTGTTTCAAGGATAGCCTTGTGTTTTGGCAAATAAGAAAATCCTGCTCTTTCTGTTTTGAAGTTTTGGCATAAAGTCCTTTCAGTAAGCTAAACATAGCGATCTTAAACTAATGGACCTTTTTGTAGTGCTGTTAGTAAAGAAAATAGTTATTTATTCCATACATGAAGAAGAAGACAGAGGACCCAACGAGTTTTAGTCGGCAGTGAATTCTAAAACTACTGAATGGTTGGTCTTCTACTTTTCTCAGTAGCTTTGATTCCTGAACAACATTCATCATGAACTAACTACATCTGAAAATGATACAATTGTACATTTAATGCCAATTTTGTGTCGAAGTTTGAATGTGCAAAATTTCCTTGATGCTTATGCAGGTTACCCTAAACAATTTACCAAAAATTAATTACTTCAAGTTAAAACAAAAGCATTCATCACATTTTTCTCTTATTTGCAAACTTGAAATACATCACTCAAGAGACATGAGGTTTCTTAACCAAAGACACAAGTTGAAATTACAGAAAACACACACACAAAAGAACCATTAAACTAAGGGTAAACATTTCTTTCCTCTACGATTTGTCCTTTTTCACTCTTCACTATTTAAACACACCTTCAACAAGTCTCACAAGACACTGTGGTTTCCCAGTCATGAAAACAATATATCCCAAAAGCATTCCGTAGACCACCCCACATGCAAATCCCACGGCTACAGCTTTCCCCCCAAATCCTGATTATTCATGCTGAAATGTTGAATGTGGTGGTGGCCATTCTTCATCCTTATTGCAAGATTTTGACAAAGGGAATCCACATAGCATTGGATTTCCAGCATAGGAATCATTTCCAAATGTATTAAACTGTTTACCTGTAGGTATGATACCCTCAAACTGGTTTTGTGATAGGTTCAAGACAGCGAGAAAATTCAAATTTGTCAAAGCCAAGGGAATCTCGCCCATCAACTGATTCCATGAGAGGTCCAACGATTCCAAATTTCTTAAATTACCCAATGATAGTGGAATGGTACCAGTGATACTGTTGTGTGAAAGGTTAAGCCCTTTGAGAGAATGCAATTCTCCAATGACTTTCGGAATTTCTCCTTCAAACATATTATTTGACAAATCAATGGTTGTGAAAGCAAATAATATCCTCACCGGGTCCATGTATTGGCCTTTCATTACAACCACTACAGAATCATTATACAATATCTTATCCATATAATTCGAACCATTTTTGGTTGTCATGCACATTCATCATTCCTTGAAAGTTCTTGATGCATGATGCTGGCAATGGCCCACTAAAATTGTTATCCGAGACATCAAGAATCCTCAACACGGGAAATGAATGTTTGGTACCAAAGCAAGTGATGACCCCATGAAATTTATTTGATCATAAACTGAGTACCTGTAACTATTGCAGAGTTTCTAGCCAATGGGGAAATGTGTCCTCTAGGTTATTGTTTCCAAGGTCCAAAACTTGGAGTTTTGTGCAGTGAGCCAAAGACTGTGGTAGTTTTCCCACCAACCGGTTTCCATTCAACTTTATAGTTTCAAATGAATTTCCCTTAGAAAAGTTCCGAGGCATGTTTCCATGAAGGTTGTTCATTTGAAAATCCAACACGGAAAGAAAAGGAAATGTTCCTAGGCATTGTGGAATCTGGCCTGTCAAGTTGTTGTGAGCAAAGTTGAGCGTCTCGACGGAGCTTGCATTGCACAGTTTTGAAGAAATGTGCCCAGTCAACTTATTATTTGAGACTAAAAAGAATCGAATGCCACAGGGTGGGATTAGAAGATCTCCTTCCAACTTGTTAAAACTGAGATCAATAAAAAAAATGTTTTCCCAAGAGTGCAAGAGCTTCTCACGAAACCATATAGGAATGCTTCCACGAATGTGATTATGAGAAAGATCTAGATCTTGCAGATCAGGAACTCGTGCTAAGAATTTAGGAAAACTACTAATATCACACGAAGATAAAAGTAAGGAATTTAGATTCGGTAAGAAGTAGTCACACTATCATCATAGTTGATAGAGACAAAACTGTTGTGTGAAAGATGGAGGAAAAATATATTTTTAAGCTTTGAAAATTGAAGAAAGTCCGCTTGACCACTCAAGTCATTTGATGACAATATCAAATCAGTAAGATTTTGGAGTTCAAATATTGAATTTGGAAAATCACCTTGCAGTTTGTTATTAGAGAGATCCAAACGTTCTAAAGAATAAGTTGAGATTTCACCAATTGACCCTATGAGCTGGTTGTGACTAAGATCAAAGACCAATAAGGAAGGCAAAGAAAAACACCAAGGTGGAATTGTTCCATTTAACATGTTATAAGACAAATGTAGAGACGAAAGTTTCGGAAGTTTATTGATTTCGCTTGGAATGGGGCCAACTAATTCATTAAATGATAAATCTAAAACAGAGTTGAGTTAGAGTAAACAATGATGAGGGAACCAGTCCATCCAAATTGCAACTCGCAAGACATAGTGTGTTAAGAGACTTCAAATGGGCTATGGAATCGGGAATGTTTCCTGAGAAAGCGGTGTAAGAGAGATCCAAGTACCTCAGTGTAGTAGTCCAGTTGGACTTTGGAAGTTCAGCTCTCAGGTTTTCATTATAAGACGAACTTAGTTGTCGAAGATTGGGTAAACAGAGGATATCAGTTGGAAAATTCCCTTGCAAATCGGTGGCTGAGAGGCTAAGAGAGAGCAGAGAGGATGAGAGATTGGTTAGCAACGACAAAGAGCTCTCTCTGATAGAAGACATGTCAACCCTATCTAAAAGAAGCTCTCTTAAACTAAATGCGTTATGAATGAGCTTCGTTCAAGTGTATGGATCAAGTCTCATTCTCGGGGAGCTGGGATCAGCATCTGAAGTGTATTAACTGAGATCAAGTGATACTAATTTTAAAAAGTGAGAGATTGTGGAAGGAATGTCACCAACGATTCCAGTGTATCCCAAATTTAGATGTGTGAGATTCACGAGATCACCAATTCCAGAATATATTGAAGAGCCATAAAAAAAATTGTTGGCTAGATTGAGTTGTTGAAGGTGTCTGAGGCTGAAGATGGTGCTGTTGGGATGGAGTTGACCTTCAAGATTACTGCAGCTAACGTCGAGAGCGATCACGTGGCCTGACATGGTGTCGCACGTGACTCCATCCCACTCACAACAATCTGTTCCGTTTTTTCCAAGATTCTGTTTTCGTATGAGCAAAGACGCCACCACGGAAAATCATTTGGAGTGTTGGGAGCATGTGAGTTTTTGAATTGTAGCAAGGAAGAGCTGTCATGAAGGTTGCACAGAGAGGCAATGTGGGATGGAAAATAAAGAAGAAACAACAAAAATGGCAGTAGAAGCCACCCCATCTTGAACGAACGAATGAAAGCAGAGGAAGAAATGAGGGTTGGAATAGACACATGAGGATTTATACACACAAAAAAGAAATGAATGAGTTGGTACCCCTTTCTTTTGGCTACCAAATATCGCATGTTCAAATCGTCTCATCCTTATCCCTAGTTATTATTGATATTTCATATTATATAATATATATTATTATTTTGTATTATATGAGATGAGTAATAAAACAAGGACCAATTGAAGATGAATTCCAATTGGACACATATACCAGGGAATCGTCAATTTAGTCCTGAAATTTTAATGATCAGTAAAATTCATCTATAAAATTAATAAAGTAATTCTTGAAATAGACATTATCAGTTAGTTTTGTTTTGTGTTGAATTTTGTTAAGTTTTGAATAAAAACTTGGTTTATTTATTGGGATTCTCTATATTTTACATTTTACGTTTGATTTTGGATTGTTTGTTTGTTTTTTTTTTTTTTGAGGAATTTACTCTAAGTTTTGAATTAAAACTTGATTTATTTAGGACTCTATTTTTTACTTTTTACGTTTAATCTTGGATTGTTAGCTCGTGTTTTTCAGGGAATTTGTTGAAGGATTCATTTGGGGGACCAAATGTGCAAAACTGGCAGTAGAAGTCACCAAACTACGCTCTTGAATGAATGAAAGTAGAGGATTTTGGAATTCATAGACTACACTGCTTCAAAGACTTTGATTTAAACTTTTGTTTCCTTCCACTTTCACCACTGCAACCAAAATTTAAATGACTTTCGTAACAAATTCTAGTAGAGAAAAATTATAAAGTTATACTTATATAACAATTAACTAGAAATCCTTGATCACTTTTTTTCCTTCTTATCTCTTTACTTTTCTCTTTTTTCATCACATGATTTATCTTATCATATCCATTAGCATTTTCTTTGTTTCTTCTTATTCAATCAAAATATATTTTCATTTTCTTAATATTTTAGTTAATCTTAATTTTATTTAATTGATAGTATTAAATATAATAATATATTTGTAAGTCATTATGAAAACAATTTTCTGTTTCTTAGATAAATTGTATATTGTCAAAAATTAAAAATCTATATTTTTGCCAGTAATTGAATATTATTGTATCTATTTAAAAATTAAATTATAGTATATCCTGTAAAGGTAAGTAAAATTCTAGTTGATATGGAATAAATTTAAGTATCAGAGAATTACTTCAAAACAAAACAAAGCTGTGAGATCCTGCCAAGCTTTTGTTAGATGGCATTGCTGTCATCTTCGAGGAGGGGGAAGCTGTTTTTTCTTTGTCCCTCTTATTATCATTGTGACTCTCGTGCATGCTGTGCACAAAACAGCTTTTATGCATGCATGCATGCATGTAGGACATTCGAGGTTCCACAATCTAACCGCGTAAATGTCTTGTCATTAATTTTGAAAATGAAAAATTAGAAACGCATGCAACACGACCCAGACCAAAACGGAGTCTTCCCACTCTCTTTGAAAGTTCTTTTGTCGGGATAAATTCCTTCACATTTGGGCTACACTATTAATGGTACGTTTCATGTGGGTGACCTTTGTATCCTGGCTCTTTTGCTGCATGTTCCCACGCCTTGTGACTCTTGTTTTGTCTCTCCTTTAATAACCTCAATACTGTCATTCCAAGCATGCATTTATCCTTTCATGCCATTTTCTACGAAAATTTACCGAAAACAATCTTCTCTCCGTCTGTTTTTTTTCTTCAAGTGTTGAATGTGGTTGCCATTCTTCATCCTCATTGCAGGATTTTGACAAAGGGAATCCACATATCATTGGATTATGGATTTCCAGCATAGGAATCATTTCCAAATGCATTATTAAACTGTCCACACATTCGTGAAAGGTTAAAGACAGCGAGAAAATTCAAATTTGTCAAAGCCATAGGAATCTCACTTGTCTGCTGGTTCCATGAGAGGTCCAACAATTCCTTGGTTACTATTTGCACAACAAAGCTACAAGCAAGTGGTTTCTTTGCCTAAATATTTATAAAATTGTAATTTTTCTTCGTCTTATCAGCACAAAAGAACGTAATGTAAAAATTACCACAAACCAAACAATTTCCATAACGAAATAGTGAGGTAAATCACAATCTTAAATTCATAATCATAATTTCATCCATAATGAATGACAAGATCAACAACAGTGTAATATATCCACAGCCAGTTGTCCACAGTAGAACATAGAGATGTTTCTGCTCCACCACCAACCTGTCTTCTTGTCTCTTTCAATTTCCTTCAGTTTCTTTTAATTTTCTGTTTATCACCTAGATGCAATCCTTCACAAGTTGCTGTTAAGATGAAAATATCAGAATTAGCCTTTTTGATGAACAGCAATCTGGTGAATGTCCATGTCCTTCAACATCACAGAACGCCCACAAGAATCACAGGGGGCAGTCCTAGAACCGCAAATACTCTCATGTTCAGACAATCCTCTTAATCTGTCACGGACATCCATAGCAGAACTCCCAGCTTGAACCATATCACCACAAAACCGGCAAGTAATAAGACGCAGGGGACAAACTGAAGCTTGATGCTCCACCTACCAAAAAAGTTAAAAACAATTTATTCAGAAAGAAACACACACACACACACACAAAACTAGCAAGAAAGGGTAGGAGACATGAAACTCACCATTTGCTCTTTCTCGAGGATTATTCCACAAGGGCAGTGAAGTGGCTCATGAAAAACTTTCAGGTGCTTTTCTAATTCTGCCTGCTGGAAAGCCTGATCACATCTGTCACAGTGAATATGGTTCTTGGACTCCTCAATCCTAAGAACAACTCCACAGCCAGCATGCTGACAAACAACATTGTGCCTGCTACAGTAAGCTTCATGCAGTGCAATAGTCCTACTGGGTATATAATGCTTGCAGTTCCTACATTGTTCAGTGTCCAGTTCCATAGATGACACGGAAGATGATGCTTGCTGACCAACATTTTGGTTGAAATTATCCTGGACCACAACTGATATTTTATACTTGGTAATTCCCTTGAAGCCATATACACCAATGCTGTAAGTCCCTGCACCCATGTTTTTATCTTTAGAGCTAAGAATCAAAGTCTTTGAGCCAATATCATGAGAAGACCACTCATGCTGGTGTCGTGTAGGAAATATGAGAGGATGTCTGGAGATGAAAAGATCAGTGTCCCCCCCATCTGTCTCTGATTCTAATTTTACCCCAACACAAGAATTCCCAGAAGAAAGTTTCTCCCAAGTTACATTGTCTACGGAAAATTTGTAATAGACAAACTTTCCTTCTCCTACTGTTCCAATTTGTGACATTCCGAATACAAGTGGCATTAAAACATGCTCATCTGTCTTTTCTGAAGATGTAGCAGGATCAACTATGTCAACTTCAATATCTGTTTCTAAAACAGATACACTTGAAGAAGGTTTTAACTCAAGGACCCTTAATTTGTAAGCAAGTTCTCCATAGTTTACAGTTAAAATGTCACCTTCAGAAAGAGTAGCATGCTGCCGAAGACATGTTTCGAGGATAGCCTTATGATTGGGCAAGTCGGAAAATCCTACTCTTTCAGGTTGAAGTTTTGCATATGTCCCTTTTGGAAGCCAAACATAGCGGACTTCAACTAATGGAGCTTTTGGAGTGCCTTCAGAAAACAAATTATTCCATACATGAGGAGGAAGACCCACTGAACCTTCATCAGCAGTGAATTCTAAAACTCCTGAATAGGTGGTCCTCCCCTGTTTCTCTTTATCAGTAGTTTGGATGCTTGGAGTGCTTTCTTCATGAACTAACGACAACTGAAAGTATAAGGGTCCCTGTCCCTTATCAAAAGTACCCTGCTCAGACAGTTCTGCGAAGCAAGAAGGAGGTAGCTTGATCTTATCTCCACCACCTTCATAATAAAAAGCCTCTAGTAGTCGGTAAAACACTATTCCTCTGCCAGCAAGTAGGTTTTCTTGCATCTGTTGGTCAGCCTGAATTTAGCAAGGTAAATGAAGGGAATCATATAGTATTTTTCACATCAAGAATATCAACAAAAAAGGAAGTGTTTGCAGCCACAAAATTTGTGCTGGAAGGTACGGTAAACATGTATATATGAAGATTAGCAAGTTTATTTTCACCAGTAGTGGGATTAAATATCACAAGACTAAGTTTCAATATCATTTAAGGGTTAAAGTTGTGTCTTGGTGACTTGTTGGTCATGAGTTCGAATATGGAAAAAGTCTCTTTGCATATGCAAGGGTAAGACTGCGTACAATATCCCTCCCCCTTATCTGCGCATAGCGTAAAGCCTCTGGGCAATGAGGTATGTCGTTTTTTTTTTTAAGGGTTAAAATAAACATCACACCAACTGGTTGTTGCTTGGTAACATTGCAACTGATTGTTACACATTAAAAATCATTCATGTTAATGTACTTGATAGCTTTAATCTTTTGGTGATGGTTACTCAACATGGACTTGAATACTCTTTGACAAACTGATTGTTGCTTGGTAACATTGCAACTGATTGTTACACATTAAAAATATTCATGTTCATGTACTTGACATCTTTAATCTTTTTAGTGATGGTTACTCAAGATGGAATTGAATACTCTTTGACAAACTGATCAAGAGTTCCATGCTTGATAATATAATGGCCCATTATTCCAGCCAAATTACATTCAAGCACAATATATGATGGACCTATCCTATGCCTTACTTCAACCTCAAAGGGTTATTGCTTGAAGGGCAATGTTAGAGACTAAACTCTTTCTAGGCCATCACCTCACATCTCAAGCTTTTGAGTGAAAAGGTTGTTTGGTACCTTACTAGCTCTTTCTTAATACACAACTTTTGAAGACTTGACCATCAAACCACAATACCACAATACCACATCACAACCCTATTTAGGTGCTTGCTCTAGTAACTAGTAAGAGGCATAGAATCCAGCATGGACCATTTCTAATAGTCCAGAATTAGAACTTCTCAATGAATACAATTGCCGAATCACGTTTTATACAAGATAGAGAAAAACATTCTAACAACCATTTAATTTAAAGGGTCCAAAAATGATTCACTGTAAAAAAAGGTGCAAAGGTAGTAAATCAGGGAACATAAAAACCATGAAAAAAGGAGAAATTTTATTACACTTGCCCTTACACAACAAGAACAAACTGAAGAATAAGTTGGCTGAGTGAGATACTCATAACAATAACAGGGCAAGATCGGACAATTTACATGGTCTGATCGTTGCAAAAGGTAGACATAACATACTGAACAGCCAAAAAGAAAAAAAAAATTGGAGATGGCAAAAGGGGTGGAACACAAGTCATCAATTTCACGTACCCTATATGTGTTTTCTTCAAAGTTAATATCATTGAGGAACAACCAAAATTGTACATCTCATATCCTCAACAAATTCAATACAGAGAAATCAATCATAATAATAACGAGAGATTACCCTTTAGAAAAGAGTGAGAAGGAAAGGGATGGATACCTTGAGTTGAGCTTGGGCGGCATCAATACGACGAGATCTTTGAACAGCTTCGATGGCTTCTTTTTGCTTCTGAGCCTCTTCTTTGGCCTTTTTTTCCTTCAGAAGTTTCAATCTTGCTCTTTCCTTCCTCTCCCTCTGCTCTTTCTCTAGCTTCTCTCTCGCTCTTCTCAGTTCAAAATCCATCTTTCTCTCTGGGTATGTGTGTTGTGTTCGTGCTGATTAGGAAAAAGAGTTGCAATTTGTGAATCAATCGAATTGAATGTATTTTGTTTCCCCTTTTATTGTTGTTGGTCTATTGGCTTCCTTCGGAGATGAATTTAATGATTTAATATTTATTTTCTTATAGAAAAGTCTGGGCCTTTCTTCTGGATCAACTTAATAGCCCAATGGGGTGTTTCATTTAAGGCCCCCTTTTTTATCTTTTATACGAAACATGTAAAAATTTGATTTTGCTTCTTCTGTTTGGGGATGAAAACACGATTTCCTTTGGTATCCTGGGAGGAAAACAAACAAATAAATAGATGAAAATAGAGAAGAGAAATATAAATAAATAAAAATAATTAAAAAGTCAAGAAGATTTATGAGTTTTTTTAATCTCTTATTTATTAAAAGTTATAAAATGATTCTTTAAGCAATTTTTTATAGCATGTTTATCTCAAAACAACTAAAAGAGACATTAGTTCATATAAAAAAATAGTTAAGAAACTATTTTATAAATTTTAAAAAATAAAGGACTAAATTACAATAAAATAAAGAAAAGGAAGCGACAAAGTAATTTAGCCTTAAAAAAGATGGACAAGATATCACAAATTTTTTACTATCTCTTATTTGATTCTAAAATTTGTTATAGAACAGAATAAAAGATATGGTATAATACAGAAAAAAAATATAAAAAAGCTTGTGTAAATTTTTTTTTTACACAATCATTCAATCACAATAAATTATGTATGATAAGTTTATTAACTTTTAAAATAATTATGTTAAACTAATTTAAACAATAATTTATTATTAGATAACAATATATAATTATTTTACACATTCAATACATAAACATTAAACTAAAAAAATGTTATTCACTCAATCAAAGAACATTTTTTTAATCCCAAATACAAAATATACCCAATTATATAAATAAGTAAACAACTATTGTCTCTTTTCTGTCTCCTCACTTTTCCTCCCTCATTCTGACTCCTCCTATTTTCCTTAGTTTATGAAAAAAGCAAAGGAGAGTATGGGTTTAAGTATAAAAGAGATAGATTTAAAATTTTAATTCTCATCTCCATTTTCATTGGGGGTATCGAGTAACACCATTTTATACTTTTAATTTATTAGTATACTTTTTAAAAAAATTATATATTAAATTATTAATTATATTATAATTCAAACAATGAATAATAAATAACAAAGAAATTAAAAATAAAAAAAAGATAAATTATATTTTTAATTAAATGTGTAATTTTAAGTTTGTTATTTAATTATTATTATTATTATTATTATAATTTGAATTATTTAACTGTCAAATTAATTAATTAATATTTTTAAAAAATATAAAAATTATAATAATAAAATATTATATATATATATATATATATATATATATTATGTATCAATGTATGTATATATTGAAACAAAAATTTATAAAAAAAAAAATGTAATGGTGGTAGGTATAGAAATGTTAGATACTGATCCTCGTCTCCATTTGTATTTAATTTTTTTTAATAATACTTGTATTTGTCACAATTACATTTTTTTTAATATATATATATATTAATTTTATAAACTTTTTATTCACTTGGCCTCTTCTTCAATTACACGTTCGCATACATCAACCAGTTTGGTGACCAATATTCACAAATAATTTCACAAACTACATGAACACAACAATATCTAAGTGATATTTGTTAATTGTATCAATTAGAAAAAGGAATAATTTAATAATTAAACGAATCAATGATTAATCTAAACACAAAATATAGATAAAATTTATAAATGACTTTAGTACTGTTCTTCAGTTAGAAGTGAAATTTCATTTTAGTAATTTATGTTGAGTTTTATTAGTACGTAGAAACCTTTATTAAACAAATTAGTGATATGAAACTCTAATTTTAATTTAAAATAACATGAAAAGAACCAGCGAATTGTGTATCAAATTTAATTAATAATATGAATATCACAGATTAACCAGACAACCTATCCCTCGTCCCTTCAAGCTTACCCACCTACCAAGAAGGTTACAAACATACTTAAAACAGCCGATAACAAACAACATGTACCCAAACCATATTAGCCACATCATTGTACAGACCCTATATATACATATCTATAGGTTCCCCAAGCATATCATGGGATTTGTTGATAATTTGTAAAAGGAAAAATGAAAATCCTTCCTTCTGTTTGACAACCAAGACCAAACTCTGTGAACTTAATTAATTAAATCAAACATCTAGCTGTTTAGTATTGCTATCATCAAGGAAAAAATTTAGTATTTTCCTTAATCTTACTTGTGAACGCTTTAATAATTGGTTGATAAGAAATGTAAGCTTATCTCAAGGGATTAGAAAAGTAGGAGTGTAGGACCCTTCTCCTAACATCTGCAGTTTCATATGGGTTGATTCAATTTTAATTTCCATTATAAATTCCTCATGAAAATCACATTAAAGCTCAAATTCTCAAAAATGATATATGAGTGAGAATAATCTATTTAACAAAATAATATATGTTTGATGCTTGCACTAATAGTCACACACCATAAGCGGAATTAGCTAGTTTATGATACAACGAGTTTAAAAACACCAATATTATGTGTCTCAGTGAAAAATCCCTCTAAATGATAAAAGTCTTTCTCGTGCAGATTTATTTTTTAACTTAATTAGCAGCAACCAATATGTATCTCGCTTTAATTATATCAAACGACCAACGAAATTCCAAAGAAAATTCACAACAATCATGCATATATATGGTACTATCCAGGCAATCCAATTAGTGGGATTTAGGAGCATCAAATACATAAACTCACAATGAGTAATGACAAATAATGAAGCAGAATAAAAATTAAGTTAAAGGCAGGAGGGATAAAAGATGAAAAGCAAGCAATTATGGTGGCGTGAATATTAATTAGGGACGAAACCAAGGCCTTGGAGAGGGTATCAGAAACGGTGAGGAGGAATCAGAAGGAGTAGTTGGGGGTTGATAATATTGAGCAATAGTGTAAACCGTCTGAACAATAGTAAGAGCAAAGAGAAAAATGGCAGCAAGAAGCGACACAATAGCCCAAGGGTTCCTGAAATAGGTATGAATAAGATTAGCGCGCCACATGTTCCAGGGTTTCTTGCAGTAGTTACTCATGCTCATCCTCACCACATCCAACACTCCTTGTCGATCCACGGCGATATCCTTCGACAACGAATTGAACAGTTTGGCCACCGCCCTGTCGCACCCTAGGGCATTGACAAGGATCCCATTCCGATGAAGAAGCGCCACGTCCATCTCGCTGTCGATGATGGTGTCCATGAAGAAGATGTACGAGGTGATCTCGTTGCCTGCTCCGGCATGGAGGCGCTCGAAGGCGATGAGGTTGAGGAACATGTACTCGGTCGTGTCGTCCACCACTAGGGCTGGGAGCCGGAGCACGCCGCAAACGAACGACACATCGCCGAGGCTGTGGGTTCGGCTTTTCTTGAAGCGGATTCCGGCTTCTTGGAGCTCCGTTGCGGAGCGGATGATCTCGTCGTCGTCGTGTTCCTCACTATTCAACCATAATCTTCTTCGTTTTGCTTTGGACACGCGTGTTCGCTTGGTGGGTCCTTGCTGAATCAGACTTTTTCTGTACAGGTCTAACACGTGCATGCATTTGCCATTGGTTCCTGTTTCTGGGGTGCCTGGGCTGAAGAACTTGAGAATTTGTTTGATCAACAATTCATCTCCCTGTCATGTAATTCGGCTTCACAGTGAGTCATTCATCTTTAAATATGTTTCAATAACTTGCTAATTATGAATTCGGTTTATATAACAAATACAGTACCATATACTCTCTATAAATATATCACTTCTGTCTTTTTATTAGTTATTTTCCTCTCTAGGTGTGTACATGAGTATTTTGGGTGTCCATCAAACACTATCCTCTATAACCATGTAAGAGCAGAAATGGATGAATTAAGTGATTCTGAAATTTGAATTTGCAAATGTTTCCCCCCTACATTTACATGCCTTAGGTTGGGCATTAAAAAATCAAAATTAACTAATTAATTACCTGGGTTGTGTCAGTTTCAATCTCAATTAATATACGAAGAACCATCAAGGGCAGCTGATTCTCAAGCATAAGCATATCACGTTTGATATATGGCACGACATTGAGTTTCCCGTGTTCACCAAAGACAGGATCATTGTCAGCATAATCATCGGGCACACCATCATGGGCTCGTAAAATCTCCAACACGAAACAGCCATCAAGAATCATCATTTGCAGGAACGTAGGCGTGTCCTGCATCCAAATTTGATCTAGTGGATTGTACGAGCCTCTCAACTCATCAACCACTTGATCCATGCAATGGAATATCAGCTCGATGGACTTTTTGCACCTCTTGAGAAAATGAATCAGAGCTCGATGCTTGTGATCTTCCATGTCCTTCAGATGTTCCTCTCCATGATGATAAGGACCAAAAGACACCGCTTGAGGTTTGTAGGCCTTTTGGTTCAACGCAGTGACACGTGAGGGTATCTTGTAAATTGAATGTCTCTTCCATTGCTCCTTCTCCGGTACAGAAGTACCATCACTCTTGAGCTCCTCATTGATTTGGACCACCCACTTCGTTTCTTCCATGTATGCTTAATAGCTTTGATATCTCTACAGGGTCTCTCTTGATATAGTAATGTAATGCACGTGAAAGGCAAACGTAAAATATTCACGATCATAAGCCTCAAAGATATGCCAATGTCTGATTGGAATCTTCACTTTATCCATATTAACCAATTTAGCGCGCAAAGAAATTGTAATTTATATTGAACACATTCCTTCCTTCCCAATTTCTTCTTGGATTCTCACCTCCCACGAAGTACTCTTCTCTATGAAGAAAAGAATGTGTATAAGACTGTCACCGGCCATTAATTTAGAGATTGGACATATATATTATTAACTTTTCTCAAAATGGGACAGCTATATTATTATTTTGCGTATATAAACCAACATGAAAGATATGATAGAGAAGATTAAGAAAAAACTTGCGGGAAATAAAGAACTCCATTCCAGAAATCAAGAAAAGGTAGAGTAATTTTTATTGGTAGATCTTAAATTGAGATTTTAAATCATTTTTTTGGTAGATTTTATAGTGTCATGTAAAATTGAAATTTTTTTTTTCTTTAGTGGTAGATCTTCTTTTGAGATCCTAGAGAGAGAAGAATTTTTTTTAACATTGTGTAAATATTAATGGTTATTTTACAATAACTTATTCTCCATATTAAAAATTTGTTCATCTTCTTTGTTGAAAGATATAGGGAATATCAGATTTTTAACTCAAGATTCTTTCTTAAGATCTTGCATTCATCTTTAGTGATCGATCCCAAATTCAGATCTTAGACAACTTTTTGATAGACTTTATAGTGTCATGGATTGAAATCTCTCACTTTTTTTTCTTTAGTGGTACATCTCATTTTGAAATCTTAGAGAGATAAAAAGGAAATTTTTTATTTTTTTTTAACGATAGATCTTAAAAATTCTTTTATAAAAATTCATTATTCGTGTTAGAGATATATTCATCTCCTTTTGTTGATAGATATAATAAAAATGAGATCTTAAATGTAAAATCTTATATCAACGATTCAAGATCTTCATTAAACATGCTCTAGAAAATTCAAAGTTTGATAATTAATAATAATTGAAGTCTTGTGAGAGTGGACTCGTTCACACATGTAGGGGGGCAAGCAAATATATTTGCGGATTATAATGCCAACAAGGCATAAAAGTAACATGGCTATGTCAGCATAAATTTAAATACGTTACATTGCAACAGTAGGATCTAAATGATAAAAATTAGGTTTAATTATTTTTTTAATTTTTAATTTTTTAATTTATGATAAATTTTACTCTCAAATTTTTAATTTCATGTATTTTAAAATTTAAAAAATCTTACAAATTTTATCGTTCATCATTTTAGTAAGAACTAATTACACATAACTTATTATTTTGGTAATTATTACTCAAAATTTTTAATTTGTTGGTAAATTTACCCCTAATTTTTTTATTTTTTGGAAAATTTTACCCCCAATTTTTATAATTATTAATGGATAAATAGTAGGAGATAAAATTGTAAGTTTATTAAAAGTTGGGTAAAATATATCAAATTAAAAAGTTATGAATAAAGTTCATCAATAATTAAAAAATTGAGGATAAAAAGTATAATTAAATCTAAAATTTATTGGTACATGAACTAAAGAATAGAGTTTCTAGGTATAGGAATTAAAACAAAAAGTATGATCATATAATTAAGGACCATATGATTAATTAAACATATTTAATACACATAAGACATTGCTACCAATCACATAAGAAATTATTAGGTAGCTCGAGGATATCATGTGCATGTCGTTCATGGTCCTGACTAAATTCTATATGACATCTAGTGAAAATTTTCAAGAGAAAAATAATATATTTATGAAGATTATTATTGATTACATTACTATATATAAATATATATATATATATATATATATATATATATATATATATATATATATATATATATAGGATCAAGAAATAATGTTATGTATACAACAAATTTCACAAGAGAGAGAACAGAGATATATAGCGTATAATAAATTATGTGATTGAAAGAAACGGAGATAAGAGTATTAATGTATAATCCTTTTATATTAAAAAAATGTATAATCATTTTATGAATAAAATACCTCTAAAAAAATAGGAGGATAGAACGGTGTTATTGCTAAAACTAATATGTTATTATTTGACTTAAACATGTTTTTAATTTTTTTAATTTGAAACATTTTTTATTTTGGTCACTTATATAAAAATTTTCTCTTTTTAATTTCTCAAATTTACAAAATATTATTCGGTCCCTTAATTTTATTTTGGATTATTAAAAATTTGTTTTTTCTAATAATAATAAAAAGATTAATTAAGTTTAGTCTTCATCTTTTTCATATTCTAATTTTTAGTCCCTCAAACTCAAAATTTATTTAATCTTTTAGTCCTTCATTAATTTTATGTTAATATTTTTAGTTTCTCAATTTTTTTTTTGCTTATTTCTAGTCCTTCATTTTTTATTACTCAAAATTAATTTAAAATATATAGAAATGAGATATTAAAAATGGACAAACAAATTCTTATCTAGATAATTAAAGATAAATGAGACTAAAAATAAAAAAAAAAATTTGAGGAAATTTAACCTAAGAACTAAAATTTGTTTTAAAAAACTTTTTAATGATTAAAACTTGAGATCTAAAAAAGTTGAGGACTAAAAACTTAATTACTCTTAAAAAAAAAACCCTTCTATTAGAGTCAAAACAGGGGTTTTCAAATCAGATAGAAGAAAATTGTACAAAACTCATTTACAAAATCTCAACTCCATTCATGTACAAACTTGTCAAACAATACACAACGTGCTTCCAAAAGTCATTAAAAAAAACATGGTGTAATTGTTATAAAGAACCTTCATCTCACAGAAAGTAGATTTATGAGAGTCTGATTTTCGTAGGAAGTGTCGCAATCCTCAGTAGGTGATGAAAGTGTCATGAGAGCAACAACTATAGACCTCATACTCGGGCGTAGTAGTGGGTTATCTCTTGTACAAGCTCTCCCAAGTTGAGCAATCTGCAACTCATCAAACAATCAACTTACCTTAAGATTTGGTTGGGATAAAGCTGTATAAGATATAAATATTCAAATTATTTTCATAGAAAAATGCTTCCACCTTGAGAACTGAATCAATTGGATAGTTTTCTCCAAGCCTAGGATCCACCAGTTTGCGAATACTTTCTGAAGGATTACTCTGATTAAGAGCTTCTTCAAACTGAAATACAAAACAAGTCAACCTTAACTTCCTTTCTGTGAATTGAGTGCTTTGTTAGTAAACTGGTTCAGAGAAGGAGAATGTAAACTCACCAAAGCTACAAGGCCCTTTGATTCAGCAACAGATTCACCTGTCTTTAGAACCGCATTCTTTGCAGAAATAAGTTCATAAAGAACCACTCCAAAAGCATATACATCTACTTTTGGAGAAATGTCACCATATTGAGCATATCTGCAGGAAATCCAGGTAATCAATAAAATAAGTTTTGTTCGTACAAAATTAAAACTAAAGGGCTCGTTTTCCACGATCAAAAAGATTAAGATAAGATCACTAATCCATGGACAAACAAACCTAGTAATATCCTTGCAAAAATTAACAGAGATAATTAATGAACTAAGTAACAATGATATGTTACTAAAACTGAATTTGATTTTACTAGTTAATAGTAAAATATTTTCCTGGTCGTTATGATCTGTTCATCAATAACATCAACTTATGATTCATCAATAATAAGAGGGCCTACTATTAACAACACAGAGAACACACGTTTTTTTCCCAACAAAATCGAAATTTCATTTTGATTATTTAGCACAATAAACAAATCATACTCTGGTGGCATGTATCCAAATGTTCCCACAAGACGAGTGTGAAGTGTGGAGCCTCCAACTTCAATAAGTTTGGTCAAGCCAAAATCTGCAACCTGTAATTAAAAGATTACACGGTTTAGTCTAAAAAAAATGAAAAATCAGGATTTGGAGTGAGCATCATGAAGAATGGTAACAATTTAACCTTTCCACGGAAGTTCTTGTCTATTAATATATTTGCAGATTTTACATCGCGATGGATATACACAGGCACAGTGTGCTCGTGAATATATTCAAGGCCTCTTGCTGAATCTAGCGCAATTTGCACTCGGCTAGACCATGGCAAAGGATCTTTCCCTGGAATCATGTTATCAGCATTATTTATTGTTTGACAATAAGGTAACATGAAACATCATAGGAAAATATTATCAATGTATGCTGTTCTCACCTGTACCATGCAAATATTGGCCTATGTTTCCATTGTCAATATATTCATATACAAGGAAAAGGGATCCCTCAACACAATATCCAATCAAGCGCACCTGTGTTGTTGTTCACAAAAGGTAGTTATATAAATACAGAAGATGATATTGAACTTACATCGAACTGCTTATGCTAAAAAAATAAACTACATTGATGCTCACAAACAACTACAGAAATAAGATAAAGATATCACAAGTTTTTTTACACAAGTAATGCTGATCTCATGTTAATTTGTAGGATTATCATGTGGATCTGCAGAAATAATTTTGCTGGATAATTATAGACTGTTTTGCAATTCTGTTCACAAAATCACCCTGGATATTTTTTTCCGAACTGCCTTATTGTTTTTCAGACTATACAGAAAATGATTAATTATCCTTCCCAGATATATACATGCTTGGGATTGTTAGAAGGATGCTGTACCAGATTAAAGTGATGAACGTGAGTTAAGACCTTCAACTCGCAAAGAAATTCTGTCGATGCTTGCACATCCATCTTCTTAATTGCAGTTTTCTGCATAGAAATGAAGTATATGATAGGAAATCCAGGAATAGAGTACAAAAGGTAAACGTTAACCTGAAACGGCATAAAAGCCAGAAACTTGTCAATCCACCCTTGAGAATATTATCCACTAATAAGTGAACAATGCCATATGTACCTTTGAGTTCAATGAATAGTCTTATACTTTTAACTAATTTATATATCTTATATACCACGCAATGACCTGAAAGCCTTACAATTTAAGCATATCCCTACTTTTCTGATGTAAAATAGCAATAACATGGGAAAGCCGTATGTTTCACTAATAACATCATCCGAGTAAAAGTAAAAACTTCTATCATCTCCATTTTTGTTTTTCCTTTTTTCCATTAATATGTTTTTTGTCTGCTTATGTTATAGAACCGAATATACATGTAACTTCGTACCTCGCCTCTCAGTTCTGCATAATAGACAGCTCCAAATCCACCTTGACCAATTTTATTCTCCAAGCTAAAGTTATTTGTAGCCTTGGCTAGTTCTTGATATGAGAATTCCATTGATTTTGCGACCATAATGCCTGTAAGGCCAGTAGCACTAGCAGTCCCACTGGATCCTGAAGTTTCATATTCTGCACTTCCAGAGGCTTTACTCGGAAGAGGAAGAAAAATCAACAAGTGTTACCATGGCCATTAAGCTAGTACATATAAAATTCTAGGAAAGCCTCTTTTTTTACAAGGGATACAAGACTAAGAGGAGGATGTGTAAAAGAAAATAAGGGTTAATTTTTCTACCTCTGAAACAAGGTAAAACAGCCTCAAATTGGATACAGGATAATCTTTGAAAGAAAAAAAAAAGATAGTATAACAAAAGCTTAAAGACATGAAAATTCAGAGTACTAACTTTCACCCATATCTGGGAATATGTTATGTGAATAGTTTGGAAGGAATGCGTTATATGAATACGAAAATTTATCCGTACCGTCTTGAATTGAAAACGCCATAGAATTTTCTGTTGGCAATGTAGTTTTCTCTCCTTCCTTCTTCTGGAAGTACTTGACATATATGCAAATTACTAATAATAAAAGACCGCATATTCCTGCTATAGATATTCCAACTGCAGCACCCCTAGCAAGACCTGCTTATATACAGAAGCAAATTTAAGCTATGAGGCTTTGGTTTTTTTTTCTCTCTCATATTTATGTGAACATCAAGCTGAAAATAATCTTCATGTAACCCACTCTCTATGAAGTTTGAGATCCAAACCTGTTTTTCTGCAAGATGGACAAGAAAATGAAAGTTAAAAATATAGAATCAAACATGTAGCTATATTCAATTGTAAGTGCATAATTCAGCATGAAAGGTGAGACAATCAAAATTACCCACCTAGGGTACAAGGGAACATAGTCTCCATGTTGATCTGGCAAGTTAAATAAAATTGAAACGTTAGACAAATGCATAAAAAATTATCCCAAACACTTAGAAAAATAAATGAGTTATTTGAACCCTCAATATGCTGATAATACCAGAAGGAAAATAACTTAGAGGCATTGCTCTCTATTCAGAATAGCAGGTTCATCTTGATAATTCATTTTATAAAGATTTTCATTAAATATTAGAAATTTAGAATAGCTTACCAAAGTGAAACACCAACTCCAATTAGAGAACACCACCAAAAACACCTAAGGAGTTGTATCTAAGTTTGCTCATATAAAAAAATACATTGATGATGTGAAAAGGAGAGAATACCTCTTCCTGGAATGAAAACATTCCCACTCGCTTTGCTGAAATTGACATCAGGATTGTAACTCTGCAGCAACCGTGCATCAAGACGAGTCTCGTTGGCAATATCATGCAAATTATTCCCAGGCCTGAGTGGATAGGTAATAAACATCCCATAATCTTTTGAAACCTGGCTGTTCCCACAATAACAAATGACCGTGACATTAACAGTGGCATTTGCAGGTATACCATTTTGATCATAGCTGTTGAACCTCCGCAAAAGCTCAACGGTGGTGAGATTGGCGTATGTCACTTTCGCAATCGAATCATAGGTGTCACCTGCAGAAGCTGAGTACTCAAACACATGCCCCAGAAACTCACCACCAATACAGCCACAGGGGAATGGAATATTGAGTCTGTAAAAGGATAGCGGATAACCATTCAATATTTTGTCTTCATTGAAGCTGATTATAACGTCAATGCTTGATTCCATCAACCGCGCTAAATTTTTTAAGTTTAAAGTCGGACTGACATAGTAGGAAGCGAAAGCTACATCACATCCCTTGGCACACTTGGATTCAACATTGCAACAAACACACTCCAGCAACAAAAAGAACACAAGTAACCCTTTTTTGAGTTCCATTGGATCACAGAGAGCAAATAAGAGGAACACAAAGAAATTCAAATTAGAAAGCAAGATTTATAGGACTTTCTATACAGGGTTTAATCAATAATTACTTTCATTTCTTTTTCTCTTGAAAGTTGAAACCAATGTGACACTTCCTCTTTTAATTACTAAAACATAAAAGTATGTGGGTGTAGGTAACTTAAGTGAATGCGTGCGAACATTAAACCTGTGAAACACGGACACCTTGCTTGTTCAAAGTGTAGTCGTATTGGATATGTTTCTGACATCGACACACCCACACATTTGTTCGACAATTCTTATTAGAAGTCTGATTCAAAAATTATTTTTTCTTGACTTAACCATTTAAGGCGTCACCTTTATACAACTAATACACTTGAAAAACTTAGAAAACTTGCTTAAAAAGATGAATATACCATCAATTTAGATATTTAATTTATTATATGTTACTAATTTTTCATTTAATTAGAATCTCTTTATTTGTGTGTGTATGCGGTATCCTGATGTCATATATTTTAGATATTAGTAGTGTCCGTGTCTGAAATTTGTGTCAGAGTCCGTGCTTGATAGCATTAAACTATGAATTCATATGCACGCGTTTATGCCTTTTTTAGAACTAACACCTGATAGGTTATAACATTTAACAGTTTCTATGAGAGTGTGGAAGGAAACAGTAGGATTGGCCAGAAAATGATTGTAGTTGACTTGCATGTCATTTATTTATTGCATGTTTGGGTAACAACTTGGATGCCATTTTATTTATTAAGGGCATATATGGTGTACATTGAATATGGTAGAGAGGGATACTGAATGACGAGGGGAATCTTTGTGATTGAGAATCTTGGCTTTGTTTAATCCTTTGTATCCGAAATGCCAACCATGTCGGCCAATGTGCCAACAAAGCTCTTCGTATCGTGTCTTCTCATTGTTCTAACAAACACAGAACAATTTTCCATTTTAAATTTTGAGGCACGCCTGTGCAGCTTGGCTATGACCCAATATACTTCATTGACTTCACTAATAACAAACAAAAAGGAATCTCTGGGATATCACCGATTGCATAGTCGCACATCTCTGTATAATTTATTGTTGGCTTTACTAGAAATGCTAAAGAGTGCTAAATGGCACTTGTGAAGAATACTAGGCATGGCAGCGGGACCCGAACTCGTGGGTACCCGTCCGAATCCGTCCCGATTTTAACGGGAAAAAACCGAGTTTTTTGGGTTTGGGTTCGGGTTTTTCCCGATAGCCAAAAGCGGGGGCGGGTATGGGATTACTGCTCCCCGCCCCGCCCCCGCCCAGTTATAAATAATATTAAAAAAATAAAAAAAAATTATTTTCTAATTTTTTTAAATTGAATTTATTGATTTTATTTTGTAATTTTTAAATTATGATCCCATATTTTAAATGTGGGTTTGTTATTATTATTTTTTGTTACATGATTTAGTTTTTTCATCCGATTTTTCAATAAAAAAATTTATATTATTTTTTTTATTTTTTTAATTTTAATTAAATAGCGGGGGCGGGGCGGGGCGGGGAAAACCTGACCCCCAGCGGGGGCGGGGATGGGGATGGGTTTTAAAACCCACGAGGATCGGGGGCAAGTGCGGGGAGCGGATTTGGGGGCGGGGACGGGAACGGGGAATGCAATACCCGCCCCCGCCCCGCCCCGTTGCCATGCCTAAAGGATACAATTGTTTAAACAATAGAATAAATTCATGAACACTATCAATTAAAAGAATATATACTTATTTAATTAATTATATTATCTCTTGATTCGTTAATGCTCTTCATTTCACCTAATATAGATACTATAAACTATATTGATAAAGTTGAAAAGCATAGTTAATATTTTATTACTGTTTGTAGTGACAAAATTTCAAATAAGTTTAAATCTCTGATAGGATGAGGTAAATATAAAGTAATAAAAAATGAGAGGAAATTGTTACTTTGTTTGGTGGAATTATATATCCTTCAACAAGATCATGACAAAGACAAATAAATTGATAGACGCGTATCATCCTCTATTATTTATATCAGCTAATTTAAATTTTGAATTAATCTATGCTAATTCTACAGTAAATACATGTTTTATCAGTTAAAATATAAATATTTTACTTAATTTGATCATTAACATATATATTATTTATCATGAATTTAGCTTCTCAATTATCACTATGTATCAACAGAATTTAGTATATAACAATAAATAATTTAGTCTCTTAAAAGCATTTATTAGCATTGGATTCTTAATTATCTATATAAAAATACTTTATTTAATGATACTATATTTAGTTTGGTTATTCCTTTTTTTTTTTAAAGTTTGGTTAATATTCCTATATCTTGTAATGATTTATTTTTTAATTCTTGGCGATTAAGAAATAGTCTTTAGTGAATTGTCGTTATTTTAAACTTATGTTACCTTCATTCAGCCAAAAATAAAATAAAATAAAAGAATTTGTGTTACCAGCTTCCAACGGATGGTATATATTAAAAAGTAATTTGATATGCATATATATTGATTGCCATGAAAAGGTGACGAGGCAATTAATATATAACTATAAATTAATGTAAGTAATCAAATACTCACCGATTTTTAGCCTGATTGTTTGGCTGTCGTATTTCCGCAAAGGTTTAGCAAATGCTAAATAAATAAATAATAAAGAAGAAAAAAAAGTATATATACTTATTATTTTTTACACTTTTGTCTGATTACAAATTTTGTAAATTTATTAACTTTTATAATAATTTTTATGAATTATAATAATTATCTTAAATATTATACTAAACACGGTTTTAATTTATTAGTAACGTAAAAATGTTTTATAGTAACAGTACATGTCTATTAAATAAATAAAAGAAAAAACACAAATTTCCCATGCAATTTTTTCCCAAAGCAAGAAAAAATCACAGTGAAGAAACGGAGTTTGTTTACTGATACAAAAGAATCACTTAGTTGCAAATCAGACTACAAACAATAGAACTTGGTGCATATAACCGTGGGAATACAAATATCATAAATTTGTTTTCTTTTTTTGGTGATATATCATAAATTTGTTTTGCAACAGAAGAATTAAATGGTAACATGTGTACGGTAAATCACTAAAGTCGGCCTAGTAATATGCATAGTTCATAGGTTCGAATTTCACTACACCATTGTAAAATTAAAAATAAAATGGTAACAGTTGTATTCTACATTCCTTTTCTTATTTACCAGACATTAGATTTGCAAGAGTTGGATTTTCAATGATGGAAGCAATATCCCAATCCTCAGTAGTTGAAGTAAGTGCTGTGAGAGTAACCACAATAGAACTCATATTTGGACGTTGATGTGGATCGCTCTCTGTGCATGCTCTAGCAAGTTCTGCCATCTGCAAGCAGGAAAATGGCCTCAAGTTGTTAAAATCAGAAACACAAAAAATTTAAATGCTTTGTGATCACTGATACCTTGCAAACTGAATCAATTGGGTAGTTATCTCCAAGCCTAGGATCCACCAGTTTTTTAAGACCTTCTGTGGTATCTTGCTGATCAAATACTTCATCAAACTGCCATATATATCACCAACAAATTAAAAATAAGAAAGGGAAAATATAGTTCTTAATTGTTTATTATGTAAGAATGTAAGATCACTAGACTTTCATTTGAAAATAATGAACTGTAGGGTGTGAAGAATCACCAAAGATACAAGGCCCTTTAATTCAGCACCAGATACACCACCTCTGATCAATGCTTCTTTACCAGAAATTAGTTCATAAAGAACAACTCCAAAAGCATAGACATCTATTTTGGGAGAAACGTTGCCATATGCATATCTGCGGAAATTATGGTATCATTGAATTCAGTCTCATGAGAAGCAAACTGATTTTCATGTTTATGGAGACGAAATGTATGTATTAAGTGTTAACAATGAAAAACTTATCCCGGAAATGCTGTTAAAGTAAAAGGAGTTGCAAAAGAAGAATACTCTCTTAATATTCATAAATGAGTACATAAAAGAGAGAAACATAATTCATCATACTCTGGTGGCATGTAACCAAATGTGCCCTTCATATTAACAGTGGGAAGTGATGAACTTCCAACATCAATCAACTTGGTTAATCCAAAGTCTGCAACCTGCAAATAAAATAATATATGATCTCTCACAAACTATCCCAAATAGAAAAGTAGTAACAAGATCTCCAAAGTCATTGAAACAGACTGTACCTTTGCACCAAAGTTTTTGTCTATTAAAATATTTTCCGACTTTATGTCACGATGGATATATACAGGCACCGTATGCTCATGAATGTATTGAAGACCTCTGGCTGAATCCAGAGCAATTTGAACTCGGGTAGACCATGGCAAAGGATTGAAACCTGTAAACGCACTTTGACTTTATTGTTAACTCACTAAGCCATTACTCTTTACCATTATTCCATTAAATTAATGAACAAGTACTGAACATAGATATTTGTCATGTTATGTGCTTATATAACCTGATTTACGTAGATGTTGTCCTAAGTTGCCATTCTCAATGTACTCATAGACAAGAAAAAGGGAGCCCTCAACACAATATCCAATCAAGCGCACCTATACATGGTGTTATCAATAGGAAGATATTAAGGTTTTAAAGCAGAAATCCTCTATTTAACAAGAATGTAAGAGGAAAAAGAAAAAGATGCTCTAAGTTTCACATAATACCAGGTTCAAGTGATGAACATGTGTCAACACTTTCAATTCCGCAAGAAATTCTCTTGTTGCTTGCATGTCCATCTTTTTTATTGCAGCTTTCTGTATAATTAGAAAGAACTTCATTATAACTACATGAGATATAATTTTTATAATGGGAAACTTGGAAAAGATAAAAAAATATGTATAATTGTAGATTTATCCTGGCACTCTAGCAGCATACATAACATTTATGCTTCTTGAGGAATGTGTTAAATGAAAAACAAAAAAAAAGTATTCATTTGCTGTTTGAAGTCAAAAAGACACACATGCAAAGAATATACCATAACCAGTAATGTTTTGTGAGGCATGTGCTCTAAAAGAAAAGGGGTAAAAAAAACCAGAGAATAAATGCTATATAATAATTCAAAACCCCATGAGGTCATGATTGTTCGTACCGAGCAATCACACAACAATTGAGAAAATAGAAAGAAAGAAAATAAAGAAAAATAACACATAGTGTTTACCCTGGTTCATTTTCTGAAGGCGAAGTATGATTCATACCCAACAATGATAGCTAGAAGAATATGCAACTTTTCTTTCAAATACATGCAATCAAAAGTCAAAACTAACAAAAGAGATTACAAACCTCTCCATTCAGCTCTGCATAATAGACTACCCCAAAACCACCTTGACCAATTTTATTAGCCAAACTGAAGTTATTTGTGGCATTGGCTAGTTCTTCATATGAAAACTCTGCTGATTTTTCCACCCTAATGCCAATGGTGTTAGTACCACCTTCTGCAGCCGAATCACCAGAGGCTTCATCTGAAAGAGGGACTATAAATAGGAATTACTATACCCTGTCATTAACTATAATTTCATTTTCTCTGTGTGATGTTCTTCTATTTCATTATATGTAGCAGAGGAAGACCGAGTGCAACCAGAACACAAAACAGATTTCATAATAGCAATAAAAACTTCACTGATGAAGGTAGAAATTCTAAAATTGGAATGGAAAAGGTCCTCATGAAAAATGGTAAATGACAGAATCAAACTGTAAACTTTGTCTTTCAGATTATTCTTGCAGAATAAGAAAAATGAGACCTATAACCAAGTATGTTAGAAGATTATTTGAGTCTGAATATGATGCTATATGCTAGTACTTGTTGGGGAGATTTCAAATCAGGCAAAGGTTCAATTCAGAACACTTTGCATTATATTTAAAGGGGAAAGGTCGAGGGAGGGAAGGAAGAATTTAATGAAATATAAGTAGAAATCCATATACCATTCTTAACTCTAGCAGAGTTCGTCCTGAATTCTTCTGAGAGCAAATCCTTCTTCCATACCTTCTTTCTTCGGTAATATGTAACATACACACAAAATGCCAATAGCAGAAGTCCTGTTACTACTCCAATAGATATTCCAGCAATAACACCACCCGCAAGACCTGCTTATGTAGAAACAATATATGAGCTGAAAGTATGTTTACTATCTACTATTAGGATATCCTTACCTTGTGTCTGATTTAAATATCAAACTCAAATGAAAACAATCATCAATAAAACAACTTTCTGGGGAGTGAGAAGGTCAAACCTCTAGAGCTGAAAAGGAAAATGAAAATACAGCCATTAAGATTAGCAGGTTACTAAAGAATGAAAAATTAGTCAACTTCATGAGCAAATAGCATGGACAGTAACGTAAAAAGAATCACCTTAGATGAAGGGGCACATAGATACCATTTTGGTCTGGAAAGTGAAGGAACAAGAAAATGTGAGGCATATGTTTCAAAGTTTAAAGTTTCTTGAAAACAAGTTGAAAGGTACAGCCATACAGCTATAAGCATGATGTTCATAAATTAAGTCTACTGTTGAATGCATTTGTTACTTTTGAATATGATCAGAAATCAAAATATGTGTTACATATTTTCTAACTGCTAAAAATGAAATCACCGTCACTAGTGCCAAAACCATAGTTAATGTGGTAGTGGCATGACTAAAAATTGATTCGAGTATCACAGGAAAAATAACTAAAGAGAATGACAACATAACAGCATTCCTTCATTTATGATAGACAAGAGAGTAAGTGGCTTTGAAACTATGTCAAGAATGAACTGTTTATCCTAGCTTAGATAGACGTTGATATGATATATGCAGATTGCAATTCAGCTTATTTCTTTAGATCAATGAGGACGCAACTCATTCAAAATCTTGTTAATCGACTTGTCAATAATGCTTTTGAGATGTTTTCTAAAAAAGAAAATTTTCTCCAAACAATAGCTTGTTTGGTCACACGTCAAGGACGTGGTTTTTCACGTCTAGATGAAAGCAATCATATCTGGAATAGCTATGGATAATTAGTCTACATTTAAGCTCTACCTGTAAATCAATTTTTAGAAATAAATAAATAAAGAGTACCCTCTTATTAGATTTCAACTTAAAACTAATTGTCATTAAGTGAAATTGTCTAACATGTATAAAATAAGTTATATCACTAGAATTGAGGTAGGCCATGTGGGACCTCCTAACACTTCTAGAGTCTAATCTATATGAAACATCAAATGAGTACAAAAACCTCATGAACTTATACCAGAAGACCAAAGCATGGAAGCAAAGTAAGAATGTACCTTTTCCTGGAATATAAACCAGACCACTCCCTTGGCTAAAATTTACCCCCGGGTTGTACTTAACCAGAAAGTCACGCTCAACGCCAGTCTTGTTGGCAATCGACTGCAAAGAATCCTCTGGTCTAAGAGGGTACGTGATGAACAATCCATAATCCTTGGAAACTTCACTATTCCCACAGGAACAGTTAATGGTGACATTAAGAGTCCCACTATCAGGAATATTAGCTGGTAAATATCTGTTGAAGCTCCGCAACCACTCAGCAGTGGTCAAATTAGAGTAGTTCTGAGTGGCAATGGACAAATAAGTGTCTCCTGTTGCAAGGTTGTATTGAAAAGTATGGCCAAGAAACTCTTCATCAATGCAATCACAAGGGAATGGAACGTTCACTCTGATAGAGGCTGGCAACACGTCTTTGTTTGTTATGGTGTCAGTGTTGTAGCTGAGAATATCTTCAGGTTTTGAAACAACCTCAGATTCCATTAGCGTTGATATATATGTCAAGTCACCTTGTGATAGATAGTAGGAAGCTAGAGCTAAATCACAACCCCTGCTACACTTGGATTCTGCACTGAACGCTATAGAGGCACATAACAAGAAGAAAACTGGTAATCTGAAACTGTGTTCCATTGGGTGGTAAAATACAAAGTTTCTGAACTCTGAAGCCTATTCAAGAGGAACACAAAATCAAGAATCTGGGCGTGTTGAACTCGCATGGGGGCAGGAATAATAAATAGAAACGCAATTTGAAACTTTGTACTCTTTTACCAAAGTCTTGATGGTACCAAACATTGTACTTTTTTTGTGGTTTTGCCTAACTTGTTGATTGAGCATGTTGGATTTAAAGATGTTATTTACTGTTTAATAGGTATCAAGTAATTTTTTTATTTATTTATCATATTACTGATATTTAGTATCATTAACTTTACAGATGATTAATGTCAGGGAAGTTTTACTAATCAGTGATAATCTTTAATGTGATTTTTTTTTAATTACATTTTTTTCATATATAAAATTTGAATTAAAATCTTATTTAAGAGAACTGAATTGAATTAAAATCTTTTAATTACATTTTTTTTAATGTGAGTAGAGGTTAATGAAATCAATTTAGTTGATATTAAACTCTATCATAATTTGTATTTCATTATTCCCAAGATGGAGAGTTCTATTATCTATGCATCATCACGAAGAAATATCTAAGTCTAGACGAGAAAAAGAAGCACAGTTAGGGAATGCTGTTTGTCAACAATACATTCAATCAAGAAGGAGAAAGAGTCCGAATGAAGAGGTGGTGGACTCAATGGCAATGCTGAGCGTGTCGTGTGGGTAATGTCACAAAACGAAACAACACCGGAATCGCTGCTATTTTTATCCTTTTACTACGTAACATCTTAATAACGATAAATAATAAACTTATTTATTTATTCATTAAAAGTAATTAATAAACTAAAATTATAAATATCTCAAGATATAATTTTAACAGGTCTCAAAGAAACATCTACATTATTAGCATGACACTCTAACTAACTAAGTTAAAAGATCAATTATATTAAAAAATAATTAAAGTTAAAAGATCAATTATGTTAAAAAAATTAATTTTACTATATATAACACTAAAATTTCTAATGTATATTTAATGCACATATAAGTTTATATAATAAATTTTGTAATAATTAATTTTGATTTAATAATTTATTTTTTTTACATATATACTTTTTTATTAAACCTATGATTTTAATTTAAAATTCATATTTGTAAAAAAAATATTATTAGATCAAAATTAATTGTTATAAAATTTACTATGTAAACTTATATATATTAGAAATTTTATTGTTTTATACAGCGATATTGATTATTTTTTAACATAATTAACTTATTCACTCGATTGCTTAGAGGGTTATGAGAAGGTCACAAATTTGAGATTTGTATGAGTCGTTATTTTTAAATTATTTCATAAAGTATATTTTTAAATATTGATAATATGGATTGACAATACTTATGGATATTATGTATTTTTTGTTTTCTCTCTCATTATTTGGTGCAGGAAGAAATATTATGGTTGCATGAAAAAAATCTCTGACTTACATATCCTGGACTTAGTCTAAACATTTTTATTTTATTTTTGTATTACCGAAAATACCTAGTATAATCCAAGCGAATTGAAGCCCAAACATTTTCTGTTTTGTACTTTTGTTCTCTGATTCTCATAATTCTATTTGCTCTTTTTGTTGGGCTAGATGTGGCCCAAACTTGAAACCCCAAATTAAAGCTAAGTCTATGCCTGTTTTTTGAATCACTGCTTGATTAAAATTATATAAATAGTTCAAAATTAAATTAAGTAGAATATTCTGAAAATTATAAAAATTTAATAATGATACCTTGATACTTAATTGTATTAGTTTGGTTCGGATACCAAATAAAACTAAAAAAGTAAATTTATATCATTTTAAGTTTTTTACATCTTTTTTTGTTAAATAGAGAATTTTATGTTTTATATCACTGCAAATTAAATAATTTTTTATTCTTTAATATCTCTAGAAAATAATTAAATCAATTCCAAATATTGATATTTTATTATTTACTTTATAACTTTTTTACATTTATGACTTTATATATCTCATTAATCCTTACACTTAAAACATGCCTTATAAAAAAAACCTAAATAGTAAGCATAAGTAAATACATAATGTTTTTGTAAAAAAAAAATACATAAATTTGAAAGTTTACAAATAAGTAATTGTTTAGGTGGTTGAGTTAATTTAGATTAAAATAAATAAATAAATATATGAATCAAGCCAAAAATAATTGATTTAATTTGTATTACAAGAGAAACATATAAAATCAACCAACTGCTCAAACTAATATGAATTCATTTAAATAATTTTGTTTAGATTATCAAATTTATTGTGTTAATTCAATATGATAAAACTTACCTAACCACACAGGAACTCTTGTTTGTAATCTTCTTTGTAGTCTTTTTGGTCGTGTAAATGGCTACGATTTAGGTAAAAATAGTGAAGATCGGGGACATGAAATGAGGTGCTTAGGTGAAAGTGCATTAGGCCTAGACTCATGGCAATTCCTCCTTAATTAACTTATAACCTAGCCAACAACCAGCCACTTAAATATATGAATAGTACTTCAATCCAAGTGGGTTGACTTATCCGTAATTTAGCATCATAAAGATTAAAGAAGAGTACTAAATGTAAACTTTGTTCAACAAACCACTCGAGTGACTTCTGATCACACAATCACAAACAACTGCACAAAGTAAAAGATGCCTTTCAGGTCTAGTGGACTTGATGCCACACCCAACGTTGCTACTCCAACAATATATACACATTTTTCAACCAACAAACTCTCTCAATGATTTTCTTATACAATAATAACACAAATTTATTTATAGGAGATTTTTATTGAGAAAGAATTTAAACACATAAATATCAAAAGTGATTCAACATTCGAATCCTAACATTAAATATATAATAAATCATCTTGGAAAAAAAATACATATATCTTATATGCACTCTCAATTTCTTATGAAGATTAATAGTGATGATCTTTCAAATTCATGAAACGTTCCATAATTGGACACTAGAGTTTGTCATATTTTCCAAATTTCATCTTTTAATTAGTTTCCTTTCTCTTCAGTTCAAATGTTGTGGATACTGGCTTGTGCAAGCATTGTTCGAAAGGTTGTTCAGCAGCAAGATATTACAACATTAATGTTAAATTGAGTAACTCAAAGCATAGTTTAAATTTCTGCCAGAGGTAAGTGTGATCGATCCCAAACAGTAGGGACCATTTTACGTTGTTGCAGACGCAGATCTATATAGGGGCAAGTAATCAAATCATGCAAGGTCTAATTGAAAAAGTATATGGTTTTCTAACTCAAAGTGTTGAGCCAACGTGCCTCAATTTGGGCATGAGACATGAGTACTATTGTACAATTTTAAAGGACATGAACTATATATGCTCCGGGTTGTATTAATTTTTAATCGATAATAATTGGAAAGCAATTTCTTTCAAGCTAGAGATCGAGATGAATAATGTACAGCCTATCTTATCATAAGACTTTCCATACAACTATTGGCATAATATATCAATCAAATATAGTCTGGTATTAGTAAATTATTGATTTAGTGTATATATGGTCTTCTGTGAGTTGCAAGTAATTAACGTTAGGTTTGTCTTTATTAATATAACTAGATATATGGACCTACGTGGTGTGTGGATAAATAAGTGAAATATTTAATTTAGTGGTAATTAAAAAGTAAGTTGAAATATACTATTTTATTAATTTTAAATGTGATTTCTTTGAATTATGTAACGTAAGTTTATTAATGTAAATACTCTGGTCTTTACATTCAAAAATATTTACAAGAATAATCTTAAATTTAAAATCTTTCTAAAGAATAGCTAATTCTTATTAGAAGTTTGAGTACATGATTAATTATCAATATGTTCATAATGTATGATTAAATTATATTCTCATGGGTAGGAACTTTAGGACAACATATTTTTTTAGAGAGAAAAAGTTATACATTGATAGTGTAATTTTTTTAATATCATCATCTAATTAAATCTATCATAGATGATAAGTTTGTTAACTTTAAGATAAATGTTTTAAAATTCTTATAAACAGTGGATTATAATTAAATAATTATGTAAAATTATTTTACATTAAGAATATATGACTATTAAACTTATTAATTAATATATATCTATATTTTAACATAATTTTAAATACACCGTTAAGAGAATAAATAAATTGAATGAACCATGATATTTAAAACTTGTTTAATTTGTCTAGTTGTAATAGTTGATATTGAGCTTTACATAAGCTAAACTACATGTTAACTTTTATTTTTCTCTTTTCTATTCTCTTTCTTTTCACTATGACATCTATATTATTTTTTTCATGATCATGAATGAATAATTTTTTGTTTTGATATCGATCACTTTTAATCTCTTATTATTGTTATTGTGTGAATTTGGTTTTTCAATTTTTTAACAAATTTAATCTCCAACTCAAGCAAATAAAAAAATATAAGAAAATGTGACACCTAATACAACATTGATGTGATAAATGAAATTAAACAATAGTGTCATTAACTTTTTTCTGCACATTTTGTTATCTATTTTTCCCCCATTTTATCATCAAAATTTTAAAACATTACACATTTTGCCCCTACATTATAATTAAGCACTTTCATTTTGAACGCATATAATACTATTTGTTTCTTTGTGCATATAAACACTAAATATTGTAATAAAAAAAACAGTGAATTTTAATATAATATTATCTACTTCTATATGCATATAAATATAGTATAGAATTCAGTTGTAATTATTTTTAAAGTTTTATAATTTTTGACACTTTGAAATATTATTTATTGTACATGTAATAAATAACAGTATATTAAATATTAATTATGTTCTTTTAATTTAGGCAACTTGTATTGAGATTTAACACATTACATATGTGTTACATCTGATTTTTTAAACTCTACAGAGATTGCCTTAATTTATATAGCATAAGATTATATATCCCTTCCATTGACACAAATTTTCCTAACTTCTCAAAACTGTTATATATATGTTAGTATAATGTAAAAAAGCAAATGCTATTATGTGAGCGGGAGGATTATGATCGATGGATTGTTTAGATCAATTCTTTATTAAACTACTCTTGTACAATCTCATTTTTTTTATCCATAGGTGAACAATGTTTTAGAAAATTTATAACACATACGTACTTTGTTCTTCCAATTTAAGTTAGACCTCCTGTACTATCTCATTTATGAACAAATATACAATCTAATTACAAGACGAAGGTTGAAAGACATATAGATTATAATTCATGTGTTTCAGTTTCCTTTTAATTAAGTATATATTACTTAATGATATATACTTGATTAACTTTGCATGTGAGAACAAAATCTCCACATATGCTTATATTAATTATAAAATTAAGATAGGTTTAAACTTACGTACAAATCTGAAATGTTCAATAATTGACTCCAAAGACTGATTAGCAATTTGTTCTATATATGTATAATGGCAATTTTTACTTGGATTTTGACGGTAGGTACAAGAGGAGACATAAGTTTAATTATAAACCATAATAGTCAACGATACATTTGAAAGCTATTAATTATTAATATCTTAATTTAGATTTAATTCTTCTCTACATGACAGCTATGAAAATAATACTTTGAATCACCATGAAACCACTCATTAGTTCCTAATAATACTCATAAATGGCCCTTACACAAGAATAGTAGTTATATAGATTATGAATAAAAAATGTCGATGAACTTAAAATTTGGAAAGAAAAGCTGAGAATATGGGATGGATTAACTCCTTGTGTGGGGTCATTCCAGTTGGAATATCACCTCATTTCATTTTTCCGTGACTTATCCGTGCTACGTAGCCTCTTATATAGTTAGATTTAATTACTCTTATTACACTATAGAATGGTAAAATTGATATTATAATGCAATTTGTCATGACCCTTCAAAAGTCGGTGAAAAAATGCATATGCCCCCATGAACACATATTTGAAAGTTTATCTGCATTTGTGGGCGGACCACAGAATTTCAGTGCCAACAACACATTATCAATTTCTTACTTTGGTTGGACGAGAAAACGATAGCTTTGAACCGTACACAAGCTTAAAAAGTGCATCTATTGACCTCATATTTTTTTTCTCTTTGAACTTTATGAACATAATATATGACTTGCGTTTTTCTCGCACTTCATATTGGAGAATGATAAACCACTAAACGTAATAAAAAAGGATTACCATTTTGTTCGTTTTTTAGATAATCTACATAACTTTCCGCCAAGGAATTTGCATTTCTTCTTCAAATCAATATCCCTTTCTCTAAACTACTAATTGTCGATCACTTTATTTTTCCCTTTTGGAATTCTTGACTATTGACTTGTCTCCAACATTTAAACTTGAATTAACGCCCAACCTAACCGCCTTAACTATAAGGCATATACATACCATTTTGAGGAATGCTTGCAGCTTTGAGTGTAAAACAGCTAAGTCACAACACAAAACATAAAAAGTAGTACTTTTTTCTCATTATATATGGTTTCATCTTTTGCTATACCAAAAGCTAAAAAGCCACATAAAAACGAGTTTTCACCAAGACGCTTCAGGATGAAGCCTTTTGGCCTTTCCCTATTCTCACCCGTGCAAGAAGATACATCACCCACAAGATTTAACATTGACAATTGGTGCTCCTCTTTATTGATGACCTGCTTTTTTTCTTTCTAAATGTTACTTTTTTGGGTCTAGTCTAAATATATGATACTAATTACATGCGTTATACATGGCACAATGATTCAATACAAGACTATTAACATTACGAGACCCATAATCTATTATCTATTGAATAATTTAGAAGAAGGGAGAGGTTTTGATTGGTGTGTTAGCTGAATAAGTTTGGGAACAAACTTTGTAAACTATTCCTAAAGAGATTACGGTATCATTACAAATATTTTTTTACCATTAATTTAGTCCAAAAATTTAAAAACGTCTCCCATTAATTTTCATGAAAGACTAAAGTAGTTATCATTTTTGGGGGGTACTTTTTAGTACAAAAATGATAAATATAATAACTATATATTTCATTTATTTGAAGGAGTAAATTAACAATAAACATCTTTAAAGTATTAATATAATAACATACTAATATTTAAAAAACCAGTTTAAAAATAAATTATAATTCCTTTCACAAGCTTGCATGGTATGGAGGAATTAATTAAGAACAATATATCGTCCCTCAAAAATCGACCAATCTTCAAAATCTACATTTTGACTTAGACCCAGCAAATTCGGATCTACTTAACCTGCCTTATGGAGGTGTGTATGTTATTTTTTATAGCACCACTATATATATGTTTTTGACTTATGAGGGTGTATGTGTATAAACATAATAACTAGTATGGTCCCTTTCAACATGTTTATTATTTTAATTCTATTTGATTACTTAGACAGGAGCCCTATTTCAATGCCACATGCCTCTCATTGTTTGCTGTTCCTACAAGGCCAATTGAGTGCGTCGGCGAGCTTTGACTTTTCATGACCAAAATGCCCTTAGCATACCACGCGTGGCCGCGTGCTTTGACTCCTTCAGAATGAAAAAACAGGGGCATTTTGGTCCTCCCAAGAAGTTAATTAATTAAAAGTCATAGCATAGCAAAATCAAAGACTCTTATATAACCCAAAGGTGATGTAATATCCTGCTGTATTTCAGAAAACGATCTATTTAATATTTAATGAAAAAATGCGTTTGATTTTTACTGATCCAGAAAAAAAAAAAATCAAACACCATCCTTCTCTTTGCTTTCAAGCTTTCACATGCACACATGTATGGACTTCCCATGAGTTCGTGTTCATTTTTCTCTGTCACTATCTCTCATTGAATATTGCTCCCACACACCACCCCCACAGCCGTTATTCTAGGCCCCCTGATTCCCATATCCATCATTGACCATTTGATCACAATCACACGGCAATTAGGCCATGCCCCACCACCCAAACTCACACGGAAACACCACAAGTGTTTTCATAAATATCACCACATTTAGTATGCACATGTTGGACCTAACCTTGTCCATATAAATATATAACACAACATAACAAACATAACAAGCCTAGCCTACACCGAACTTTGCATTTCCAATTTTCCATCACTTTGTGTTTTCTTTCTCCGAGGCCTTATTAAAAAAAACTATGAACATGAAGCACTTCCACTTGTTCTTTCTTCTTACTCTTCTGTTCCTTACACCAAGAATTCAAGCCATTAGGATCAAATTCTCAGGCCCTTCAACTTTAAGCCAGCAAGATTTTCATCCGTGGGCGAATTCTCCAATCAGTAACAGCAGAGAAAGAGAGTTTATGTCTGAGAAACGCACAGTGCCAACAGGATCCAACCCTTTACACAACAAGAGATAGCTTGATCTCTATCAGATTTTGGGTGGCAGCAGCAACATATATATAGTGTAATCAGATATGGTTTCTTTCTTATTAAACTACCTTCTTTGTTATATACAGGGAAATACAAATATAATATATATATGTTATATTATATGCTAGCAGAATTCAATTAATTTGCATTTTTTAAGTCATGTTAGAAATAGTGATTATTAATTAATTAGCTAGATTGGTATAGAGTCCTTGTACAGAAGGTAACGAGAGAATTTTTTAGTTTTCAGAAGTATGAAACAATAAATTATAAAAATTAGAGTTTGTGTATGCAGTTTCATACACTTTCCTGTTTCATTGCAATTGAAAGCCAATTTTTTTAAGATCACAATTGTATGCTTCTATTTATTATACAATCATAGTTTAGCTTCTTCCATGGCTCCAAATCAAACAAGGGTATCCACAATTCAGAACCGGTTGTATGTCAAACAAGTTACAATTTCTTGGCCAACCGCTGCTTAGATTTGAGCTTTCATTGGTCAAACTTTGGGATCCACAATCAGATATTAGCAAACATTTTTCTATTTTCTTGGTCCTCCTCTGCCTTAGTCTTCTCATTAAAAACAAAACTGTTGAGAAGAAGAATATAGAGCACATGGTTGACTAACAGGTTTAAACAAGTTTTTTGGGTTTCGCATCAATTCAAGTTCTAAAAATTGTACCAAATTAGCTTTGTTTCTGAGAGGAAGAAGAAGATGGAGGGGGGGACCCTTTTGAGTTTTTTGAGTTCAAAATTAATATATGAAAATGAAATGAGATAAACTGACTCATCACTCATCAAAGATCAAACAGTTAAGTCATTATACCTCCTCTGGTGTCATAGGCCCCAAACCTTGAATGCACTGTGTTAAATACCCATTACTTCACACAACAACCATGCAAATAATTAATAAAACTCCACCATCTTGTGCACACACAAGAATATTTGTTGCCAGAAGATGATAGACTCCACATGCTCTTAGTCTCACCCTACCTACATAACATTTTGGTCCCAGAACCTCTTGTACATTTAGTTTTTCTATTTTCAAATCCAATTTATTAAAAAGTTTTTTCTCCAAAATGGTAGGGTAGTTAGGATAAAAAAGAAAAAATGGCAGTACAAGTATATATAGTGTACACTGAGTGTATAATGTATCTCACTTCCATAGTTGCATGCACACAAAAACCATAGGGATTTATTTTGATTTTGGGTGTGAAATTAAGGTGGGGTTTGTGGTCCACACAGGGTGCAATAAGTGCACATACTAATTCTGGTCACAGGACGCCCACCAAGGGCACCACCAGCTCCAGCTATAGCCTTTTTGATGCGCGCGTGTTGATTTTTGAACACCATGGTTGAGTGAAATAATTGTGTAGTTGGAAAATAAATAAATAAAGTAGTAACATAATACTAACATAATATGTTGGTGTTGGATATGCTCGATAAGAGGTAGTGTCAATTGCCATTTCCCAATTAACATTGGCCATCCTAGCACCACATTTTTTTTTATCCATAAAAAAATCAAAAATAAATATTAAAAAATTTATAACAAATCATACATTATGTTGAAATTAATTGAGCTAAACTCTTAATAATAAACATCTGTTAACCAAAAAATATTTATTGGGTAATATCACATCTTCATGTATCCATGTTCTTAATTAATATCTCTTTGTAACATGTATTTAAGTATTTCATTGTATAAAAAAAAATAATCACAAATCATACACTGATTAATTAAATCTATAATAATTTTCAACTACCTAATAATTTCTTATTAAACACGTAAAAATAATATTGATGATTGCTTTAGCGACCCATTCACGCGCTCGCTACGGTAATAGTAATAGATGCCTTCATTTAATTTGAGCATCCCTGCTACTCTATTACAATTTTCATAATTTTTAATAAAATAGGTTAGACTGGTGCTGGCGATATAATTTAAAAAAAGTAGTAGAGCAAAAAAATAGTCAAACTAGTTAAGTTAAAAATTAATCAATATTACGTGAAAATAGGTGTTAAAAACCTGCTTCAAGTAATTTAAAAATAATATTTTTTAGTGTTTATTTTTAAATTTCTTTAGTTTTTAAAATATATTTTATAAATAAAAGGATCATATATAAAAAGGTTATATTAATATATATAATTTAATTATTTGTTATATTTTTATTTTAAAGACATATAATATGATCATCTAATGTTAGTTTAAAATTTTTCCTAACGTTATTTTCTTATAAAGTTATATTAGTTTATTTCTTAAAATATTATATAATTTTAAAAACATGATTTTAATGTATCAACTAATTAAAAATGATAAAAATGTGATTTTAAATTATAACTATAAAATAATAATTTTATCATATATGATTATTCATGATCAAATAATAGTATAAAAATATTTAAAATATTTTTCTTATATATTGGTAATTTTGAGAATCAAATTTATGACCTCATACATCTGACGAGAAGTCTCACCGCTAAATTGACCCTAATAGGAAAAATCTTTACACTATAAATATATTTTAATTAAATTCTGAATAATATTTAATTATTATTGGTTCAATTTTAGTTGAATCAATTGACCAACAATACCTTCACCAATTTAATTATTGGTTTATTTTTAACAAATGGCAATTTGTATGAGGTTTACATTAGAAATATTTGTATGAATGTTAGAAAGTATTTAGAAAAAAATTGCAGACATGCTTCTTAAACAAAGGATGAATTTGTAAGAAACCATCATAATTTTTTAATTAGTCACACAAATCATTCAACAATCTTGTGATAATTAATAGACTTTTTGTTAAATGATTTGTAAATGTGATCATTAAGACCACATGCTGGGTACGGAATCTTGAATAGTCGTTACTTTTGAAATTTTTATATTAAAAATATTTAAAGATTTTATCAACCTTTTTATGGTCAATAGATTTATCATAGTTTTATTTGATGTAGATTGTGAAACTGACGACGCTGATCGATGACTTATCTGTAATGATCACATGATTAACAGAAAAATGATAAATAAATTAACAATGACCTATTGTTCTTGTTTGTTGCAAGACTCACGCCAAAAGTTTTTAAAAAAAAAAAACTCTCACTAAACATACTTCATCTTAATTAATCATTAGACATCTTAATTAATTAGTAAAAATGTACGGATAAAGATTTGGAGAATGCAAGTAAATACGTACATATTTTTTAACTATGAGATATTTGTTTCCTCAAAAACAAAATTAAAAAAAACTGAGATATTTAGAATTTTTATTTGACAAATAGGTACGTTGTATACGCCCCAAAATAAATTGGTTTGTATACGAAGAAAACATATCGACACAATTATATAATTGGAAACTAAAAGAATGCTTTTTTAACAACCAAAAGGTATATATATATATATATATATATATATATATATATATATATAATTTTCTATTTCCATTTTCCAAATTTTTTTATTAATTTTACTAACCCAGAATTTTTTTTATATTATGAGAAAATTAAAAGAAAAGTTCAAATATCATATGGGAAAGACTAAAAGATCGATGGAGTTTAACAAAAAAATAATAATTAATTAATATTATATGAATATACTTTTTAATCTTTCTCTATTTAATATTTGCATATATATAATAAAAATATTTTTTAATATACTAAAAATTATTTTACTTTTTAATTGGTATTTGTCTAAAAATTAAAAAATAACTTCAAAAAAATTAAAAATTAAAATGTAATATTAAGGTTTAGAGTATGAAAAGTTTAGAAACATATGCGAAAAATAAACAAAATTCAAATGAAATAATTAAATTAAAATTGTCTTAAAATAATGTCATACATACAATAATTTAGTGAACAAATCTTAATATTACATATGATATAGACAGATATAGCTTTTTATCTTTTTATTTTATTTATAGTGTTTATCTTTTTGTTCTTTGATATTAGAAAACTTGATGCTATTAACTTCTAGACATATTTTGCCAACTATTCAGTAAGGCTGAAATAAGTGGCTGCTTAAATTTTAAGTCCCACACTGGGTTTTTGTTGGAGTTCTTAAGTTCATTTTTAATTTTATTTGAAAGTGCTTTTAACTCAACTTTTTTTATAAAAAAATACTTTAGCTTTTTATTGCTAATTGTAGAAATAAATCATTTTGTTTCTCATCAATAGTAGTATTACAAAACATATCCAGCTGCCATCATATGTCAACATAGTAAAATGTGGACTCACTTATTTTTTTCCACTTCACCCTCTTTTCTTTATTTTCTTCACCCTCTTTTCTTTATTTTCTCTCTGGTAAGTTTGCATGTAGAACTATTCTAATTTCTTTCGAAAGACCAACACTTTTGTTATTATGCCATATTAATTACCACTATCCCATCATTATTATTATTATTTTCACGATTATTTTCTTTATCAATCATTGTCATCATTATTTTCATCATCATTAACTACCACAATAACAATTATCATTATTATATATATCATAATTATTGTTACTATTATAATCATCATTATCATTATATCATGATCATTATTATCATTATCATTATCGTATTGTGATTACTATCGCTCCCTTACCACCCTCCCATTATTTGTATCAATATAGGAGCTTAAACTGAAGGAGGAAGTAATTTGTGTAGTTTAAATTTAAGATTTAATATTGAAATTTGCAAAGTAAAAAAAATGATAAAATTTAAAACTAATTTTAATTTAAAAAACTTAGTAACTTAAAATAGACAATATCAAAACCTTAGAAATTTAACTTTTTATGAAATAAAGCATATAGTTTGATAAGAATTCAAGTTTATTTTTTCATATTACCCTTGTATTTTCAATAATGTCCTTACATTTTATTTTCTTATGCATATTCGATATCTTGTGTAACAAAATCCAATTCCTTTCTAAAATCCAAGCATACATTATCATTCTGTCCTCTTTACTGATTTTATTCAACAAATGTTAATTAGAAAATTTATTTTAATTAGAATCAAGTTTAGCTCGATAACTTGGCAATAAGTCAAGTTTGATCAAATCCCACTTATTTTAGCTGAACACGACTAGAGTTAATTTTTCATAGCTAGCTAGAAAATATTATTTTGTGACAATAAGAGATTGATTATTATAGAAATGCACATGACTAGCTAGAGGCAAGGCAAGACTCTTATCACTTAGTTATAGGTGGGTGCAGTGAAGGTGCACGAGGGTAGAAAAGCCCATGGCTAAAACAACCAGCATCGTGTGGTTGTTCATAAAATACTAGAAAAACAATTTAAATTTTCAATGTATCGTAAATTGATGGTGTTAGATTTGTAAGATACGATAAATAATAACGTTGAAAGAAAAAGAATTTCTTGTGAAGAGAAGCGCTGCTATGCTACCCAAGTCGCAAGGGATCGGAGTTGTATGAAGGGAGGAAAATTTCAAATAGGAGATATGTGAATTAAAAAGATGTGAGAAGATTTTTTGTGAGTGAGAGTATTACCACTCCTTGTGATTCGTGAATGGGAGACTTGATAGTGATACATATTATTTTAAAAGAGTTTTCTTAGTTTGTTTAAAAAATTTATAATTTTATGTGACACAATGAATATTTCTCAGAATTTTCATGAAAATAGATAAGAAATGTGGAGTCACCTTACAGTTCATTATTTTTTTTTATTTAATATTATTTTTTATTTATTATATTTTACAGTCATTTTATTTTGATATATTAAATCTTAAAATTTTTATTTTGATACTTTTAAATTTCAATTTAATCTTTTATTTTAATTTTTATTAATAAATGTTAGTCTTATATTAATATTTGAATTTTAAAATTATTAATTTGTGCAGTGACGCCATTATTTTATTGTATTTTAAGAATTATAAATATTTCCTTTTCCCGAGAAACCCACGCAGCACCGTCTTTCTTCTCCCAAGACTCTCAATGTCCTCCCTTCCCATTCAATGACGTCAACTCCCCCTCCGTTGCCCGCCGCCGCCGCTGCCACGACCTTGCCGCGCGCTTCGCCGCACCTCGTCAAGCTCGTCGTCATCGCCAGAGTAAGAGCAGGCACGATCGCTTCAAGGTAGCGGTGCATGTTACGGTCTCCGACGTCGTGATTGAGAGAGACCCCATTGAGAAGAAGATCTTCCAAAATCAGTTATGGGTTTCATATGAGAATAAACTTTAGTAAATACGATTTTTTTTATATGTTGAAGCTGGATATGTGTGTCGAGAGGAGAAGGCCGCAACTTTTGTTTTTGTTCCTTTACGGTGAATTGTATATGACTTTATCATTTTTAATTTTTAAAAAGCATAAATATGTTTTTTTATCTTTAATATATTTGAATTTTGTGTTTTATTTTGATAAATTTTTCTTTTCCATATATTTTTTGATATTTAAAAAGTTTGATTTTAGATTTATGTCGTAAATTAAATAGATAATATATCAGTTAAATATTTAATAATATTATTTGTTATTCAAAAAGTATCACTATTTGTTTTAAAATCAAATTAAAAATATTTTTTTCTTTCCTATTCCATCCTTCTTTTCTTTTTCGTCTCTTTTCTCTTTCGCCCTCTTCTCTTTTGCCTTCCCTAATGGAAATTCATAAAACCACCAGAAACGTACAACGTTTTGTGATATGTGAGGTCGTTGATCTCGATCTGTGAAACCTGCTTCAACAATCGGTCGAATCCCGATCCTAGCAAGAACTCTGACATGGTGGGTGGCAATGGGCGACTCAAAGCTGTTCTCCTCGCTTCTCCCGGTCCCTAGAGTACAACCACTAGGTTGAACGTCTACGGTGACGGAGTCACACATTGTTATGGTTCAAAGGAAGTCGCGTCTGAGACAGATGAAGAGAGCGTTCTGGCGGCTATCTTCCTTCACGCGCCTTCTCAACTAGCGCCCCCTCGGGCTCAACCGAGTCCTCGCCTCCTTCACGAAGTCGATTGCTTCCCTACCACGATTTTCCTCTGTGCCCAAACAGAGTTTCACGTCGCCCCTGCCATGTCACCCTCACCATCGATAAGGTTGCTCTCGCCTTCTCTCTGGGAAGCTTCTTAATTGGACCTCCACTACGACATCGTCACGCTCAACACCCTCATCAACGGCCTCTGCCCCAACGACATTGTTTCCACCGCGCTCAAATTTCACGATGAAATGGTCGCAGATGACTTGAATCCAATGAAATCACCTGGTGGAGAAGATGGTTTGGAAGGGTGTTTTGTTGATGTTCATGAGTTTACTATTTTATTGATGCATTTTGTGAGAAGGGGATGGTGGTGGAAGCACAGGATGTGCTTGATGAAATGATTAAGATAGATTTTTTTTTTTTTTTACTTTAATTGATTTTTTAATTGATTTTGGCGGTTAAAAATTTAAATTTTATTTTGAAACAAATATTGATAATTTTTGAATAATCACTTTATCAAATATTTAAGGGATACTTAATATTTATGTTTTGTTGATGTTTATGAGTTTACTATTTTTTTTTTACTTTAATTGATTTCCATTTAATTGACGAAAGATAGAGATTAAAATAAAATTTTTAAAATATCAGAAAATAAATGTGAATGAAAAATTTATCAAAAATCAAACAAAAAGGTCTAATATATATCAAGATAATAAATATATTTAAGTCTTTTTAAAATAAAATAAAGATAGTTATTGTTTTTAGTCGTCATTATATTAAATTATTATTTTAAATTTAAATGTTAAATTTTTAAAATTTAATTTATCAAAGTCAAATAACTTACAAAATATAATTGACCAAAAATAATATTAATATTAAGTCTTTCTACTTGTGCTTTTTGTGTGTCTTTTCATATATTTGATTTGTGTTGAGTGAGATGAGATTAGGTGAACTAATTAAATAAATATAAAAGTATAGTGAAGTTAATGATACATCAATGTAAAGATATCCTTATTTCATATGTCTTTTTGATAATGTGAAAGTCAAATTAATGTATTTTGTTAGTAGTAGCTAACAATGGCTACAAGTACAAATAGTGTTAATACTCATATTTGAATACTAAAATCAAAATTATGGCAGAGAGTATATTATTGTTTCATCGAAGAAAGTCAATATTTTATCTTTGAATGAAGGAGAATGAAAATTTTTAAGGTGTTGAAATTTTGAGGCAATAGTTACACCTTGTCACTATAAAAGAGGTTATTGTGAAGAGAAGTGTCATCACTCCCAAATTGAAAAGCGCTAATGTAAAGGGAAGAGTCTTTTAAATAGGAGAGAAGTGAAGCAAAGATATGCGAGAAGATCTTTTGTAAGTGAGAGTGTTATCATTATTACTTGTGACTTTCGAGCGAAAATCTTGAGTTTGTAGGGTGATTGATATACTACTATTTGTGGAGAGCTGCTTTCAAGTATGGTTAGAAAACTTGTAATCCAATAAGGGATAGTGAATATTTTGTTAGAATTTTTGTGAATGTAGGCAAAGGATGTCAAATCTAGTTAATTTGTTTTTTACTAATTATATTTGTGGTGTGTTTTGTGTATGTTCCCCTCTTCAATTTATGTTGAGTGAGAGGTTTTTCTTTAACAATTCTTTGATACAATTGTTAGATTAGATAAACAAACCACATCCATTCATTACTGTTAGTCATCCACTTTTCAAAGAGAGTCACATATTACTTTTATTATATCCTTTTGTTTTCCAACTCAATTCTCCTTTGCAATTAAAAATACACTAAACCAATACAATAAACAATAAATAAAATAATCATTATCATATCATCTAGTGTACCTGGTTAAAATAGGATAGAATAATTTATCCTATTATTTCTTTTATTTTTTTAACCATCAAACGAGTTATTAAAATACTTCATCCTTTATACTTAATCTTAAGAGACATCGTATCTGAAACAGTATAATAGTCTCGGATTAAGCCTCTGGTCCAGGCTAGCCAATAAGTCAATAACCATGGAATCAGCCAAGCAGATAGCTTCTCTCCACATGACAACTCTGAACCTCCATATCTTGAGAAAGTTGATATGGCATTAGCTAAGGGGATAGCTGAATGAGTTATGGGACAATCATTCTGAACAAAAGAAAATGACGGAGTATGATTATAGATAAGATAGACTTTAAAAAATACATTAAGCCTTAAGAGAAAAACCCAAGTTCAAATTTGTAAAATTTACACAAACAGCGGGATATAGAATTTGGGATTCACACACACACACAAGTCTATAGAGTTTGGGATTGACAAAGACAAACACACCCTATTATAAAATTTGAAATTGGCACAAAATAAATGGGCTATAAAATTAAGTTGCGAACCACCGACACATATTCATTGTATAAATTTTATTTTTGGTAATTATTCATTTCATAATTTTATGTCTACAATCCCTCATTCAAAAAATAAAATGTCTACAATCCCACGCACACAAACACGTGCACACAGACTGCAAAAAAATTAAGTTGCGCATTAGTGGCACTGTCTGAGCCTGAGGGCTTGAGAGCCACTGCAAATATCCTACTGCCAACTTTACAACTTCTCTATCATCAACATTAGTCAATTGCCATTTTTTTGGGGTACAGAGTCAAAAACTATTATGGAGATAAGTTTTACTTATAACAGTCCTGTTTGAATTTAGATAAATTTAATCGTTACCTTCCATCTAAAAAATTAATCTCATAACTAAAAGCATATTTAGTTCTTCATATTTTGAAGAAAAAAATGGTTCTATTCTTATCAATCCAGAGAAAATTTTAAAAAACAAGTATAATTATTTTCCAAGATTTAATCATTTACGAATATATTATAAATCTACGGGAATAGCGATTAAAGACCAAAAACAAACACAATAATAACAATAGCTTTATTTTTGTTCTGCAATAAACAATAGCGTTTATAAGTTATAACCAGAAGTTGGGGAATTACTGTAACAAAGAAATAAAGTTAATTGGTCAATGATCATTGCCTTATTAAGATCCTCCCATTTATCAGGGATATGTGAGTTGTTATAGTTTTTTATTATCTGTATTCAATTCAATGAAAAAATCATCACATTTATTAATTGTTATACACAACGTCAAAATAGAAACTGAAACTTTTTCTCCAAGCATACTGATCTTGTCTCCAAGCATTAGAGATGAGCACAGTTCTTGCTTCCCAAGTAGTTTGATAATTTTTTTTAATGCTATGTGGTCAGCTTATAGAGTTATATATAGTCAACATTTCTGTTTGAAAAGTAGAGTAATGCTACTTATACAATAAATTAAGCACTACTTTATTCTACAAAACAATTTACACGGTATCCCTTTGCTTTGCATATGATCTTCCTGAATTACAACATAATAATCAATGTTATTGTTTTGATGTGTTTTTGGTATAATTTAAAGAAATGTCATTAAAACATTCGGTTTAAATACTTTTTTTATAAATTAAAAGTTTATTAAAAATTGTGGGTTTCATCTTTCACGTGTTATTTGATAACTCTTATTCTTGATTTTGTAGTTTTCAATTAATTTTAAGTAGAATATGTTAAAAACTAGTATGCTAAAAAGTGTATTACTGATATTCTCTTTATTTTAATTTAAATTAAACATATATAAACTTACTATGTGTAAAAATTAAATCATAAATATTATAAAATTTTATAATAATTACTTAAAAAATTATAAAAATATTTAATTGACTTATAATATATAACTTTTATGCGACATGCATGCTTATTAATTTTTTTTAACAGGTATTGACAATAGATATTTATTAAACTGTTTATCTATTTAAAAAAGTGAAAAAAATTAAAAATGTGATATAATAGAGTTTTAAGTATAATATATTATTGATGGGTTTCTAATCTATTAACTTATTAAAAAGTTAGTTTAAAAAAACTTATTAAAAGTTACTCCAAAATTTTAAATAATTATTAAAAATTAATAATTTAAATTAAAGTAGAATTTATGATAACCTAATTATTTGAATAAGGTGTATAAGTTGTTCTAAATTACCTGTAACTTGAGTTTGATTGTTATGGATAAAAAAACGAAAAATTTATAATTAATGATAATTTTCAACTAAATTGAATAAAACAAATAGCTTGGGAGCCACATAAATATGTAATGGAACGGCGGGAAAAGTACACAAAGTACAAGCTGGAAGATGAGTTTTCTCGCGGGAAGGTTAGCTGGTAAAGAAGCTGCGTACTTTTTCCAGGAATCCAAAGAAGCGGTGGGAAAACTAGCCCAAAAAAATCCTCTTCCTAAGACTACCAACAACAACAACCTTAACTTTCATGAAGGACACGATTGTTCGGATGTGCTTCCCGAGGTTCTAAGGCACTCCCTTCCTTCCAAAGTGTTCAGAAATGATGAAGCCACCTCTTTTTCCTTCTCTGCGTCCAAATGGGTCCTTCATTCCGACCCCAAAACCCAATCTTCCGTATCCCCTGATGCTCTCAATCCTCTGCGTGCTTACCTTTCCCTGCCCCAAGTCAGCTTTGGCCCTAAAAGGTGGTTCCTTCATCATACTCTGTTTCAATTTCCCAATTCTTTTCACTTTATGAATCAAATTTCATTTGCATAATGTTTTCCCATTTGAATTTCAACTTTTTTTTTAAGTTGAGTTTGATTTCATGTATTATTCGTACACTATCAATTAATCATAAATCATGACTTTTAAGATAATCATGGAAAAAATCAACAAACTTATCAAATATGACGATTTGTGATTGAATAATATTGTAAAAATCCTTTACAGTGTTACTATATGCTGTTTACTCTGTTAAATTTTATAATTTTGGGATTTAATAGGGCAATGAAACTGATTGTGGTTCCTCTTTTTTTAATGTTCATAATGGTTCGTTTTGTTTGTTCAATTGTTTATAGACAATGATTTTTTGGTTGCACAGGTGGCAACTGCCTGAAGCAGCAAACACGGTTTCAGCCTCAACAGCTAATGAATCGCGTCAAGACAGGTATGCCAGCCATGTTAACCCGGAGAAGTTGAAAGCTGCTGGGGAAGGGCTTGCACATGGTAAATTTCATTCTTCCCATTAGCTTTCCCGCTTGTTGTAAATTATTATAAATGGTAAACGTTAGAAGCGATTCCCACTAATTGTAGATAAGATGTTATCTGTGATGCAACATCAAGGAAACAAATTTTGGTGTACTCATCTGTAGCAGCTAATGATGGGTGAAAAACTGAGGGTATATAGACAAGACCACCTTAACTTATGGTTATCCTATGATTACTTTGTAAAATGTGATACTCTGAGTTTAACATTGATTAAATAACAACATATTAAACATCAGGTCTTTCTACTAAGCAACTTGGTCCCACCAGTTTGAGTTGATGCGATAGTATAAAAGGGGGAGGGATTGGGTTTAGAGAGTGTATTAATAATTTGGGGAGGGATTGGGTTTAGAGAGTGTATTAATAATTTAGGGAGGGAACTTGTGATACTTTTGTCATCAACTAAATGAGCTAGAGTTAAACCATAACAGAACTGAAAACTGAGAGAAAATGATTTTTCATTCTATCAATTCTGTTACATTCTTGGTATTTATACACAACGAGAGTAACTAACTTTGCCACGTGGGCTACAGTAATACCAACAACAACAAGGCTAACACATACTCTATTATCCCCCCTCAAATTCAAGGATGGTACAACCTTGAGTTTGGGCCTTAAGTTAAGAAATTGTGAAGTAGGGAGAGGCTTTGTTAAGGCATCGGCCAACTGCATACTTGCAGGCACATGCTGAACAGCAAGAGACTTGGTTGCAACCTTCTCACGAACAAAGTGAATGTCAAGATCAAGATGCTTAGTTCGGGAATGAAGAACAGGATTATGTGCAATCATGACTGCACTCAGATTGTCGCACAACAAGGTAGGTTGCTGAATCTGAACATTGAACTCACGCAATAAGGATTGAACCCACACAAGATCAGAGGAGGAATTGGCTAAACCTCGATACTTCGCTTCTGCACTAGACCGAGCCACCAAGGTTTGTTTCTTTGAGCTCCAGGCTATAAGGTTCGGACCAAAAAAGATACAAGATCCTGAAGTTGAACGCCTGTCATCAGGATCACTGCCCCAATCCGAACCACTGTAGGCTCGTAAAGAAAATTTAGCATCCATGGGAGCTGGTTGCAACAGCAGGCAGTGAGTGATAGTTCCACTTAGGTACCTCAGAATTCTCTTAACAGCTAGCCAGTGAGATTGCAGAGGAGAGGACATGAACTGACACACCTTATTGACACTATAGGCTATGTCTGGTCTTGTTAAGGTGACATACTGCAATGCACCAACAATACTGCGATATTGATAAGCATTAGGCAGTAATTCTGACCCAAATTTACTGAGTTTACAGCTTCAAACCATAGGAGTAGAGATGCCATTACAATCAGGCATGTTAGCTTTTTGCAACAAGTCTCTAATATATTTGGTTTGAGTGAGAACAATAGAACCATTTGATTGATACTTTACTTCAATGCCAAGAAAATAATCAGGCTTCCCAAGATGTTTAAGAGCAAAAACAGAATGCAGCTTGCCAATTAAATATGAAATCATTGAGAATGAGGAGCCTGTCAACAGGATGTCATCAACATAAACCAAGGCATAAAGTGTGACTCCTATGGAATTATATATGAACAATGAAGGATCACAATTACTGGTTTTAAAACCAAACTGCATGAGAGCTTTGGACAACCTTTCATACCAGGCCCTAGGTGCCTGTTTCAAGCCATAAAGTGATTTGTTTAGCCGACTTACCAAGCCTTGTAGGTTGCTGCATATAAATTTCCTCTTGTAAGAAACCATTAATGATGACATTGTTTATGTCAATTTGCTGAATATTCCACTTGTTAGTGAGTGCTAAAGTCAGCAAAATCCGAATGGTGATAGGCTTAACAATAGGAGAGAAAGTCTCAGTGAAATCATGTCCTGGCCATTGGTGAAAGCCTTTAGCTACAAGCCTTGCTTCGTACTTATTTATAGTGCCATCCGGGTTCTCTTTAATTCGGAAAACCCACTTACAACCAATAGCTTTTCTGTGAGATGGCAATTTAGCAAGAGACCAAGTATTATTCTTAACAAGTGCTTCATATTCAGCTTGCATAGCTGACCTCCAATTAGAATCAGATAAAGCATGCTTCACAGTCTTTGGTTCTGCAGTAACCAGAAAGGTTTTGGGTTTGGAATTACCTGTTTTGGATCTAGTGAGCATAGGGTGATTATTTAAATTTTTTTCCAGGGGAGACTGCATTGGATTAGAACTGACAAAAGTAGGTGCAGAAGAAGGAATTTTTGCACTGGAATTTGGAGCTGAAACAACAAGGGGAATTAATTCTACAATAGAAGATGCAGACACAGATTGGTCAGCAGCATGACCAGAAATGGGGATGGACAATGAAGGAGCTGCAGAGTGAGAGTTTAAAGGAGGTAAGGATGGTGATGGATCCAAAAGTGGTAAAATAGACAAAGGTTTCTAAAGACTCCTGAGGGAACACGAAAGGAGGAAACAATTGAGAGTATGAAAATTGGGATTCATGGAAAATAACATCCTTAGAGATATAGATTCTCCCATCAGCGCTAAGACATTTAAAACCTTTGTGATGTGGTGACAGTCCAAGATTTACACACTCAATACTCCTAAATTGAAGTTTGTGTCTATTATAAGGCCTCAAAGATGGAAAGCAAGAACAGCCAAAAGGTTTCATGGTCTTATAATCAGGCATGGTATTGTATAAAACATGATATAAAGTGAAAAAAGAAGTAGTAGGTAACCGGTTTATAAGATGAACAGCAATGGTAAAACTATGATCCCAAAACTTGATTGGCATAGAGGCATGTGCTAACATAGTTAGTCCCATATCAACTATTTGTCTGCGTTTACGCTCAACAGTCCCATTTTGATGAGAAGTGTGTGGGCAAGTTAATCTATGAACAATGCTTAGATCATTAAGATATTTTGTAAATGGCCTAAACTCACCACCAAAATCAGATTGAACAACTTTAATGGTTGTAGAAAACTGAGTTTGGATGAGTTTGTGAAATTGAACTAATGCTATTAATGCTTCTAATTTGAACTTTAGGAAGTCTATCCATGTAAACCCTATTGTGGCATCAACAAAAGTTATATAATAGCTACATCCACAACTAGAGGGAGTAGGTGAGGGTCCCCATAAATCAGTGTGAATTAACTCAAAAGGAGTGTTGTGCTGTGTAAGGGAAGGAGGAGAGTGAATTCTATGAGATTTGCCCAAACAACACACTTTACAAAACAAATCTGCATTATTGAATTTAGTAATAGGAATGTCACACAATTTCATTACAGCTTTAATAGTTTGAAAGTTGACATGTCCTACGCAACAATGCCATAGAATAGGATCTATTACATCTTTGGAACTATACTGAACAGAAGTAGAAACACTGGTATGCACACTAGGTGCAGAATTAGGCAGATTTGGCAAATTTGCACAAACTTTGATACAATGGAATGTTGGCTGCTGAGAGATTGGAATGCTCTTGAAACTATACAAACCATCACCTCCTAAGGAGTCTTCTAACACAACCTGCTTAGAGTCCTTAGTTTTGACAAAACAAGAATTGGAGTGAAACTCAAAGAACACATTATTATCCTTGGCAAATTTAGAAACAGAAATTAGGTTACGAGTAATAGAAGGAACAAGCAATAAATTATTTAATGAAAGTTTGAGGTGAGGTTGTAAGCAGGATTGAAAAGTAGCATAACCAATAGACTTAATGTGAGCACCTTGACGATTTCCCATATGAACTTGCTCACTTCCAACATAAGCTGAGCTTTGTTGCAGGTTCAATGGATTGGCTGTGAGGTGATGTGATGCACCTGAATCAACAAACAAGCTTGTGATTCTAAGTTAGTAGGAATTGAGACATCAAACTCTTTAGTAGTATGAGCCAAATTGGCCTGAGGTGCAGCATTTGCAGTGGTGGTCTTAGATTGAGATTGAAGGGTTGGTGCTTATGAATTGGCAGAGTTTCCAGCTACTGTTCGAGCAACAACTGAAGTGTTTGGCACACAACTTTCATCAAACCTGAACCAGCAGTCCAAGACAGCATGTCCATACTTGCCACACAAGTTGGACGATTACCAAGATTTCTACCTCTACCACAGCCTCTGGCTCTGTTGTTTCGGCCACGACCTCGATAGCCAAAATTATTCCCAAACTGAGAATTGTGGTTACCAGGATTATTGAATCCAGAGTTTTGATTACCACCACGACCTCCTTGAAACTGGGGATTAGGTGTTATGTGTGTGACATTAACAGAAACAACGGATGTTGCTAATTCCTGCTTGAATTTATCTAGGTGTGATTCTTGCACTAACAGTAATGATTCAATTTCAGATAATGTAGGAGTATCAGATCTAGCATGCATCATCATCACAAAGATACTGTACTCCTTAGGTAATCCATTAATCACAACATCAAGCAATTCTTGATCAGATATTATCTCTCCTATAGCAATCAAGGAATCAGCTAAAACATGAATTTGGAGTGTGTACTCAGAAATTGAACGATACCTTTCTTAGTGGTTTTCAGTTTAGATCAGAGTTGCCGCACCTTAGCCTTGAGTGTGGCGTAGTAATGAGTGTGGATTTTGTCCCAAATTTCATGCGCATGGTGACAATTCAACACTCTCGGCAGCATCGATCCAGAAAGAGTAGACAGAAGCCACGTAAAGAGAGACTGATCTTGAATGAACCACTTCTCATATACAGCAGACATGCGATCTAGTTGACGATCTAGATCTGAATCGTACTTTGAAGGAATGGTAGGATTGACAAGTAAACGATGCAATTTGTGCATTGCAATGATTCCGCTAACATGTTGATTCCACAAAAGGAAGTTTTTGTCATCAAGCTTAATTGAAAGCTTCAGAACTTTGGTGAAAATTGCTGAGTTCTGGAAATCAGTGTTGAGCGTAAACACAGACAAATAATTGATATGGGACTAACTATGTTAGCACATGCCTTTGTGCTAATCAAGTTTTGGGATCATAGTTTTACCACTGTTGTTCATCTTATAAACCGGTTACCTACTACTTCTCTTTCCACTTTATATCATGCTTTATACAATACCATGCCTGATTATAAGATCATGAAACCTTTTGGCTGTTCTTGCTTTCCATCTTTGAGGCCTTATAATAGACACAAACTTCAATTTAGGAGTACTGAGTGTGTAAATCTTGGACTGTCACCACATCACAAAGGTTTTAAATGTCTTGGCGCTGATGGGAGAATCTATATCTCTAAGGATGTTATTTTCCATGAATCCCAATTTCCATACTCTCAATTGTTTCCTCCTTTCGTGTCCCTTCAGGAGTTTTCTTCCATTTCTAAGTCTTTGTCTGTTTTACCAGTTTTGGATCCATCACCATCCTTACCTCCTTTAAACTCTCACTCTGCAGCTCCTTCATTGTCCATTCCCAGCTCTGGTCATGTTGCTGATCAATCTGTGTCTGCATCTTCTATTGTAGAATTAATTCCCCTTGTTGTGTCAGCTCCAAATTCCAGTGCAAAAATTCCTTCTTCTGCACCTGCTTTTGTCAGTTCTAATCCAGTGCAGTCTCCCTTGGAACAAAATTTAAATAATCACCCTATGTTCACTAGATCCAAAACAGGTAATTCCAAACCCAAAACCTTTCTGGTTACTGCAGAACCAAAGACTGTGAAGCATGCTTTATCTGATTCTAATTGGAGGTCAGCTATGCAAGCTGAATATGAAGCACTTGTTAAGAATAATACTTGGTCTCTTGCTAAATTGCCATCACACAGAAAAGCTATTGGTGGTAAGTGGGTTTTCCGAATTAAAGAGAACCCGGATGGCACTATAAATAAGTACAAAGCAAGGCTTGTAGCTAAAGGCTTTCACCAACGGCTAGGACATGATTTCACTGAGACTTTCTCTCCTGTTGTCAAGCCTATCACCATTCAGATTTTGCTGACTTTAGCACTCACTAACAAGTGGAATATTCAGCAAATTGACATAAACAATGCCTTCATTAATGGTTTCTTACAAGAGGAAATTTATATGCAGCAACCTACAGGGTTTGAAGCAAGTGACAAGACCTTGGTATGGCGGCTATATAAATCACTTTATGGCTTGAAACAGGCACCTAGGGCCTGGTATGAAAGGTTGTCCAAAGCTCTCATGCAGTTTGGTTTTGAAACCAGTAATTGTGATCCTTCATTGTTCATATATAATTCCACAGGAGTCACACTTTATGCCTTGGTTTATGTTAATGACATCCTGTTGACAGGCTCCTCATCCTCAATGATTTCAGATTTAAGCTATTATTTTTATTTGTTGGGAGTGTTACAATAAGACAAACCTTTTACTTTGAGATTAAGGTCAGAATGTTTTATATTTTGAATATAGAAATTGAGAAGGAGGGAGAGGGAATTAAGTCATACAATATATGTTGTTTTTATGGGGAAAGAAGTAACGGGGTACTATTTGGGCAGAAGTTACTTTTCTGGTATAAAAAGGTTTAGGGTTGAGTGTGAAGTAATAGGGCTAATATATAAAATCCAAATAGGCATCATTTTCTCTGTTTTTGGACCAAGTATGATTTAGAGTATGAAAGACTATAGTGGGGCACTCTGAGACAAGTGCTTTGGTCTATAGAAACTCAAGGAGAAACATATGGCGGTCATAGATATTAATAGCACACAATATCATTTGCTATAACACTATTACTATCACCAGAAGTTGCACTATTGATTCATGTAATGTTGTGTGCTTTAGTTTGTACACACCATATCTATGAAGACAATGCTTATTAATATCCTACCATTTTGGGATATTGATGCCAGGGAATAACCTCAGTTTTTTCTACTTGATTTGCTTGTACATAAAGTTCAGGTGGTTATTTACTTCATTAGATATTGGTTTATGACTTTATTTTGATTTTTTCATGCTCGTCATACCAATAATGAAGTTAAGAAAAAAAGAAGTTTTTGGCAAACTCTTTGCGTATTATGCTTATGTTTTCTAATGCAATTTTAAATTTCCAATTTTATAGTTGGAAAGGCGTTTGCTGTTGCAACTGCATTTATATTTGGTGGTGCTGCATTGCTGTTTGGTGTGGTGGCTTCCAAGTTAGAGCTGCATAATGTAAGTGATTTCAATTATATGCAATTTTTTCTCTCCCTCTCTTACTAAATGTGTATCTTTTTATATTAGTTAAGTAGCCCATTTGAATGCCTAACTTGCTCCATTTTCATTCATCATTCTTCATAAATTATTCATCATGTTGAATGACATATTTAGGACCATAAAACTTCTTCGTATAAGCCTTTGGTATTGTATATCGGTACTGTTTTTTTTTTTTATGGATTTTCAGTTGTATTTATAGATCTCTCTATTGCCAAATAAAATTCTCCATTATAGTTTGTTAACTTCTTTATCGGAAATTTTTGTTGTGTGTAACAGATGAGTGACATCAAAACTAAGGGAAAAGACTATGTCGAGCCACAACTTGAGAATATCAAGGAGCAATTTGTTCCCTTAAAAATATGGGCAAGTTTTAAACTGTATTTGTATAATCTTCTGAATATTTCAATTCGTAAGCCTAACTCAAGGATTTGCAGGTTGAGAATATGTCAAGAAAGTGGCATAGGGAAAGGGACGATGTTAAGCAGAAGACTATCATAAAGGAGCTGTCTAAAATTTGGGGTGCAAAAAGAACAGATTGAGATTTACAATTTTATTTCTTTTCCTTTTAATTTAGTTGCTTTGGAAATAGTGGCATGGGTACCCAAACATAGATAATTTGGATGGAGTATGCCTCTGTCTGTAAATGTTGAAGCGCAGGAGAGTACAAAATAATGTAAGTCAATAATTAAGATTGTAATAAATGGCGGAATATAGTTGTTTTGGTTAATTCAACAATTATTTTTATTTTTCATGCATAATAGACAATAGATTCTAAGGGAGTCTAATTCAGATGATTAAATATGATATATGTGAGTTATTATAAATTTATCTAATACTGTCTTCGATTTATACAGATGTATAAACAAAACTAAACAATAGATATCTTGTTAAGGTTCTGAAAACCGTAATTTGTCGCAACCAGGTGGCATTTGGCAATGTGAGATCAATATCTAAAATACTGTCTATGCAAATAAGGCAAAATTATACTATAACATTGGGACGAATGGTGATAGAAAATTTTGCATTGTTGGGCGTTCTTATGTATATATTAATGATCTTTTTAATCAAGTAAACACGGGATCCTGAAATTCCTATGTCCCAAAAATGCTCAGGTATTTTGTTATAGGATTAAAGAGTGACGCATAAAACAACGTTTGGGGCGATAATCTATGCTGTGTTTGGATAAGAGGTATCCAAAAGGTAGAATACCGTTTACAGTAGCTAACCATGCTTGAAAAAGTGAGCTAACATGTTTGGAAAATTTTAATAGATTCAATTTTGCATTCAAAATTATAATTTTGGCTACATGATGGAAATAATTCGCTTAAGAGAATATCAATTATAATTGTTCTTTTAATTATATTCTTACTTTTATTTAAATATTTATTCACTAATCGTATATCAAAAAATAGTTGAGATTAATTTGGGAGGCTAAAATAATTTTGATATAAACGATAATTTATTAATTATATTTCATTTATGCATTATCTTCTAAAATGATTAGATAAAATAATATAGGAAGTTTTGCTTCTTGAAGAATTTTTAAGTTTGAGATGAATTAACATATGATAAACTAAGTAACTGTCGTTGTAATCCACCATTTAAGTGCCATAAGGAATGCTGTTGTTCCGTTCGTTGCAAACGGAGGTCCAGTAATGAAACTGGGTCTTGATGTATGATCAAGGTTCTCTCTCTCTCTCTGAATGCTATGGAAGTTGAAGCACCCAAAGGAAGATGAAGATCACAGCAAACAACATGACACAAGTGGTGTGCAGTGTGTGCTTGTGTGAAAGGAAAAGAGAGAGTCAGAATATGTGTGTACCTTTCACCAAAGGGGAGAGGGGCTTTTTATATTTACTGACCTGCAGACAAATGAGGAAACTGGTCCTATTCTTGGTCACGATCTTCTAAAGGATGAGCAGATATATTGGATATTTGTTGTAAAAATAACCTCCTGTATCTTCTTTGATTCTGTGAATATTTAGGATTTTAATCTTCTTTGGTCTTTCCTTTAATAACTTGTTTTATATTTACCTTGGGTCTTTTGGTCTTTGGCCCAATATAAAATATCCGTAACAGCTGCTATGAATGTTCTTCATCAAGGAAAAATAGCTTTTTTATCGACAAATGCTAGTTTGTTAGTTTTGTTAAAAATATTAGCGGAGGATTCGATCCCGTGACCTCCCCCCATATTAGTTATTTGATTTGGTGTTTTCTTTGAATGCTTCGTTTGGAACATACAATGGACAATTTAAATAATATATCTCGGACTAAATAGTTAGAAGTAATTTTCATTTATGTTACCTCACTTGATGTGGAAGTGGTACAAGTGAATAAAAAAGACATCCTGTTTCCATTGAAGATCAAGAATCAATGAAATGAAGAGTAATCTTGAGAAGAACCACATGAAATTTGATTGTGAGGGAAAAAACAATTATGCCACCACATCATCTCTATTTTGTAGGTTGATCTGAATCATATGTAGAAGTAGTTACTATAACTTGTAATCAAGACCAGCTCCATATTTCCAAGCCTCTAGATGCCGCTTCCACTGGAAACTCGTCTTGGATGGTAATGTATTTAAAAATGGCCTTGCAATACATAGAATATAAGGGCGTGTTAATTGGATCTACTAGTATACGCTTTCTGAATAAATAAGAAGCTTATTAATAAGTGGTTTAGAAGGACTCTGCAAAGATTTTTACCTCACAATAGGATCAGCAAAGGTCGATAAAAAGGTGTAGTAGCCAAGCCCCAGAAAATGTCAGGACCAATCAAGAAGTACAGGAATACCAACCTGGAATAAGATAAAATGCTTAATCCCCTATATTGAAAAGGTTGCTTCACTAATTAATATATTTTTATTGACCTCCAACTAGGTCTTAGATGTTTGTTTGTCTAACTAAGAGATAAGAGATGAATATATAAATTTGCATATTCAGGGACTAAATTTGCATTTTTCATCTTTCAGGGGCTAATTTGTCATTGAATCACACTTTTGGGGACGAATTTGGCTATTTATCCTATAAATTATGCTACAATCTATGTCAGGCAAAGCGGCACAAACATGTAGGAAGAGGGGGTGCTGCATTATAAGTTTTCATATTTTAGATATTTATTCATATTTTCATAGTCTTGAAATGAAGAAAAGAAACAAAAAGTTACTTATAGCTGAAGTTAAGAATTACCTGTTTGAATATGGATGGGAGTATTTTAGGATTTGTTAACATAACAGGCCCAATGTCTTGGAAAGTGGACCAAACTGCACAACATCCTGTGATAAATAATAGATGATTCCTCAGGACAGTCATTATTCCAAGTTTTAAATTTGATATTGGTTCTCATCTCAATTAATTGAATCTTTCACAAAGACACAAAGCAAAAAAACATATCCAGAGTTTCAGACTGGGGCAACAAGTCCACCTGTAGAAACGGTCGGAGCACTGGATCACCAAGCCTCTGCAGAAGTGAAAGATAAAATTGAAGCAACAGTGAGTTTTTTTTTTTATTATTGACAAATAATAATTGTTAGTGTTAATTTTGTTAGTAGAAGGGATTGAACCCACGACATTTTCCCCCTTCCCTTCTCCCTTAACCATCCAACCCACCTTATATCTCCAGAAGCAACAAAATAAGAAAGAACAAAATAATAATCTGAGTCATGAGACAAATAAACTAACTGCATACAACTAAAATTGGCATAAAGAAGTTCATTAATAAAATCTACGGGAACATTGAACTGTTTCTTTGCTGACATTGCTCTTTGGAACAACCATGAAGCACTCAAGTTGGGCTGCAATATACAAAATCTTGGTCAGGTATTTAGTTTCATCTATTCCTTCATTATAATAAAGTGAAAATTAAAAGGAATCAGATTATCTCAATAATGTACCTATTTTTTTTTTGTTGTTGTTAGCTGTTACTTGTTTGAAAAACTTCCTAAATCAAATTCAGCCACATAATATTTTACTGAATTAGGTTGTTCCAATGTTGCTGAAGACAAAAGACAAGGTGATCAAATGGAGGTGGGAGTTCCATCAATACTCAGAAAAACTAACAGAATCACAGCTTTATCTCTTAAGATTAAAAAAAAAGAAGTAACTCGTGTCCCAAAACTTTGCAATAGATCTGCTTCAACTAGTTCAAAAGTGTACATCAAAAGTTTGAAATTTCAATGAAAGACTTACCAGCTGACAGTCTCCCCAGGTGCCTTGTCAAATTTCCAAATCCACCAAATGAAACAGATGATTGTATGCCACTAGCATCACCAAACTACAGAGAATGAAGCTTCATTACTTTAATATTAGTCGATAGATCATAGATGACTTAATTTTATAGATGCTTCAGAAGTGTAGAATGTAATATACCTGTAAAACTCTACTAAAAGCAGCTGGTAGCGGACTGATAGGTGTTCCATATCATCAAACATTGTGCGGTGTCATATTAATACAAATGATAGGTGGAGATATAAGTAAGAGGAAACAAAATAAATTTAAAACAAACCTAGGAAATTGAAGATGTTTGGTAGAGACAGATAATTTTCTGATGTGAAATTAAAAGTTGGATGGTTCATTTAGTTTATTTCCACTTAATGGAGTAGCTCCATCTGGCGGTGACAGGTTAGCCAAAGCAAAGTTTGAAAATTTTGAAGTGAGACAATGTGAAACAGGCATAAGGAAATTAAAGTTCAACTTATTGAGTAGCTTCCACAGTAGTAAGTTGCCTTGCACAGCACATAGTTCAAATTCTTACAGGAACCTTGAATGCCAAAGGAATGAAATGAATAATGTGTTTTAATTAATACTATTAAAATCTTCAAGGTCAAACAACTGGCTGCATTGCTCTCATGTGTCAATCTTAAGAGAAGCAAGAACTTTCAGCAAGAGAAAACAAATTGTGTTTGTGTGTGATAAGACAGTAATGGGAAGCCTATAGTAGAACTTATCGATTGATTTGTACATACATATTCTAATAGAAATTAATACCTCTCGCGATATGTGGGAAATATTCCATAAATAACTCTTAGCATCTCCAAATTGTCAAGTGAAACACCCTATAAAATAAAAGTTGAAAACTGACATCAGTCAAACTGAGAGCAGTAGAACACTAGTATAGAATAATGCATCAGGTCAAATATAGATGTTTTGGTAGCTTATATGACTTAAAAATATTTGAAGAGAGTAAAACTTTATGTTAGCATAATCATTACAGAACTGATTGCATAGAAACTCTTCAAATAAAAATGGAGATAAAAGGCAAGGATAATAAGCTGCACATAACTGGAATTGATTAGTAACATAACACCAAATAAACACAAACAATTTTGTGACTTGATAATTCATACACAGACTGCCATTTTCAAGCTTCTAGTTTGGCTAATAGAACAGGAAACTGAATAAAAAGATCTTTTTACTTCACATCGTAGTTGGTTTTTTCACAGAAAAATATTTTAATTAGAGAAAAGCAAGGAAGCACAAAAAAAGAGCCTAGATAAATGTCCTCCAAAATGGAAAAAAAAATGAAGACATCAGAGAACATGATGAAGAAAAGAAAACTAGCCTGATATTCTGGCATCAAATCCCAGTATTCTAATAATTCTTCCAGTTTTGGGGATCCAGGTTGAGGTTCCACATAAGTGAACATATAAGTAGTACGGTCCAAAGGACCCTAGCCTGCTGGAAATGCCTGTGATATGACAGTAATGGGAAGCCTATAGTAGTATGGGGATACTATGTTTCTATTGATATAGTAAAAAGTACCTCCCAAAATAATTGTGCTTTTGAATCTCCAACTTTCTTTATTGATGAACTGCTGAATATGACATCACTAGTGGAATTTGTTTCAAAGCCACGTGCACATGTTCCAACAACAAGGGAAACACCATCAGGCTTCCTCCCACCTCTTATCTGTAAAATCATTGAACATGACACTCGGAACAAGCTTCTGGAAAATGTTTTCATTTTAATATTCAGTAGGTACCTATCTATCTTTCATTAAATCAAGTTAGCATATGTAGAACTTTAATGAATAGAAACTTTGTTTATATTCTCCACAGAGTTGTTAGTCTCATTATGTTTAGTGATGATCCAATCAATAATACTGGATGAAAGAGACCATTATTGGCCTATCCTCCCAGTCTCATTATCATTTTGGAATTAGTTGGATAATTAGTTATTTAACAGATATTGCATCACTTGCATTTGAATGCATATTAAATGATGTTGCTCGTACATATATTAGTCAATGTGTGCTACATATGCATAATAGAACATACAACAGAAGACCTTTCTGATGTCTCACTTGAAGACAATCACCATTACAAAGATAAACAAAGGAGCACATATAAATGACAACCAGAGCATGTATTCCCTGAAACATGAGAAAAGATCTTTGTGATAACATGATGAAATCATAAATTATCTGTACGGATACAACAATGAATAAAAATATATTCCTGACCTGTTTTACAACAGGGGAGAAGTTCCCCATGGCATCAATTATAAGACGAGATGACAATATTTTGTCCCCAGAAAGTTTCAGAACCTGAAAAAAAAAATACATGCATTCATGCTTCATCATCATTCTTCAGTCCCATAAATTTAATGGTACTTTAAAATTTCCATTCCAATGCTAGGTTCATATATGCTATGTTTCCATGCTTCACTATTGCCCCTCAATCTACAGTGCAACTTTTCTGGTACAGTAACTTTCTTTATATAACCCTTTGATGCGTATCTCTAGTTAGGTGGTGTTTTAAATGAGAATATATATGCAGAAATTCAACATATAAAAATTCTGTATCGGCTGCATGGCCTATAATTGCTTCATGTAATTATGATAATTCATCAATGATAGAATTTAATAAACTAAAACTTGTGGTGGTTGCACTAGAATAACTAGTTCTAAAAGTTAAGGTAAACTCACTGCAGCATCCTCATATACATTAATGCAGGAGACGCCGCACCTCTCAAAAATGACTGCACCAAGAGAGCAGGTCTGCAATTGCAAATAGCAAAAATGAATATGATTTGCAAAGGCAACGTCTAGATTTTCAACAGCATAATGAATTTTATGCTCAAATTACATAATTGTAAACTCCGTGCCTATAGTAAAAATAAAATGCATGTTTCTGAGATAAGTCCAGATAATATTCAAAATTGTTGTCTGTGCAATATTACTAATGGAAGCGCATTCATCATAATGATTGAAGGGTTTTTTTTGTTTGTTTGTTTGCATCTGCTTTGTGCATTTCTTAGTAATTCTGCATCCAATCAGCTACAGCAGATTTTCTGTCCTCTCTCGAAAGGGATATGCAAAGTACAACAATTAAGTACGTGATCAAATTAGCTTATTTTGCATTGAAAATAGGTTTAGATAATAATCGAAGTCTAAATTAGAAAGATTTTGAAAACAGAAGTGATTTTTCTCCAAAAATTAAATAATTCAAACATGCACTAAATTAGAGGAACTGCAACAGCATATTGTTCATTGCCAAGCCAGACAGAAAATTAAAGAAAAATATTAACTAGATAAGAACATAGATTAAATTATTAATTCATAAATGAAATAGAAGAAAACAATTATTTTTATTCTTTACTGGTATATCGAATTAATTTATAGGAAAGAGACTGACGAAACACCGAGATTGAGTATGTCGTTGACCCAGATATCCCTTTCCTTTCAAATCCACATCTGTTCTGCATAGTTCATGAAATTGCCCAAGTGAAGTTAGTGAAAAATAAATTAAAGGGAAGATTAGGAACCATAAATCCGAGAGAGGTTACAAGAGAAGACATGGCCTAAGGCAAAATTTGAACCATAGTTAGGCCATTTGTGATATAACTTTTTGCCTATAGGAGAAACAAACTATTGGTGAGTGAATGTTCTTTGAGGAACAAAAAACATTCAAGCAGTTTGGAAATTACATTGGAAGCACTGAATTTAATACTTCTTAATATATAAACAATGGTCATGTTGTGAGAACTCAATATTTAACATGAAAATTCAGAAATTCTTAATTTTTAAGCACAAGAAAAAAAATGAATGAATTGAAATAGGATGAAAATTATTCAATGATTCAATCTTAAGTATGTAATTGTAATACAAAAATCACATGCTTTAATTGATTCAAAGATACACATATAACACAAGAAAGTATCGTGAATTAATATTCATGGAGGATATTAATAATAAAATGTTTATCTAACCATAACAAAAGTGAGAGTAAGAATGCCAGAGTGCCAGGGTAGTTCATTTTTCTCTACCTTGTAAGCTTGAATGAGTTTCTCCTTTATAAATTTTTATACAAAATTAAACACTGTTGGGGTCTTTTCTCTTGGGATTGACAACTAAATTTATTCTGTTACTAAGTATATAACATGCTAATTTGTTGTACTATTTGATAATATCCCTTGGTTGTTAGATAATTTCATCTTGCAGAGCCCTATGAATTCTGTCATTTCACTGTAACAAACAAGACGTCATTATCCATCTTTTGCTGTGTTTAGGCAAGTGAATGATGTGATGCATGTTCAAAGTGTCTTCAAGACATTAGTTATGGAGAAATACCTAATCGAGATGATTCTTGCTACATAGAGATTGGCAACAGACTGAAGAAGTTCAGGAATTACAGGATTTAATTTTACTGCTGTGGCTCTTTCAATATCATCTTCTTCCAGGACTCCAACTTCTACAAGTTCCAAAAGCTCCTTAGTTGATATATTCCATTCTTGCTCTCTCTAATGATCAAAACAACACAGACAACACAAAATAAATTATCGAATCTTTTCTGCGTAGGATTCAATGCTGATATCTCAGTCAATGAAGCTGAAATTACCCCTTTCAGTACATTTCTTTCCACGATGGCAACTCGAAGACCCCTAGCACACAAGGCTATGGAAATGAAGATTCCCAGAGTGCCTCCACACACTAGCACATCATATGATCCCTCTGCTTTGTCAGCAAGATCAGATGAGCCAAACAAGCCTGGGATGGTAGAGACAACTTTCTGAGGTTCTTGCACAACTGCAATGTATATATATGAAGATTATTACCAGAGATATATAATAGTTTGATTTCCTAAAGGATATAAGAACCATTGAATGACATGAACCTTCTTGAGAGGGGCATATGCTTGACCATAGCTGGTCTAATCTTTTCAAGGCTTCATATGAGTATGCTCCACCAGCACCACCAACTTCTCCACTCACTGAAACACTCTCCATAATCCTCTAAAAAAGTAAAATAAATTAGTTTAACTTCGATGCATTTTTAGTTTAAAAAAACAAAACTGTGCATATTCCATTGTCCCAAGGCTCCACGCTATACACAGTTAAGAAGATAGATATTGTACGTAACATTATCCTTACATATATATAAAGAGACTATTTTCATACTCAAACTCATAACCAACAAGTCCATAAGACTCGCCCTCAAAATTTTTAGTATAAAACATTTTACACGATAAACTTTAAAAATCAGTCTATACACATTGACTTTTAAATAAGTATTATAAAAGTCTTCAATCTTAACAATCTATTATAAGACAATGTAAAACTGTAAGTGTATTCTAAATAAATTCAAAATAAAATATAAATATTTATTTGGACTTGTTACATAGAAAACACAACGTGGCATGACACACTGAAGATTCGTACCTGGGTTCTGGAGGGAACAGCTTGTGATCTCAAAAGGAGGGATCTTCGGCTACATTTCTTCTGTGGGGATGAATAATGGTTTGAAGCCGAAGCAATAACATAAAAACAAGCTAAAAAAATTAGATATGTGGGAATGAAGTAAAGCAACTGCTTTTTCCCTCTTCTTCTTTGTTTGGTTTATCAATTATCATTACCATCACTGAAAAAGGCAACAAATTTGCGCACCACAAGTGGACACGTTCAACCACCAAAACTGTCTGTGTGACTGTGTCCTTTCCTCCCAATATTTCTCTTTTCTATTTTTCACTTAATTATATATGTCTTAGTTACTACTCCTCTATATATATCTTTGTTAGATATGATATGAGAAGTAATATAAATGGGATATAGGGTAAAGAAATAAATAAACTACAAAAATTATTTTTATATTAATTAGAATTCTAATTTAATTTTAAAAATAACAATATTTTTATTCTAATATTTTAATATAAAACTTATTAATTTTTAATATTTTGTTTTATAAAAATGTATTTACTTTTTAAGAAATTAAAATGTAAAAGAGAAGTTTTCATTTTCCTCCTTCCATTTCATTTGGGGAGAAGGGTTTTTTATTATTTCATAACAAAAAAAATTCACATTTTATAATAAAAATTTAGTATTTCTATTTTTTTTATTTTCTTATTTACTTGCTTGTTATTTTCTCTGTTTTTCATGATCACATTTAAGAAATATATATTAATAATATACTCTTTAATATTTTAACATATCTTCATGAAATATATGTAGGTCTTATTAAACACACAGTTGTGTGTATAGGCAACAACAGAGTGGCACTCTACTGTTACTAAATAAAGGTTGCAACTTTGAGGATAAACCTCACCAGTTTCCTGAGAGGGTTTATCGTTTAACGGTTGAAACGAAGCGAAACTTCCAACTGCATCATCTTCAACCCCTGCGCTTCTTTTGAACCAGAAGTCAGAACATCGAAGCTTATCAAGTATGTTAATCATTTATCACGAATTCACGAATTGGGTCTTGACCAAACCCTAATTAGGAAACTAGTGTTTTTACATTCGTAATTGATTTGTGTGCTTTGGAATCTGAAGATTTCTTTTGTGTATTTTTTTCGTATGATATCTCCTTCTGGGTGAATGACAATTAGTAACTTAAAACAACCGGAAGTGAAATATTGATGATTTTCTGAACTTCAATTGTTATTCATTTTTCTGGTCCATTTCCATTCCATTGTTGTGGGTTTCAAAGTGTATAGGTACTCGCTAAGGTAAGCCTCAACTTCACTCAGGTTATCTCTTCCCTTATATGTGCTATTATTGACTTCTCAAAATTTCAAGAAAAAAAATGGAAAATTGTTTCCTTTTCTAGCCATGTATGATGGAAACAGACACAGCACAACACACAGATAAAACAAACAAACAATCCATAGGGAAGCATGTTTTTTTATCAGCAAATGTTAATTGTTAGTTTCTCTCAGTGGGAGGATTTGAATCCAAGACCTCTCCCTTCTACCTTCTCTCTTCATCACCAAGCCAACCTTATATCTCCTCCCACATAAGGAAGCATAACTACACATGCTACTATAGAATCATCGGAAGGTTATGTTATAGTGTCAGTTTTTCCTCTTTGCAGTTAAAAATTAACTGAGATTACTCTTGGTAATTTAAGAGGGAACTGTGTTGGTTTTGGAATTTTTATCCAATGCTCATCATTAATATTGGAAGTCTTTGAATTTCTTAAAATCTTTCTTGCAGATTTGTGCTGTTTTGTAAGTGAAGCACATTGAGTGCAAACTGTCGAACAGGCATGGCAAGCTGGTTGACAACATCAGCCATCACCTATTCTCCTCTCAACAATGGTTCCATGGATTTCAGAAAGGGAGGGAATTCTTCAAAAGGAAAGTGTTGCATAAAGGCAATGGGGATAGAGAAATCCTTGGAGGAACTGTACAATGTGAAGGTGGAAAGAAAAGTGTCTCCTGAGAAACTAGCTGAGCTTGGAGTTTCAAAATGGTCAGTGTGGAAAACTGGGAAAAGCAAGTTGCCCTGGGACTGGCAGGTAGACCAACTGGTGTACATTGAAGAAGGGGAAGTGAGAGTTGTGCCTGAAGGGAGCAAGCGTTTCATGCAATTTGTGGCTGGAGACTTGGTCCGGTACCCAAAGTGGTTTGAGGCTGACCTCTGGTTCAATGGTCCATATCAAGAACGTTATAGTTTCAGAGCATATGGTGATGATCATTGATGAAGAAATGATGCTTGGTAGCCACTAAAGTAACATGCACATCTTATCTGGGTGTTTTAAGTAATAGATGTGTTTTATAGTTTCAGTTTTCCAGTTCTAACTGTACTACCAATATATTTGAATGCTTGTGATACTTTGCCATCTTAGCATCTGTTTCAAATTTCAATGGTTCATATCAAGAACGTTATAGTTTCAGAGCATATGGTGATCATTATTGATGAGGAGATGATGCTTGGTAACCACTTAAAGTAACATGCACATCTTATCTGGATGTTTTATGTAATTGATGTTTTTTGAAGTTTTAGTTTTCCAGTTCTAAATATATTACCAATATATTGTGATACTTTGCCATCATTTAAAAGAATTAGTGCTAAATGCTTCTGTTGTATCTTTTTCACGTTCTGTCTCTGCAAGGCAAGACTTCCCGATGAGTTCATATAGACCAACTTCATATTTCTGTCTCCCAAGCAGGATGTAAAATAACAAATGTCCATAATCCAAAGTGGAACATTTACCTCTGCAGGAAGTGCATCATAGTATTAAGCACACGGATTCAATTTGTTTTTTACAGCCTTCTATAAACATAAATATAAATAAATAAATAAATATATATATATATATATATAAAATGCAAACGAGTACAAGAAACATCCCGTTAGAGCAAACTTATTCACTTGGAGTTGTAGATGCAACTTTACATTTGGCATAACACTGGGTGGGGTAAGGAGGGGTGGGAAGACAATTCCAATCCTTGAAAGGAGACAGAAATCCCAAAGAACCCAACCCACATATATTAAGCAATAAATAAGAAAAGGTCCAATGAAAAGCACCAAACTCCGAACGTGTAATGACCCCTCTAGAAAGAAAAAAAAACTGGATCCACTGTGACAGGTTCAGCCAGTGAAGAACAAATAACTGCCCGAGGGAACAATGGGTTGGGATCTTTTCCTGCAAATGGCTAAAAGAAATAGAAATTTTACTAATGTTAAAATTACATAAATATGGCAAAAGAAAAGGATTGTTTTTGTATCACTGCATAATCTCAATGGCTAGACTTCTAAACAAACACTGCCTATTATAAACTACATTCCTTATGGTACATAGTACAACCCATGATTCCAGAACAAATGATGAGACAAAAAAGCCCAGAAACAAGGAGCAGTCTGATATCCACATCAACCCCCATTCACCCTTGTTCCTCACCATGGGGTCAGAACAAACAATTTGGATCTCTGATGGCTCTCAACCACCTGCAGTTGTCAATTGATTCGCACTGGTAGCAATTGCAACAGAGGACACAAACCTTGAGACAAGGATGGCCTCATTGCTTACAGCATTAGCTGCAGCAACATCTTCCAGTTGTTTCCATATGGATTCTCGCTTCTCTTGCTTCTCCCTATCATTGATTTCTTCTTCTTGGAATCTCTTCAAGCATTCATCAAAAAGTGCCTGGTCAGCATCAGAGAATATTTTTCTAACATTCATGGTCAAGCTCTGAACAGCTTGATTCCAATGGCCACGTATATTTTTCTCCATAGCAGGGAAGATTATAGGCAGTATCACTTTGCTGTTTTGTAAGATCAAATTTCGAATATGATCATTGTTCCACAGAAACAGTGCTCGTTCAGCTACCTGCCAACAAAATCAAGTCATCAAATCTAATTCAATAAATCCTAGGTAAATTTTAATTTGAACACATGCTTTCATATAACACTTAAGCGGTGTTTCATTGTTTCTTTGAATCTTTTGAGACTGATTCCAGATAACTAACTAAAGTATGTTGTATTGTAGCACTGCAGCTTGTAACACAGAACATAAAAATCTACGAAGTCTATAGTTGTCACAAATACAAGTTCTAACATAAAAGCCAGCCATATATAATATTTTGTTGGCAACATAAGTTCAACTTTCAAGCAAAATCCAATAATCATTTCATATGAAATTATGAGAAAAAAAAGAAAATGCCAATGTTAATGTAACAAAGTTTAGCTTTCTAGTATCAATACAAGTGCTCTGATGGCTGAGCTGCTTACATTTGTTAAATTTATTGCAGTTTCGATTGGTAATCATCAAATATTAGAGAACATCTAAGATAGCAAAGAGAAGCAAAGTGGGAATGGAAATGAATAACATAGAAATAGAGATACAGAGCTGTGGTCACTGGTGTTAGAAAATGCTAATAAAATGAATGCAGACAGAAGACATCGCAAAGGAGGGAAAAAAATATGGGGGAATTTCATAAGCACCTGAAAGTGTAAGCTATTGAGGCATCTACCAATTTGACGAAATAGTGGGATCACACATCGCTGAAATTCTGCTGCTTGAGTTGCCTCTAAAACTTCCTCCAACTCACTAAGGAACATTACCTCCTTTGCACTATTAGTTATCGGCCAATATTTCAAAAGGCCTCTTACCACAGTATCAGCTAGTTTGACATCCTTCTCAACAAACTGAGTAATGCAATAAGACAGCTGTTGATGATAAAGAGCAACACACTTAGGTTTGTGAAGCGGGATCAATGCACGGGCAAGAAACAGCTTATGCTCTTCCTTCAAAGGCAAAGCAAAACCATTAATTATGCTGCCCAATATTTCAAGCAACTCTGCAATCCCACTGTGTTTCTCTGTCTCAAATATGAACCTGTAAAAGATATTGTTGATAGCTTTTCTAATGAATGGCCGATGCACCATGAACTTCCCATAAATACGGTGGAGGATAGTCTTTAGGTAATCCCTCTCTCTTTGGTCTTCCGAGTCAAAAAGGTCCAGCAGCTTCAACACAAACGAATGATCAATGTATCTTTTAGCAAGCTTAGCATCCGTCTCAGGTGAAGCCACAAATCTGAAGAGAAATTCATACACAATCTGCAGATGAGGCCATGCCGGTTCCAAAACATGTTCCTCTTCGTCAGGCTCACCCATGTCTGCCAAATTTCCATCATGATTGGAAGAAGGCAGAGCACGAAACAAATTGGTCGCCACCATCTTCGCCATCTCCTGCATCGCTAATTCGTTGAACTTCGAATTCACAGACGAAACATAATCAACAAGCTCAAGAAGAGTTTGCCGCTTAACGTCCTTCTCTTTGAGATGCTTGGCAGGATCATTGAAATCAAACACAACACAGCACATATTCAACTTTCTGATAAAAAGATTCTGCTTCTCCGAGCTAGGAACATCCCTGAAACTAGGCAAAGCCTCATATGCTGCAGAAGCCATTACTGAACCTGACGTAGGAGCTGATTTCTTAGATTGATTTGAATAGTGCTGAGCAATAGTCTCATTCCCAGAACGAGACCCAACTGAACCAGAACTTGAAGATTTTGAAGAAACTGAATTGGACTTCAAGAGGGTATTATTAGAAGATGAGTTCAGTGAGAAACCATCATTGAACCCTCCTTCCCCGTTTGAATTATTGTGAGATGATTTTGAGGGTTTGCGAGGTATTTTACCGAATATCTGTTTAATCATATCTAGAACACCCCCAGAACCAGAAAAAAAAAAAAAAAAAAAAAAAAAAACAACCCCAACTATCTACAAATGAATCAAACTTTCACAACCTCGATCAATAACATTATCGAAAACAGCTAATGAAACACGTGGGAGGGTGCGATTTAAGCATGCCCGAATACCCTAATCTGAAACCCATACCTCGAAAAACATCACTGAAAATTGTACTCGTAAATTCACGGATTGTGGGTGCATGCACTAGGGCGTGAAGAAATTGAGGGAATGAAGAAGTGGAAAGAACTTACATTGAGAATAAGAGCGAGAAGATGCTACGAGAGTGGAAGAAAATTGGAGAGTGAAGTTAAAAAGAGCGAAATTGGTCACAGGAAATTAGCCCTAGTGAGAGAAAGCTGATGATGTATGTGGCCCAATTTTGATATTTGAATTTTTTTTTTATATTTTCATAAGAGAAAAATTAGTCACACGTTCTCTTATATGCTTTTTTAAATATATTTTTTATTATTAATTAAATTTATTAAATGTTATAAATTTTGATGAAGGGATCTGTTAAACTGGGTTGGTCATTAATCTAGGCAAAGTAGTATGTTATGGTTGAATCAATGGATCACTAATTTATCCGATTTAATAATTTAGTATATATTAAAAAAAAAAAAAAATATATATATATATATATATATTATGTAACTAATATTATTTGACTAATCCGACCGGATTTGACCGGATCAATCGATATCAATTATATAACCAATCTGAAACTAAAATCGATCCAATTAAGTTATCGGGTTCAAATCCAACAAGTCGGTCCTAACCCGTTTTTATAACACTAATTTCACTCCTTATTTATTGGTTTTTTATTTTGTGAATTTTAATGAAATTTAATTAATGACAAAATATGTTAAAGAATATTTATTATTATAAATTAAAATTTATAATAAATTAATGCTTAATTTACGTACATAAATTTTGTCAAATTAAATGAATTATATCCAAGAATTAGTGTTTTACTCTCTAGTCTCTACCCAAAGATATTACAAGTATACCTAAAAAGTTTTATGGAATTAATTCATAAAATTTAAAATTATATAATATTAAAAAAATAAAACTTTGTCAAATATATTAAATCGACGCTGCCATTTTATTAAGTGTATGTTTTTTTTCGTATAAATAAAAGAGAAGAACTTTATTAAAAAGAATTACATATAAATTAAAAATAAAAATTTTATAAAAATTTACTCACTCGACTGAATCAAGTAAGCTACAACTTTAATATTAAGTATTTTTTGGAGAGATAGTTAGGTATTTACAAGTTAGTTAATTAACATTTTGAAAAAAGGGAAAAAAAGTTATAGAAGTGTTATATTTTTTTTCCAAAAAATATTGACTTGAAAGTTTTGATTTAATTAGTTAAAACTTGACCAACAAAAGTTACAGATTGCATGTTTTTTTTTCAGTTTTTTTTCGTTCTTTTTAATTTAGATGTTGGCATTAATGAGTCTTACATGATCAATAAGGTCTATTTAGAATAGTTAATAAATACTCTTTTATTAGTTGATTTTAGATTTCAGACTTCATAATAATTTAAAACTTATTTTTATCAATTGTTTATGGATTTTAAGTTTATTACCCTGTACCGCCGAGCCAAGTAACAGTCTTGTACTTTTGTTATTATTAGTTGGATAGGTTCTTAGTTAGTTTTTCGGTTCCTTTTGTTTCCTTTCATGTAGCTTGTATAAATATTAAATAGGGATACCAATTCATTGGTTTGCACCTGTATGGCTGTATCAGTATCAATACTTGTTTCAATAGTATGAATATCATTTTGAACAACCGCTGCGCACTCTGCTCCCTCTTACTGATATTTTGGTGGTTAAATAAGAGCATTAGACCTAATTGTGTTAGTGATTTCTATCTATATAATAAGGTGAGAGAAACGTTGACACGGGAGTGTAACATTAATTTTAGTCAAATATTTCGTATTCTCTTCTTTGATGAAAGTATTTTTTTTTTCCTCTAAAATTTGTAAAACCAATACGTTATTAAGAATTGAAACCAGATTTTTATATTAAACTCTCTTCCTATGAGTTCGCAATTGCAAATTATTCTCATTAAATCAAATTTCATTACTTGTAACTCATGGGTGGGTGAATACCATTAAAAGGTTTTAAAAAAATTCACTTAAACGTACTTAATCCAATCATACATGTAACTTATCTCACTTAACACCTAGAAAGTAAATTATCCTCTTAAATTGGTAACAATTTAGGGGTTTGGAGGGAGGGGACCCAAGTTAATAGTAGTAATTTGCACCGGCTATTAGGATTTTTAGATGTCCAAATTTATTGAAGACAGCAATACAAAAAAGATGTCAGTCACTTCTCGTAGGGCCATTTATACCATTATTGGGAGAGAAAAAGCATCATTCATAGCCCAAAGCACTGCACTTAACTACACCCTGAACAAAAGTAATACGCAAAGTTGAGGTAGCATCTAGGAGCAGTTTTGCGCTGGACAGTTAGATAGCAGACACTGAAGATTTAGAACCGATTTTGAAGGGAAAGATGATGCAAGTTAACAGCTTGTCGTTATGATCCTTAAAATTCAGCTTCACATTATAGGTGCCCTGCATAAGTAGCACGATTAAATAGAGATTAGGCAAAGAACCCATTGTGTTAAATGTTCAAGGAAAAATAGATACGATGTAAATCAGAAATTCATTGAAGACCAAAACAAGAACAAGCTGAGGAATGCAGGAATGACATATATCATAACATGCGGTTATCAAGGAAAAACTGAGCTAATAGTTGCTTGGAGTAATTATTGGCACATTTAGCTACAGGAGTAGTTCAAATGGCCCTTGATTAACAAATAACAACCAAAATTTGTGCTTGAGTTGTAATGATATATAAGAGCTGCAACAGTTTACGTACAGATGAAACCAGTAAAAGGGGAGGAGGAGGAAACATCAAATTCTTTTGATCATGATAGCTTAATATCGTTGTCACTTCTACAACTTATTACTAGGACTCTTCAAAAAGTATTAGAGAACCAAATTAAACCACCAACTAAATTGAATGAGAGTTAAAAAACCAAACAATTTTCATCAGTGAACTGAACAAAGAAATAGCACGGTTCAATTTGGTAGAGAATCATTTTCCAGTTTAGTTTGGTTCAGTTTCCTGTGCTGAACAAAACCATGATTGATCAAAAAGTATTATGAACCAAACAGATTCATGAACCAAGCCCAATTAAGGGTTCAAAAACCGAAACATTTTTACTGGTGTACTGAACCAAAGAAATAGTTCATGTGAAACGTTTTCTAGTTCACAAACCGTTTTCTGGTTCCCTTCATTTTTCTGTATTAAACCGTGAACAATACTACTTATTAGTTATTACCATTATTCACATCACAATATGTTTTGCTTTTTAACAGCTAAAAACCTGAAAGGGGAATTACTATTGCAGGTTTGCTTTGCAAATGCCCAATAATGCCATAATGAGAAAATGAGTTGATGCCTTGCTAAGTAAGTTCATAAATTTGAAGGGGTCCAACAATCTCATACAGATGTCAAGGGAACACAGACTTTATTTTGTTGATAGGATAATATTGTTAGATTAGCCACAGAACAGTGAATATATTTGGTAAAGTGGAAAGTGGAAACTAACCGGTGGGGTAACTGGAGGCAATAATTCGGTGTGAACAAGCACAAAGTTGCCTGCAGGTACTGGGCAAGGTGCTTCCTCACAAAGATCATGGAGAAATGTAGCAGGTTGTGCTTCTATTCCAGCATATGAAATTTCATATAACAAGTCCCCGCTTTGAATTGGTTCAGCTGCATCAATAATAGGTACAATCTCCACTCATTAGTAATGTAAGTTAATAGGTCAAAATCTAAACATAAAAAGCTTTATACTAACAAAAAGAAAAGCTTATTATGTTTGTACTTTATACTTATACATGACTAGTTTTTAAATAACAAGTTCTTTCCGGAATTTTTTTCATGTTAAACAGCTCATACAAACATAATGTATTACAAGAATAGCATATATACAAATAAATAAATACAATGGCAAAAAATTATAGAATTGAGTCAACACTCACGAGTATAAGCTGGGATCTTAAAGGTGAATGGCACTCCTCTCTCCACAGGGTCAGGCAATATTTCCACTCCAGTCACCTTCACAGCATAGTCTGCATTCTTGTCTGCATAGCATAAAATTCAAATCAATACAGAAAGAGCTAACAAACTAAGTCATACAAGCACCAAAAACCACTAACCAGACAGGTAACTTAAGATTTACATATTGAAAAGCAGCATTTTAGAGTTTCCTAAATAAAGACAAATCCGCTAAATATTTGGTAGTTAGAGAACCGTACCACATCATAGTGATAACAGAAAAGGATAAGTATAAATTAAAAAATTAAAATAAAACTAATTCTGCTTAGGCTATAGCTATGCTTAAAATATAAAGAAATAATTAAATCAAATAGAAATAATTTATCAGAACACATATATTTGATAACTACTACGGCTGAAAAATAAGAAAACAATTGGAAATGATAAATTACACAAATAACCTTTACATTTTTGCTCAATTCAACCATTCCGTTTCTTATTAAACAAAAAAAAACAAAAAACTAACGTTTCAATTTCAAACTCATTTACCCGATGTCATCACGCGATGCGCACATGACAACTTTTTTATTCCCCCTAACCCTAAGTTATTTGAAAATAAAAATAAACCAAAAGCAAGATGCCATGGGTCCTCTGTTAGGCATTCCCTTAATGGCTTAATTTAACCATATTTTACCGTTTCTCGTTAACTAAGAACATTGTAATGGAAGCAGAACCCATTACAGAGTGGAATCTCATATTGAAAGCTCACTATTTTTTCCATAACTAAGATGGGGCATGAAAATTGAATGAAACAAAATGATGAACTCAAATAAAATGAAGAGTAAAGGTAGTTTAGTTAGTTACCACAGTACTTGAAAGTGGGAGCTGGAGCATGAGATTGAGCTTGAGCATGAAACGCAGAAAGAAGCAAAGTGATGGATGATAGGCATAAAAGGAAGTAAAGAGCGGAAGCAGAGTGAGACGCCATGGCTAAGGAACTAGGTTGATGGAAGTCGAATACGCCACCGGGAATTATGTAGACATCAATCATAATAAATTAATATTAGTATCGAAAAATGATAATAAATTAATACTAACGTGTGCTGCGTGCAACGCATGGAGGTTATTATCTATTATTCAATTGTAGCTAGTTTTTTAAATTTATGATTTTTGCTTTTTATAGTTCATTAACTAATTATTATTATCATTAGATATATTAAATTAATTATAAATAAAATAAAATTATTAATCATTAAAAAATTTAATAAAAGAATATTAATCTAATGTAATATTTTTGTCGATAAAATTGTGTGCCATACAACTAAAAGTAGAAGAAATATTTTTAGAAAAGAGGAAGACCATGATTTTATAAAAAATTATGATTAATAATTTATTATTTAATTTTTTAATAGTTAATGATTTTGATTAATTTATAATTAATTTAATAATTTAATTAATCAAAATTATTTGTTAATAATTTATTAAGATGATCAAAATCATCAATTTGTTAGACTAAAAAAGGTCATGTATTATAATTAAAATTCAAAAGAATTAAAATTATGAATTTAAAAAATTAAGGAATCAGAATTATAATTTAGCTTTAAAAATATTAAATAACCTTTTGATTTATATAATATAAGATGTTTTTTAATTAAATACTTTTAATTTATTTTATTTTAGTATAAATTTTATTTTAATCTATACTGTCAGATAATCAAGGTTAAGGTGATATAACAATCACTTGCCTGCCACCTTATCAAAGAAACTCGGAGGAAGCTTGAAAGTATACGTTATTTTTTAAAATCATATTTTAAATTTATCACCAATTAGTCTGATTTTATGTTTTTAACATGCGAGGATTTTAAAACATAATTATTTATCAAATAAAATTACATATAATTATTTTGTCATGTTTTCGAATGACATAATAAGCTAATGAACTATCAAGAGCTTTATATATCATATAATATTTTATTTTTCTAAAATTTAGTGTGAATGATAGTTGGGTTAATATTAAAATATTAGTTAACTTGTAATTTTGATTTTTATAATTCTTAATTTTGGTTTTTTTATTTTTTTCTCGTGATTTTGGTTTACCTATTTTTAAAAATTCATAATTTTGTTCTAATCTTTAATTTTGCTTACATTTTTTCTTTTATCTTTTATATTAATTCATGATTTTAATCCTTTTATTTTTTTCTCCTCATAATGGTCAACCAATTTTAAAAAATTCATAATTTTGATTTAATATTTAATTTTGCATACATTTTTTTATATTTTAATTAATTAAATTATTTGTTTATGATATCTTAAGTGAATATACTAAGTTCAAGGTTTAATTAGACAAAAAATATGTAAAATTGAGAATTGAATTAAAATTATGAATTTTCTAAAATAAAGAATCAAAATCGTAAAAAAAATTAAGAGGATCAAAATTGTAGATTAGAAATTATAGGGTGATAAAAATTACATTTTAGCCTAAAACATTTAATCATTATATAATAAAATTTAATATATACAAAATATTAAAAAGTGCAATTTAATTTAAAATTACTCTTAAGATAACTTTATTCATTCTCGTGATAACTATATTTTAGAGCTTACTTTTTATGTGCGGAAAGTACATAGAATTTTTACATTTATAACTTAATATGATTTGAAAGTTAATAAATTATGGTACAGAAATATGTTGATGGTCTACTTTCTCGATATTTTAATATTTTTTATAATTTTATTTAGTTGAAGCATTTAGTTTTTATTACCATCACACCTAAATGTTTTGCAATTAGGAGCTTTTACGAATCTAGCTCCTAAGATCGCTCTCTTGAAGAAAAAGAAAAGTTGTGCAGATTCCAATTCTTAAACCATGAAGCCAAATCCAACATCTTCACCATACATCAGGTCTTTTACCTTTCATCTGCATTCCCGCATTTTATCTTCCATTATACATATCACTATATCGCTTCTCAATGTTACGTGATCATTTTACATCTCGTTCAGATCTCCATAATTTGATGTTACAATCATTCAATTTAATTCAATTCAAATTGTCTGTTATTGTTTCATTATGCAATTGGTTTCAATTTTGCGGGTGTAAAGCTATCAACGAATATGTCTTGTAATGCAAGATTACAATGTTGATGAAATATGAATGCTTTAACACTTTTTCCTTGTTTATTTTTTTTTTCCAGAAATGGTGGTGTTTAACGGGTAGTGAAAAATGCAACGAGCTCCGGTGACTGCCGAGGAACATTTGTTGGAAAAAGCGGTTAAGGAAGAATGCGCATGGGAGAATCTTCCTAGGCGACTTCATCCAATTGTTCCATCAAAGGAAGAATGGCACAAAAGGTTTAAAATAGCTTCCATTAACTAGTGTACTTTTTTATATTATCATGATTCATTATTTAATCTTATAATTAGTACTAAGTAGTTAATAGTTACCCTGTTAGTTATCGTTGTTAATATAATGTTTAAGGAGATGCTTGGAAGAGCTTTTATGGAGTTTATTTAGACTTGTTAAAATAGTTTAATAGCGTATGACTTTTACAACAACAACAAAAAAAGTTTATTTCAATACGTACGTTTTCTTGTGAAGCTCATCAAGGTGAGTTATTTTTGGCTTAGTTCAATAAGTTTCAGGTCAAAATTATAACACAAGCTCTCATGTCCCAATAGTTTATTGAATAGCACTCACTTAACATTGCATTTATCATTTAAACTATTTAGCTAAATATACTCTAATTTTTAATTTAAAGCTACTATTTAACCTTGCATTTCTTCTAGTCATTAGAAAACTCAACTATTAGGGATTAGGGGGTGGATCTTAGAGCCCACGTAACTTTGAGATAGCATTGCAATTTCACACTTGGCATCTCTATTGTGTTTGATCTGCTCATGCCCTTTTTTGGGGTTGTTTATTTATTATTGACGTTTTGAAGAGCTTGGTGAGTTTTTGTGCACTTTTTAGTGACTCTCATTATAATACAACTTCTTCAAAGAAGTTTTATTATAATTTTGCTTTTTGTAATATAAACAAAATCAAACCGTACTAGACTGTTACTTATTATCAAGCTTCTTTTCATCTCCTAGGTTTGTGTATGTGTAAAGATGTGAGATTACACACAACTTCTCAAGTTGCATCAATGAAATTGTGGTACTAGAGTAACTTATGAAGATTTTCATGTTTTTTTTATAAATAAATATTAGTTTATTAGAATATTAGTTATGTTAAAAAGAGATTGAACCCACGATCTTATCTCTTTCTTTTTCTCTTAACCATCTAATCTTCTTTATATGTTTATTTTCATGTGCCTGTTTCATTTTCAAAAAGGATCTTTTTATTTTTGGTTGCAAGAAACGTATCTTGTAACTGGAGAAGTGGAATAAAATTGTTTAGGAATGATGAAAGCTTTTAATTTTAAAGGCTGTAGACCTACAGCACCTTTAACTAAAAACTCAATATTTATGCCTAAGAATGAAAGCTAATTCTCATTTATGAGTTTTTTTTCGTAGTTTTAAATTAGGTTCTCATAAGTCATAAGGTGATACTCTCCATTCATTTCATGGCTCATGTGTTCTTTTCTTGAATGTTTTTTTCCATTAAATACATTATTATAATATTGCCTTTTTCTATTTTTAGACCATGTGAATTTTATGCAGGATAATTAAATACTGCATTAGGAAAAGACTTCAATGGAGTAGTTGTTTTGCTCGCAAAGTTTGTAAAGAAAATGAATATTATGAAGACATGATGCGCTACTTGCAGAAGAATCTAGCTGTACGTGTTGTACAGAACGTTTGTTACTCTGCTTAATTTCTCCTACTTAAATTTGAAATTATATATCAAATGCGCTATTACAAAACTTCAAATGCATATTTTCTTATCCAAGTGAGGGGATCATAAACCTATAAAATAATCGTGAAATAAATTTAAGCTTATTATGTTTCGAAACTGAATTGTGATGTTATAATTAAAAAAAAATCTTAATTTAGTGTCTTTAGTTCTAGGATAAGGTTGTCATAAATAGTTTAATCGTATTACCTTTTTGATTTTATGAAAGATAATTGTTTATCTTCATACTTGGTATTTAAGAACTCTAGATATAACTAGCATTTTCTGGATGTTAGGTAGCACTCACGTTTTGTTTATTGTTTTGGGACATCTGGCATTTAATTAATGCGCATGTTCTTACTTGCAGCTATTTCCCTATCATCTGGCAGACTATGTATGCCGTGTAATGAGAGTGTCATCTTTCAGATATTATTGCGATATGATTTTTGAAGTAATGAAAAATGGTAACTTCATTATTTGCTTGCAATTCCAACTAAGTTGATTCTATGAATATTATGCTTAACTCTTGTTGTACATCGTATAAAAAACCCTCTTGTTGTACATAACATGAAATTGAGGTATTTTCTTTTTGTGATTATTATTTTCCAGATAAAAACATGTTGTGCCCACCAATAACGAGTATATAATATTGTGGTATTTTCTTTTGCACTAAGTCTTAGTTAATTTACATTAGAAAATATCTCAAGTATTCAACATTTTTTTAAAATTCAAGTAAAATTTTAAAAATAAATTAAAAGAAAAAAAATAAGATATGCATAACTAAAGTTTGAATTTAAAATTTAAATGTGAAGATAAGAGTAATGTTTTTATAACTGAACTAGTCTTTGAATCAATCAAGATACTAGTTCAAATTTAAATAGTCTAATTATGGTTGTGATTGAATCAATATTAATAAAATCATAATTAAATAATACATAAATGAAATAATTGGAGGTGCAGGAAGTAATATTAGAGAAACATAAAACATGATATCATTACTTTACAACACTAAAAACTAAAAACAAAACATTTTATAGGTTCATAACATTTAAAGTACACACTAAAATTCAAATTAAATATATCATAATACTTAGGTCTAAGTTTCAACTATATACAACACTGTCCATTAACAATAACAATGAACCTTAGGTTCATTTTTCATTGTTTTAAGGAAAAAAAATAAAAGGACTTTTACTTAAGTATTTTCATTTATCTGCTATGAACTGTGTTTTTGTTGGTTTTGACTGACTTTTGACCAATTTTTTGTTTTTTTTACCGATTCTTCTTAAGACTAGTTTTGTGGTTTATTTCCCAGACATTGGGTGGTTAGTCTAGTCTTGTTTCCAAAACATTGTCAATGTCTCATTCTTTAAAGAAAGTAGAGAAAAGAGATTAAGCTTCTTTGATTTGATATTTTTTTATTGTTATAATTATATCATGATGTATAGGAATCTCACATTATACTTGTATTACTTTTTTTTTTTAGTTTTAACCTTGGAGGTAGATAAATATGTAGAGTAGCAAAGGTATGTTTGGTGGAAGCTAGCTTTTAAGAATTTACTGCTTGTTTTTAATTATTTGCAGAGCAACCTTATGACCGCATCCCAAATTTTAGTGCTGCAGATGCTTTAAGACTTACAGGAATTGGGAGAAATGAATTTATTGATATAATGAACAAGTGCAGATCAAAGGTACTGTAAAGACTTTCCTACATTTACACATAAATAAATCTTCAATACTTTGGATTGCATGTATGCTATTGTATGCACATTTGTGTTTTTTTAAACCTTTTGTAGAATATAAAACCAGTATAATTAGAGAAGTAGCATAAAGATAAGTAGAATTTGGAGAAAGGTGGTTTCTTCCAATCATGCAACAAGCATGGTGAACCATTATATCAATTTGAATTATCTTTCTGTTTTATCTTTATACATTTTGAATTTGAGTTCATCGATTTTATTATCTGGATAATGATTTGAATTTGCATTATAGTCTCAGCCAGTTTTGGTTATGGCATTATTATCAAAGGAAGGCTTGCAAATTTTTATGATTCTTGTCTCACCGGTCAATTGCTCTTTTGGAATATCCAGAAAATAATGTGGAAACTGAACAAGTCAATAGCAAAAGAACTTTTGCCTACTCAACCTGTGGATTTTCCAATTGAACCGTGGTGGGAAGTTTGTCTTGTGAACCTTACCTTGGAAGAATTTAAGGTGGGGTATGTCCTTCACCGTTATAAAAGAGGAGGTTCACTTATTATGCTATTCATTTGCAATGAAAAATAACTTCTGGAAAATTCTAATAATACACCATTTATACACTCTTCAATGCGAAATCTCATATTGTACTAATACAGACTAAGCCCAAGTTTTTGGTGGGATTATTATGAAACTTTATCCGATAAAATAAAAGAATTGTAAGAACATAATGGGACCAATGACAATCCTAATATTCCTCATAACTTTTTGTCGATTTATTCTCACCTTTTCTTTTACTTTATAGAAATTGTCAAAGGAGGAAATGGCCACAATAGACAAAGTTTGCATGGAAGAAGCAAATTCATTTGTCACGTTTGATCCTGACATTGTAATGGGTCTTTGCAAACGGGGACTGGTCTATTTTGATGTTCCTATTTATCCTGAAGATCGGTTTAAAGGTTTGTTCTATGGGTTTATGTAATGTTTTATTTGAAAGTTTGATCAAGTTTTATTTTAAAATAACCCTATTAGGTCAAGTTTGATCCTTAGCATCAAATATTTCAACTTGAACAAGGACTTGTAGCAAAAAGTTGCTAGCATGAGCTCGTACAAAAATATGTAAAAATCAATCAAATTTATACGCGTTCATATATGCAATACATCATTTTGAAAGGTTGCCTCTTATAAATGTGATTTCAATAACATTTATGTTTATGGTGGTTCAGTTTCCCGGCTTGAAGGTTTTGTTTCCAACAGGGAGCAGTCTTATGAAGATCCTATTGAAGAGTAAAGTAGTTGTTTCAGTTTGTGTGTTTCCACATTCTTGTTCAAATAGCTTATATTTCTATATAGTTTGACCCTAATGCTAGAGCTATTTCTTTCAGGTTGTTGTATGCAGTTTTTGTAGTTTCAAATGAAAATGTAACAGTTAGAGACTTGGCAACAACCCTACAAGCTGACTTGTCACAGTTGCAAGCTGCTGCTGCTTTTGTGTGTCGATTGGGATGGGCAACAAAAGTACTTGATCCAGAATCTATTATTGGAGATTCAACTATGATAGCATCACCTGTTGCAGGTTCAACTAGTGATGAAGATGCTTTTGTAGCTAGTCAAAATTATGAGAATACTCTTTTTGATAACGACTATATTCAACAAGGGGATGCTTCAGCTTCAGCGAACCATGGACCTCGTTCTTCCTACACTCGTGTTGCTTTCATAGTTGATGCTAATATTACATCCTATCTTATGATGGGATCTGTTTCACCAGGTTTATACCCTTCACTCCTAGCCTCTTGAAGCTTAAATTATTCGCTATAGTTTTTTTTTTTTAATAGTTATATTATTCTTAAAGCAAATTTGGATAAATTTCTCTACTAATACTCAAGAAGAAAATAAAATTTTGGCTAATCATTATGACTTGTTACTTAATAATATTATTGAAACTTTGGTTTTTAAATGTGCCGAATGGCATCATGTGATCCATGTAGCCGAACTCACCTAGTGGGTTAAGTCTTTGTGGTTGTATTACGACTTGTTGTGTGTCTCAAAATTGGTTTGTGCGTTTGACTAAATCATACTTCTTGCCAAACTTTGCAGGCCTGAAATCTCATGCTGTTACACTCTATGAAGCAGGGAAATTGGGTTATGGCAGCATTGCTGATCTTTGCAAGGATCTTAGTACCTTGGAGGGTGCAACATATGAGGGAGAATTACAGGACTTTGCTAATCACTTATTTAGTCTACGTTGTGTCTTAGAGTGTCTACAATCAGGTGGAATAGTTACCAACATAAAAGAAGAGGGAAGTTCTGATAAACTAAGTATGATTACCTCAAGTAATGATGGGTCAAGTTCTGAGAAAGCTGAAAGTTCTTTGGTTGATAAATCAGGAGATTGTAGTATTTTAGAAGCTGTGATAAATAACGAGGATTTAATAAATTATGATTCAGAGAAGCTCGTGGAGGCTTCTATTTACACCGAACGTGTTTCTAGTGGAATAGATGATGAAACTCGTTCCATTACTTTGGAAGATGGTAGTGATCACATTCACGAAGCGGACAAGTCACACACAAAATTTGATAGTAATGAGAACTTAGCAGTATTTGAAAGTTCAGATGTTAAGACAGAAATGCTAAAAAGGAAAAAGAAATATCGTGTAGACCTTCTTCGCTCTGAAAGCTTGGCTTCTCTTGCACCGGCAACTCTTGATCGTTTGTTTCTTCGCGATTATGGTATACTTGTGTCCATAGTGCCTCTTTCTCATTCATCAGTTCTTCCTAAACCAACAGGTCCAGTTCATTTTGGTCCTCCCACATATTCTTCTATGAGTCCTTGGATGAAATTGGTTTTATACTCAACTGCAGGTAGTGGCCCCCTATCAGTTGTTCTGATGAAAGGACAGTGTCTGCGCTTGCTTCCTGCGCCATTGGCTGGTTGCGAGAAAGCCCTTATATGGTCTTGGGATGCTTCCACAATAGGAGGGTTAGAAAGGAACCTTGAAGGAAATTTGGTGAAGGGAAGTATCCTCTTGCTTTGCTTAAATTCACTTCTCAAACATTCAGCTGTGTTGGTGCTGCCTCTTAGTAGGTGTGATCTTAACGAATATGGAAAATTGATTACTTTGGATATCCCTTTGCCCTTGAAGAATGCTGATGGATCAATTCCCTCTGTAGGAAAAGAGTTAGGACTAAATGAAGAGGAAGATTCTAAGTTGAATTCTTTTTTGGCTAATTTGGCTAACAAAATGAAATTGTGGACTGTTGGTTATATTAGACTATTGAAATTGTTTAATGGAGGAACAAAATCAGACCAGTTTTCTTCAGAAGAGAAATATGAATGGGTGCCATTGAGTGTGGAATTTGGAATGCCACTATTTAGTCCAAAGTTGTGCAATAGTATATGTAGAAGGATAGTTTCATCGGAGTTACTTCAACGTGGTTCATTTGGTGAACACTATGATGCAATGCAAAACTTAAGGAAAAAATTGCATGATATTTGTGATGGGTACCAATCAACCGGTCCCATTACAAAGCATCTTTACCAAAAAGATCAAGCTTTTGGACAGCCTATGGACCCTGCCAGTGGAAGATGGAATTCACTTATGGATCTTTCTCCCTTTTCAGGCGTATTAAGTGTGCGCCAAAGGTTAAAACTTGCTAATCGACAACATTGCCAAAATGAAGTTTTGAGATGTGATGGCAGTTTTCTTAGGTTTGTTGCTAAATTTCTATTAATTCAATGCTTAAAGTTGTTTAATGTTTTTTGTTAGATAAAGTTCTACTAGCAATATCTTGGCAAACAATAATCAAAAAGATTATTTTTTTCTGTATGGCTCATAAACTTGATTTTCTAATCATCCACAAGTCTCAGAAAGTGTCTACTATTGAATGGTGCATTGCAGATCATACACATTAACTCCTGCTCATGAAGCTGCTACAGAACCAATTAAAGAATCCCTTGAAGCCAATACGATAAAATCTGAACCAGAAGAAAATGATAGTAAAGAAGCAATCCTTCCTGGTGTTAATCTTATTTTTGATGGTTCTAGGTTGCTTCCATTTGATATAGGCACTTGTCTCCAAGCTCGCCAACCTATATCCTTAATAATAGATGCAGCTGCTGCCTCAACATGTGCACCATTCAAATAGTCATGAAGTCATTAATACTTATAGGTTACTCCCCTTCAGATGCAATTGCACTGTCTCACTTGAGCTTAGGTTGAAGGTAAAGGTTCATTTCTTTTTGGTTAATGTTTGTGTGTTTTACCTGTTTAGCGTCACTTCTATGTATTTTGTAAGCATTACTACTGAAACAATGGATGTTGTTTCTATTTCAGATATGGCTAGATCAAGAAATTCAACATTATCTAGATCTGTGGAAAGAGGAAATAGGAAACAATCCTTAAACAATATATATATGATAGGATTTGTTTTCTTTTGCTCCTGTCACTTGTAATTTTTTTTTTATCAGGTTAGTTTGTTAATCTTTGTTAATAAGAGGAATTTAAAACTACAACTTATCCCTTCTCTTTTCGTGTCACATGTAGTAAGAAGGACATAAAGTCACCTTTGCCTTAAATTTCAACAAAACATAGTCATTGGAAACTCTCTTTTTTCTTTCGTCTTACATGATGGATGTGAACAAATTTTCTTGTATTGTCATTGCCAACTAAGTGCAGGTTCAAAAGAGGCTCGACGGCTCCAATGACCGTCCTGAGGATGCAAAACGGTGGGTGGAGAAAGTTCTATGCGTGTGTGTGCTACTTTCTTTTAGGGATATGTTAGAAAGAAAAATAAAGTAAATCTATATTAATGTATGTGATGAACATAAAACACAAAAGAAATATAAAAAAGACATAAAAATATCAATAATTTTAACATTTAAAAAATAATAATATATATTTGATTTGGTTTGGATTTAAAATTTTTCAATCCGATATCCAAACCAATTATTAGGGATTTTAATTAGTTTAATTTGAATTAAATCCAAATTAGGAAAAAATTTAAATTAATTAATTGATTTGGTTTAAATTATCAAATCCCTTAAGTCACCCTAAAATGGCTTCCAAGTTAATCTGAAGCGATAAACACCCTAAAATGGCTGCCTCGTTTATTGTCCATGTATAATATCTATTGCCTTACGCTTTTGTAAGCAAATTAAGGAATACCACGGTATGATCGTAAAAGCACCACATGTAATTAATAAATATAAGTTGTGTATTGGTATCAGACATGTTGGATGATTAACCTACTTTAGATGCAAATTCTTTACTTCAATTATAATAAATTTAAATATTTTTTTCATTATAAATGATTTAGTATTTTTTTTTCATTCTTATAATTTTTATTTTTTTATGTTAATCCTTATAAAATGTATTTATTTTATTTTTCATTCTTAAAACATTTTAGATAAAGAGTTTTGAACAAAAAAATATCATCTAATATACTTAAAGAATGAAAAATAAAATAAATATATTTTGAAAGGTTTAAAACGAATTCTTTTACAAGATGAAAATAAAAAATAAATTATAAAAACAAAAAAAATATTTAAGTTATTATAATACTACATGAAAATATCTTAAATTTTATAATATCAGAAATTATTTTTTAATTTTAGTTTTAAGATTTATTTTTCTAAAGTAAAAAAGTCATAATTAATAAAAAAAAGTAAAAAAGTTATAATGTAAAAAGGTGAGGTCTTCCTTTAAATAATAATCCAAGAGGCATCTCGGATAAGTTTGCCATATAATTAAAAAAAGTCAAATTATATGATCACAAAAACATTACCCAAAAAACACACATTAAAAGTCAGATAGATTTTTAAAATAATTAATTTAGAGTGTGTTTGGATAAGAGATTTTGGAATTTTAAATTCTAAAAAGTTTAATTGCTTTAATTAAAATCCTTTCATTGTCAATTTTTTTTTTGTTTGGGCACATATTTATTTTTCCAAATTTTCCCTCTATCTCTTGGACCATCATCTCCACTCTTCATCACTATTCCACTGCCTCGTTGTAATCGTTGTCGTTTGACTTCAGAAATCCGCAAACCAACAATAGATCCTACAAACCATTTCTCTCTCACACCCTCCACGTTTGAGCATTGCTAATCGACGACAATGACAATAATTGTTGTAGAGACAGTATCAAACAATAACATCAAATAGATATGAAAAATCATCATCGTTACTTAATTGGGAAAGAAGACAATGTTGTCGCAACAACCACGACGATGTTGATTAGATATGAGAAGTCACCACCATCAAACAGATTTACCATGGAGTAGATATGAGCATATCGATTCTTTATGAAAGTCGCTAGAAATTTTAGAATCCCTTCATTTTTTAAAAAATTAAAATTCTAAGTTTATAGTTAAAAACAAATTATATTTTAAAATGTCAAAATTTTAATTTTTTTTCTAAATGAGCATCCAAACAGATTATTTAAGAAGGAGGACTTTTAAATCCTCTTGGATAATTATTTTCCCAATTTTAAAGAAAAAATTGTGAAAAACTAATTTTATTCTTTTAATTTTGATGAATACTTATGTGAAAACAAATCTATTCAAAATATTCAAAATATTAAATATAAAAACATCCTCTCAACAAGATTTGACCCTTAATTAATCACATAGTGGGGAGACTAGCCCTAAAAGATATTTATTTTATATAAATTAAAATTTATAATAAATAAATATTTTAAATATATAAATTCTATTTTAGATTTAAGATATAAAAAGTATATGCGATACAATATTATTTTAATGATCGCTATTTTCTTCAAAAAGATATTAAAATTTAATTTAAAAATAAAAATAAAAATGATAGATTAAAACTTAAAAAAGATAAATAAATCAAATAATCAAATACATAAAGATAAAATAAGAATGACATGAGATTATCATTTAAGAATAACTCAAAGATATTGATTAAAGAAAAAAAACTCTTAAAGATGTTTTTTTTTTAAGGAACTCTGAAAGATGTTTTTATTTACAAAACTCTTAAAGATGTTATCTCTCATAAATCATTCCTAAAATTACTCTCACTTAAGATGTGAAGATTTACATTTACAGGGTAAGATATTATTTATTTATTTTTTAAAAAGAAGAAGCTGCGTTAATAAAGATTGATATAGAGATGATTTGGGTTCCCAAACAGTCCACGCAAGGTACCCGCTACGGGAGTGGAAGAAATAAAGCGAAAACTGAAAAGTCGAGAAAACGGTGTCGTATGTACTATGATTTCGTGGCAAGTAAGGTAGCGTGTATATATTTACAACATGGGGAACACAGTCTGAGACTGTGTGAGAAACACAGAAATGGAAGGAGAGAAAGAAAATCCCGATGGTAACGCCGCTTTGGTGAACTCCTTCTGCGAAATCACTTCCTCTTCCAAGGAAGAAGCTCTTTTCTTTTTGGAGAGCCACAATTTCGACCTAGACGCTGCCGTTTCGACTTTCCTCGACAACGCCAACAACCCCCTCATCCCTCAAAACGACGACGTCGCCATCCCAAACCCCAACGCCGTTTCCCCTCCCTCAGATTCTCACTCTCCCGACTTCAACCCTTCGCGCTCTCCGTCGCCGTCTCCGTCGCCGAACCGCACCCCCTACGAGCTCCGATCCCGTAGGTCTCTCGGCAAGAAACCCTCCACCAGTCGCCAAGGCAAAATTCGCACCCTCGGCGATCTCAAACGCTCCTCCCGCGACGACGTTGATTCCGATTCCGATCCTGATTTCGAACCCGACGAGTACTACACCGGCGGCGAAAAGAGGTATCCATGTAATAATTGATTATATTAATTGTTGGGAAGTCGCTTTAATTGCGGTCACTCCTAGCCCACCTTAGTTGCGGTAAATGAGGTATGATAGAGATTTCACATCGACCAAAATAGAATATAATAATATACAAGTGAGTGACGATCCCGTCGAGTTACCTCCAAACCCACATTCTAAGATTACAATTGTGAGATAATAAGATCCAATGTGGCTTTTTTTTGTTGTAACGTGTGTCTCTATGTTTGATATTGCTTGCAGTGGGATGCTTGTTCGAGATCCTACCAGAGGAAACAACAACAACAGTGTGGATGATGTTTTCGATCAAGCGAGGCAGGTTGCTGTTGATGCGCCCCCGGAGAATCCTCGAAGCTCTTCGAGGGCGAGAAGTTTTAGTGGCACGGCGAGGTTGCTCTCTGGAGAGACTGTGCCATCTTCTCCTCAGCGTGTAGAGGAGGTTACTCACACTGTCATTTTCTGGAGGAATGGATTCTCTGTCAATGATGGTCCTCTACGGAGGTTGGATGATCCGCAGAACGCACCATTTCTGGAGGTAGTTTGCCATGACTTTTACTTCCAAAAGCTCTTGTTTGAAGGCTTTTTTATCCATATCTTATAGTATAAGTTAATGTTTATCTTCTGAGGGTGCATGTGCATTTGGGTAAATAGTTTAATTAAGTGTTTATTGAAGAAGGATATGTTTATAAATTTTTTCTATATGCAGATTTAAGGAGAAGGAAAAATAAGATTTCAAACTTTGGTTATACATAAGTTTTTAAAGAGGTTGGTGATATGGATTTTGGCCGCAACATCAGGTTTTTCAAGCGTCTGTGGCCACAATTGCGGCTGCATTTGTTGCGATTTCCACAATATCAGGAGATTTTATGAAACCGTGACTGCAGTTTATTACCTTGTACTTGTAATAAGTTTATTTATTGAAGTTCTCTGATTTAACTTCTCGAAAAATTGATTTTGAGCTGTGCTGTTGTGCATGAGCTAATCTTAACTTATTAGAGAAGCTTAATTTATTTTACCTTTTTATTTTCTTCTATGAATGTCTATTGAAAAGTTTATCCAGATAGGGTTTAAGTGCTTATTTGATAAGCACTTATGTATATGTTATAAGCTTATTAAATGAAAGAGGAAATAGGGCTAACTTGTTTTCTTATAAGTTGTAAGTTATTTTTATAAGCTATATTGAATAACCTATTGAAATAAGCTTTCCAAGTTTTAAAAAAAAAGTTCATGAATATGTCAAGCTATTTTTATAAGCTCTTTCAAATATTTATACTAGTGCTCAGGTCATAAAAATAACTTTAAACAAGCTCTTTCAAGTACGCTAAAGTTACTGCTTTCACCACTTGCAACTTGTGAAAGCTGTTAATGTCTTTTCCTGTAGAATTACATGCTTGTCAGTTGGTTACCTTAATGCAGAGCATAAAGAAGTCTGAATGTCCCAAAGAGCTTGAACCAGCAGATAGGAGGACTGCTGTCCATGTCAACCTCACAAGGCGGGATGAAGACTACCCTGTATTCCCTTTTCTATTTTCAGTCTGCTTTGAGTTTTTTTTATCTATCACCCTATCTAAGGTTTTTACCTTTTCTTTTTCCTTTTGCCAATATGTATGCAGGAACCAGTGAAGCCACGTCAACATGCTTTTCAGGGTGTTGGAAGAACTTTAGGTAGCACCAGCTCCAGCAATGATGAACCTATTCAAGCAACTGGTGCTTCACCAAATACTGCTCCAATGTCAACAATGGGTTTAGTTGTAGATGAGTCGCAGCCAGTGACATCAATCCAGCTGAGGTTGGCTGATGGAACGCGCATGGTTTCTCGCTTCAATCACCACCATACAATCAGAGATGTTCGAGCATTCATTGAGGCATCAAGACCCGGGGGAGGAAGAAGTTACCAACTGCAGACAATGGGTTTTCCTCCCAAACAACTCGCTGACTTGGACCAGTCTATAGAACATGCTGGTATAGCCAACTCAGTTGTCATCCAAAAGTTGTAGGTTGTTTAGATTCTATTTTCAGTCGACTTGAAATTACTATTTTTAATGCTTAAACATTGATTGATCTACTTATATTTTATTAGAGAATTTGATAAAATGTTCATTGTTAGTATATTCCATATCCCGAATTTGCTTTTATAAGAGAATTGTTGCGTGAATGGAGACAAAATTACTAGGAAAATTAGTGCCTAATGTTCGGCCACAATCACCCCGTAATTTTAATTTTTGGTTACAAGACCCCTCTACTTTTTTCAGTATTGAATTGCTTTTGCAAATAGTTGTTTGTGAACCAAAGCAATTCAATCACCATATAGGGCATCATGACATGGATACCAGTGTCAATCATGTTTGTGTTTGGTGAAAGTTGAATTGTCCATTAAGATTTGAATTTTGAATTTATTTACCATGTCTATGTTGGATACACGTTTGCTTCTTAAAGTGGCCTACGCAGTTTTCCATCAAGTCTTGATATTAATTTTAAAATAGATTAATGATTTGAAGTATGAATGTATAGATACACAATTTATTGCTTTCACAATTGCACAATTTATTCGCCAAAAAAAAAATGCACAATTTAATTTGATTGTGACCGCACTGTACAGTGCAATTCAAAATCAATGTCTGTGCGTGCGTGCGTGTTCAGTTTCAACTACCTTTTTTACTTGTTAATTTTCTATTTTTCTATAGGATTCCTAATCAGGACTTTATTTAGGTGTGTTTGATAATTTTTTCTATATAAAGGATTCCCTAACCTCTTTAACTTAGTCAAAGGTTGGTTTCTTTGTACTTGATTACAGCGTGAGATTTTTCACTCGTATGTGAGGGAAAACTGCAATTGATTTTTAAACATAATTCGTGAAAAAGGTGGAGAAAGCGTGAAAGTAGATTATGTATTTTACAAATATAGACCATGGGAAAATCGAAAAGGGCTCTAAAAGTGATATGCAAACACCAAACAGTCATGTAAAGAGTCCCAGAAACAGGTGTACCGCATTGCGCAGGGTGATGTGTGGTTCAGCTTATGTTTGGTTCAGTGATTTTAAGAAGTTGATAGATTCTTACATTCTAATCGTTTTTTTCTTTCCTCAATATGTTCCCAAATAAAACACACGAAAAATGAAATCAATTGTTAAAATATGGTGTAAACATATTGAGTTGTTATCTGCGTCAATGTGTTCACTTCTTAATTTCATATGAAAGGATTATATGGGCTCTATCAAAATCTGTATTATTTTGGTAGAAATCAAAACAGTTAAAAAATAAGCATACAAAATATTTATAAATTGTGTATAAAAATATTTATAAAATTTTGAACTTTGTCAACTTTCTTTTAAATAATGGCTATAATAAACAAAGTTTTTTTAAATATATTTTTATTACCTTTTCTTATTGGACGATTGGGGGTTGAATTTCTTCTAGGTTATATTTGTTTGGTATGCGATATGCTTCTAGTATATAGTATTTTTTAAGCTAAAAGAATCAGGAAATTAATAATAATTGAGCAATACATGATAATATAAGTGAAAGTTTTCATTATTTTATTTTTATCACTTATTCTTTAAATTTTTATAACAGGAAACCAAGAAAAGAAGAAAAGAAAGCAAAATCAAGAAGTCTCTGTATTTCAAGATTTTGATTAAAGATTTCACAAAGATAAAAGATAAGAGAAGATTTTGATTAAAGATTTTCTAAAGATAGAAGATAAGAGAATATTTTGATTAAAAATTTCACAAAGATAAAAGATAATAGGGATAATAGAAGATTTTTATTAAAGATTTCACAAAGATAAAAGATAAGAGAAGATTTTCACACCCTAATTATAAATAGGGACTTAGGAGACCAAAAGAAACACACATATACATAGGCACAAAGTTAGGCCAAGAAGATTGAGGGGTTTGAGTATTCTTCTTCTTTAAAGATTCTTGATCTACTTTTATCTATTTTTTTTATTAAGGCTAGATATAATTATGTCTAGCTAATTCTCTTTATTGTGGTTAGGGCCATAAACCTAATGTGAATTTCTATGTAATTGATTGATTCTATGATTCTTTTATGCTAAAGTTATTTTATTTTATCCTGTGTTGAATGAAATATATCTTTGTTAGAATTGACCACTCTAATAAAGTTTTGAGAGTTAGGGTTCACAATAGGAATATTGGGGCTTTAATTTGTAACTGTGGTAAAATAAAAATTGGTACATTACCTAAGGATATAGATGTATGGTTGCAGATAAATTGATATATCATCTTAATGCTTAATGTAAGAAAGCATTAATAAAAAAATAAAATAAAATTTATCTGCAACCATACACCAAGGTCAATTCTAACAAAGATATATTTCATTCAACACAGGATAAAATAAAATAACTTTAGCATAAAAGAATCATAGAATCAATCAATTACATAGAAATTCACATTAGGTTTATGGCCCTAACCACAATAAAGAGAATTAGCTAGACATAATTATATCTAGCCTTAATAAAAAAATAGATAAAAGTAGATCAAGAATATTTAAAGAAGAAGAATACTCAAACCCCTCAATCTTCTTAGCCTAACTTTAATCCTTCAAGAATCCTCTTCTCTTGTTTTGCTCTTATAAATCTCTATGTAGCATCCTCTGGGTCTGTGCCTCTGTATCTGTGTGTTTCTTTTGGTCTCTTAAGTCCCTATTTATAATTAGGGTGTGAAAATCTTCTCTTATCTTTTATCTTTATGAAATCTTTAATCAAAATCTTCTCTTATCTTTTATCTTTGTGAAATCTTTAATCAAAATCTTGAAATCCAGAGGCTTCTTGATTTTGCTTTCTTTTCTTTTTTTCTTGGTTTCATGCTATAAAAATTCAAAGAATAAGTGATAAAAATAAAATAATGAAAACTTTCACTTATATTATCATGTATTGCTTAATTATTATTAATTTCTTGATTCTTTTAGCTTGAAAAATACTATATGATAGAAGCATATAGTATGTTTAGTTAATGAAAGAAATTGAAAGGAAAGACAAGGAAACGAAGAAAGGAAAATAAGTAGAAAGTGAGATTATTTTTTAAGTTGTTAAGTAGAAAATAAAATGAAAGGAAAAAAGATAAATATATTTGTAAGATGGTATTCATACTCTAAATAAACAGCATATCTTTTTTAATGTTGCACCTCAGTAATATTATATCATGCTTCCATTCACTTGCCTTAGAAGTGTCCAATATAATTTGTTTTCTCAAGTGTATGTATTTGAGGGATTTTATATAATCAACTTTATAATTATGTTAAGTATTTATATTTATATTGCATACAGCGGTTTCCAATAATCGGTGAAGTAATTTTTCAAATTTTGACGCTTTCATTTTTAAAGGTTTTTATTTTCAAACTTTCTTAATTCCTTTTTTAATTCATTGTAGGTTTATTCAATGGCTCACATAACCTAATAATTAATTGGTCATTGTTTGTTTGATTTTTGACTAATTTTTTTGTTTGTTGCAGAGGATAACCTGTCATTGGCTCATGCCAATTTAAGAGAAAAAAAAGAAAATAGGTTGATCCATAAGTTTTTTTTTATTGAAAAACCTTTTCCTTTTTTTTTTCTTTTTCGATTTCATTTTTCCATTGCTATTTGACTATTGTTTATGTTTCTTCACGCAGAGAAGTCCATCTAAAGCCTTTGTGATACATGGTGTAATTTGTCTGCTTAAAGATCTGTGCTGATTAATTGGACGCTGACTTGCTAAGATAATCAGGGATACTGTACATGTACATTTTTCCATTTTCTTCAATATTAATTGGATGCAGACTTGCTAAACTTTGACTATAATAGGTTTATCTCATAAGAAATCTAATATATATATATATATATATATATATATATATATATATATATATATAACATCCCTTTCCTTCACTTTCAATCCATTTGTGGTACGTTAGTTTGAGTATAACTGGTATTACAATGTTATTTAATTTGTCGTTATATTTAGTGCCTCCATTACTCTCTTTGATTCTTATTAGGATCGTAAGGTTTATTATCTTCAATGTGAAAATTCTTGGGGTTGTATTTACGGTAAGAACTAACACAAGTTTAAGTGAAATAATCAAGTTGTGCATCCTAATTTTGATATCTGACTCTCATTGTGCTGTGCACCAGTATTATCTGGTTAAAGTGTAAATAGTTGATAAATTTAAACAGTACTGAGTATTTTGCCAAGGATGGTATTTCTATAGGAAAAACTTGTTATATTAGATCCATACCTCATAATTGTTTGACAAGCAATTTCAAGAAGACAATACAAAGGCTTTGATATTCCACAAGAGCAATGGCCTGTTTGGTGAAGGAGCAGAACATTACAAAATGTTGTCACAAAATAGTACGCATGTCATTTTGTTTTCGTGTGAGCAAATATTAGTCCTATTTCACGAAATTTTTGGATGGAAGTCAAATCATATGAAACCCACGAAAAATCATTCCTCTCCTTGAATTCTACTCAAAATAAATAGTGGAAGAGATTTTATTTTTGCCCTTTTTTCTTCCTCTCAATTTCCCTCCAAACAGAGTGCTAATAATCTAAGTAACAAAGCCAAAATGAGACGAAGTAATGAACAATTGAGTGAATATGAAAAATAAATTGATGATTTTTGTACTAATTCTATCCATGTGAATATTACAAAATGACGTAATATTAACTTTTATTTACTTTCTGGTATATTTTTAGCTATATGTATCCTCTTCTCTTCCAATGATTGTTTGGAAATTCATTCGTGTGGCTTTCATACCAATACGGAGTATCACAACTCCAAGGTCCAAGAGAACCTAATTCACAAAAACACAAACAAAAGTTTGATTCTGAAAAGTGATAGGCAAAATGGCAACCAGATCAAACCAAAAGGCTCAGACACAGATGTTTAACAAAAAAAGAAATGAAAACTAAACCATATGTTTAACCTTGTCATGTATTAGTTGATAATTGGTCTGAAATATAACTACATGAATCCAATTAAATAGGATGTGAATATGTTTAGTTAAGGTTTTATAGCTTCTTTTATCTTTTAGTTGGTGAATGCTACTTTGATAACTTTAGGAAAAAGAATGACTTCCCAAATTATGAATCATACTTTGTGAATGTTGCAAGATCATACTCTTGAGTGTGAGACATAAATCACTCAGGGACTCAGTAACAAGCTAAGGTTGTTCTTTTTCACAAATTAAGCTTGCCTCGTACTTAAAGATTAAATGAAGTGCACCAAAATATTAGTCCACAAATTTTTACAATTGATAAAATATTAGCTGAACGTGTTTGAGATAAATTCATATGACTTAAAAAATCTGCTATTCAAATGCAACTTGTTATACCAGAAAATAGTCAACTACTTTCTTAATAAACTTAAATATCAAAGTCAACAATTAGCAATTACATTACATAATTTAAATGTAATATTTTTGACAGAATTTAAATGTAATTTTAAAATGTCAATAATTTATAATAAATTAAGAACTTACATAAAATATCAAAAATTACATGATAGTCCTAATAAATGTTCTAACTTAAACACAAATCCTTCAAATCTTGATGTTATTTGTTATTTATTGGAGGCTAGAACAAGATAGATTATTTTATTACGAGGCTCAAGACTACTTCCCAAAGGCAATATTTCCATGTCACGATCTAACCTTGTAAATCTTACTCTTTTTTGCTGATTTAGGTTGATCCATGTTCTTTTTGCAACATCATTGAATGTAAAGAAAACAACAATCTTATTTCATTCTAACTGTCCCATGAAGAAAATCTTGTTTCATGAAGCATAATAGCATCTATAGATTTCGAAGTCATTATATATCCAACTGAATCACGGAGAAACCTTCAAGATTACTCTCTTTCTTACTACGTTGTTTGTTTGCATCTACTCAAAGATGAGTTTTCCAGTAAGTCTTGAAGCATATCTTTGCCATCGAATGGAATAACAGAAAAGTTGATATTCTGATACTCCATTAATTGAGCAATTTGGATGTTTTCCTTTTGCTTAAAAACACAATAATACGTACTGTTAATCATAAGAAACAAAGAGTACGTATTATTGTGTAGTTTTTAAGCATATATAGGTAATGACGTACAGGATAAGGAAATTTATGCCTTTTATTTTATTTTTTCCTCATAACATAACTAACCTCGTTTCTAATTGTCATATTCTTAAATACAAGAAAAAACGTTCTAACACCGAAATAAAGAAAGAAAATCCTTCAGATAAAAGACACTTCCATTAAATGGAATCGAGATCTTCTTAATTTCCTTCTGCGGTTGACATTCTTTTATTTATTTATCTTTTAATTAAGACATATACATTATTTTGACACCAAATTCTCGAATATTGTTATTGCTATAGTGGTACAATTAAGAGACATCTCACGTAGACATAAAAATTCTTATATATCATCAATTATCGGGAAAAAAAAGTATGGATATCTTTTAATTTTCTAACAAACTTAATTGATAAAAGTTGTCAATCATAGGGTAAAAGTGGAACAAGTTACTTTATCATGTCTCTGAATATTAAATCATACGTCAGTAACAGTAAGTTATAAAGCATTTACTATTAAACGTATAAGGATATCCGATCCATGTCTTGGAATTACAGAATCCGATTTCTTCTTCGAGGTTGACATTATGATATTTCGCAGATAAATTCACCCTTGATTCTGCGCGATTATGTGGACTACATGGCATTGCATGGTTGGCTAAGGATAATGAGTAAACTCCACCATATCATACCTATAAACAGTGAGAGGAGATGAATATAAAAAATTATATCATAAATAAAAGTATTATGAAAATAATACAAATCTAATATATAAAAAATTAAAAAAATAAAAATTACAGAAATTAAGATTACTTCACTTGATTCTTACTCTACGTGTTTGCATATTGTTAAAATCATCTATAATTGAATCAGTGTTAAAACTCAAAATAATTTCTTTTTCAATGTATGTAATCAAAGAATCATCAAAAAATTGGTTTTTCATTCTATTTCGAAGTTTGGTCTTGATTATCTTCACAGACAAATTGCAAACAAGGTAGGTTGATGAACAAGCTGATAAAGTCTAGTGAATCTTAACAAAATAATTCACAATTTAAAATCAAACTCAAAGCAATAATATGGAGATAAGAGATAAAGAAGATATAATCAATTTTAGCATGAAAAACTCAATTGGATAAAAAATCACGACGTCCACATTGGATAATTAATCCAATAGACAACTCCACTATGATAATTTTGTGTAAAAAAGTTCCTAGTTTCCTAGTCTACCCTTACATAATAATTATCCCAGTTGGTATCCTTGTTTCCCAACAAAAAGCTCTCGTCTCAATTCACCAAGAATAGAGACAGAATGATATCATTATTTCCCAACCAGAAATCGCACATCTCAATTTACCAAGAACAAAAAAAGAATTAGTATCCTAGTTTTTAGCTGGCAATTATCTCAATAATGTAAACATAAACTCTCTAAAGTTCTAATATTATTTGGAATGGAATGCATACTATAAACACAAAAATATATTTTTATTTATACTAATTTAAGCATATGATTTTAATCAAATTTTGAATGTAATCCTAAAAATATTCTATCATATTATGCAATGCAATGCAATCTTAAAGATATTTTATATTATGCAATGTAATCTTACAAATATTCTATCATATTTTTGAATGCAATATTAAAAAATATTCTATCCTATTTTTTAATGCAATCTTAAAAAATATTTTATCTTATTATGCAATGTAATCTTAAAGATATTCTATTATATTATGCAATACAATCTTATAAATATTTTATCATATTTTTAATGCAATATTAAAAAATATTATATCTTATTTTTTAACCCCATATATAATATAAGATGAGATAATTTTAAGTTGACCTTCATTCGATTTACACATTTACAATATCACACATTTTTTTATTATCAAATTATTTTTTAAATTTTATATATATATATAATAAAATTTATATTAATAAAATTTAGGGGGGATGGTGGCCCACCCTAGCCCCCGCTTTCGCCTATGCCTATAAGGATGGAACTTAGGAGAGAGATGAACTCAGCACTAGCAAATTAATGTTAATTTTACAGTAACATATATTTATATAAAATATTTATTAATTTTTGTTGATAATTTTTTATTAAAATTTAATTAATCACTTTTAATTGATTTTTTTAATTATTTTTTTTTATTTCATACATAAAATTTGAATTTAAAATATTATTTAAAAGAATTGAATCTAGATCTACTTAATCAAAGTAACATGTTGGTCTAACAAATTAATGTTTTGTTTGAATTAGAGATGAAATAGATAAGAAAGAAATAAGAAAATTAAATATTATTCTTCTATTTATTTTTTTGTGAATATTTAGATATTATTATGTGGTTTTTTAAACAGATTAAAGAAATGAGTTTTTTTTCCCTAATAACTTTATTGTATGTATACATGGGTTGAAATTAAATATTTATTATCATGCTTAACCGATGCAATTGTCTTCTGTAATATCATATACAAGAGTGATCAAATTATTTAAAAAATAACTATCAAAGAATTACTTTTTATCTCTATCCTCTAATTCTTTTAATCTAACGACTAAATATAAGTTACTTTTAAATTATTAGATAAATAAAAATTAGAACGAAGAATAAGTTTTTAGAGTTACTAATATGTTTAAAAGAGTTAATCTTTAATTTTTTTTAATCTAAAAGTTAAAAGGTGATATAGTACAAGTGAAATTAAGCTTAAATCCCATAAAGTATCAATTTTGAGTATTGTAAAATGAAAAATATATTATTGAATTAAGAAATTCATTAAAGATAATCAACCAAATTTATAATAAAGATCACTAATAAGAGAAAATTGATGAATATCTTATACGAAAATCATATTAACAAGTGAACTAATCATTAGTGTCTTACATTAAAAAAAGAAAAATGAATGGAAACAATGAGTAATTCTTTTAAAATTATTTTTAAAAAATTATCTTTTGTTAGAACAATTAGATTATGAAAAAATAGCATATAAGAATAGGAAAGTAACTCTTTTAAAATTAGGCTTAAATGTAAAGGTCTTTTATTTTAAAATTGAGATATTAAGTTTTTTTAAGAATTTGCAATTTTAGTTACTTAAGTTTAAAATAGAGATTTTAGTTTCTCATATTTGTAAAAATTTACAATTTTGATCATTCCGTAAAATAAAATGTATTAGTGATTAAGAGATTAATGTTGACTACAACTTAGATTAAACAAATGATTTTGTGTCATGTTAGTAAATTTAGGTCACATAGGTTATTTTTTTACTTATCCATACTTTCCAAATTTGATGAAAAATTAAAATTACACATTTTAGGAAATTTAAGAAATATTTCTATTTTAAAATACTGGACCAAATTTACATATTTTGAAAAATATAAGGATTAAATGTATTTATTTAAAAATAAATGAAAATAATATTACAAATTTTAAATAATTGAAGACCAAAATTATATTTAAGTCTTGAAATTACTTTTGAAATAATTTGTTCCATGATTTTTCTCTCTCTCTCTATGCACACATATTATATAAAAATCAAATTTTATTGAAGTAATTAACACAAATTATTTCACTATCACTAAATTTACATAAAATGTGATTTTTGTTGATCAGCCATTGAATTATAATAAAACATTACCTTCTTTATGAATAATTTTTAGTTAAAAAATATTTAAAAAAAAACATGTTCTTTTTCACTTTATTCACCCACAAGTATTCATGGCTATAGAGTTTTTAAAAATTAAAGGGGTTTATTTAAATTTATAAAAATGTAAAATATTTTACATTAGTATATACTTTTTTTGTTATGTAAATAAATTTATATTATAAGTATATTTATTATTTATTTATTGAAAAAGAAAATGACATAACACAATATGTCAAATTGTCAATCATTCGTGTAGGGTAAGGTAAGAAACGCAATAGTAAAGAACTGAAAGGAAGGGACGCAGGGAGTGTCCCACAATGGGGGCAACATCTCTTATATAACATGGGCTTCTTTTACTATGTCCACCCCTTCCAACCCACTTTTCCTCTATTTTTTTTTTTCATTTGATTAGATTGACATGACCCCTCTGACATATGTGTGTCTTTGCATGGATTCCAATTCACAAAACGGTGTCGTCTGTCTCTCATTAACCCACCTTCCTTGTGGCTAATATATAAATTCCATCATACTAAAGCAAAAGTGGTGTGTGTGAGCCTAATAAAGATCCAATATCTCCCCAAAGGAATATCACATGGGTGATAGGTGTCGATGGACGGTTGATGTTTGATTCCTTTCAATCACACCCAACACTTCTCTTTACCCCTACAATTTAAAGCCAAACTAAGCTTAATATCATCTTATATTATATATTACTTAGGGAGAGGGATTAGATTATTTCAATAGTTACTTTTGCTTCTATTATTCAATTTTTTGAAATTTAATAATTATAATAAATAATTAATATTAGTTATTAGATTTTAAGAGAATAAAATAAAATGAAAAATAATTTTTTAAATAATTTGATCCTCCTTATTATCTATATCAATATGAATATAAGAAATAATATACAAACACTTATATAATAAATATTTATTTGATATTTTTATTGAATTATATAATTTATATTTTTTTATTTTTCTCACTCAGATGTCTTATAACATAGTAATGTCCAAACATCTGTATATATATTTCTTTACCAATGCCAACAGGTTTTTGCACTTTGCGTTATTCTAAGCCACTGAGTTTTGATATGCTTCCAATCAAACTAACGAAAAATGTGCACATGTCAATCTAACATAATCTTGTTAAAAAGTTAACTTAATGCTTTTTGCTATCAAAAGTTATTTCTTAATTCTTGCACATCTATATATAAAATAAATCTTGAGAATATTTTAACACTTAAGCATGTTAAAAATGAAATTATAAATATAAGCTAATTGAGAAGTATAGTATATTAGCATATACACTGGCAAAAAAATTAATATATTACACTTTTAAAAAAAAATTACCACAAAATATTGCTGTTTGAAACCTAATTATAAATGTATAGCAACCAATCACGCACAGCGTCTACGTGTTAAATCGCGGACACCCTCTACGTGATTAATCACGCACATCCTCTACGTGAATGGCTTCCAATCACGCACACCCTTTACGTGACCCAGCACCAGTCACGCACACCCTGGACGTGACTCACCAGATGGTGACACGTGTCAGTTTAGGCCACGTGTTATTTTGCGGAGCGATGTATATAAACTTCGGAAGGTTATAACTTTTGACTGGAATGTCCGATTGAGTCGAAACTGGTGGCCACGCGCTCAAAATTGAGAGGAGAATCTCTTAGCAATGTCAAAATTTTTTTTCCAAAAGATGTCTCTGAGAACCTCAAAATTACGATTTAATCTTCGAACCTTCAAAAAAATTTATTGGTTTCTAATTTTTTATTTATTCAATTAGTGAATTGCATGTTATTTTTTTATTTTCTAATTACTTCTCTTAATTTTGAATTCCTTATGTTTAGCTAGCCTTTCTCTCTCTCACTCTCTTTTTCTGTGATGTGTGTGGAAACTGCTTATTGATTATTAATTTCATGCTTTGCAGAACTAAGATGAACAACGGTTACGCTTTTGTGAACTTCACTAACCAAGCCCCAGGCAGCTTGGAAGTTTCTTAACACAACCTCCAATTTGAAATGGGAGTTGTTTCAGTCTAATTAGATACGCGATGTCGTTTCTGCACGTTTGCAAGTATGGTCACATAGATAATGATTAGACTTAATCATCAATGTTTCTATTAAATCATTATTTCATGCTATTGTTAGGTTAATTCATAATTAAATTACCTATTTAATTATTTATCTTATTTTTTGTTCAGATGATCTTTTATCTTTTAAAAAAATAATTTAATTTTTTATCTTATTTTGTTAGTTCAGTTTAGTCTTTCATTTTTTTTTAAAAATTATTTTGTCTTTTTTTAGTTTGATCATTTATCTTAATATTTTGGTTTAGTTTGATCCTTCGATCTATTTAAGAATGATGTCATTAATCATTTTAAAATAAACTTTTTCATTCAATTTTCTCCCATTTTCCTCCACTTTATTTATATAAAAAAAGAATTATTTCTTAAATGTAACAACATGAATGTTAAATGGATCGAATGACTAAATTGAACCAAAAAAAGAAAAGATCGAATGACTAAAATAAACTTTTAGAAGTTTATTTTAGTCATTCGATCTTTTTTTTTAAAAAAATATTTTAAAAAAAATGAAAGACTTAACTGAATTAACAAAATAAGATAAAAAATTAAATTATTTTTTTAAAAGATAAAAGATCATCAGAACAAAAAATAAGATAAATAATTAAATAGGTAATTTAATTATGAATTAACCTAACAATAACATGAAATAATGATTTAATAGAAACATTGATGATTAAGTCTAATTATTATCTATGCGACCATACTTGCAAACGTGCAGAAACTACATCACGTATCTAATTAGACTGAAACAACTCCCATTTCAAATTGGAGGTTGTCTTAAGAAACTTCCAAGTTGCCTGGGGCTTAGTTAGTAAAGTTCACAAAAGCGTAACCGTTGTTCATCTTAGTTCTGCAAAGCATGAAATTAATAATCAATAAGCAGTTTCCACACACATCACGAAAAAAGAGAGTGAGAGAGAGAAAGGTTAGCTAAACATAAGGAATTCAAAATTAAGAGAAGTAATTAGAAAAATAAAAAATAACATGCAATTCACTAATTGAATAAATAAAAAATTAGAAACCAATAAATTTTTTTGAAGGTTCAAAGATTAAATCATTATTTTGAGGTTCTCAGAGACATTTTTTGGAAAATTTTTTTTTGACATTGCTAAGAGATTCTCCTCTCAATTTCGAGCGCGTGACCACCAGTTTCGACTCAATCGGACATTCCAGTCAAAAGTTATAACCTTCCGAAGTTTATATACATCGCTCCGCAAAATGACACGTGACCTAAACTGACACGTGTCACCACCTGGTGAGTCACGTCCAGGATGTGCGTGACTGGTGCTGGGTCACGTAGAGGGTGTGCGTGATTGGAAGCCTTTCACGTAGAGGATGTGCGTGATTAATCACGTAGAGGGTTTGCGTGATTTAACACGTAGACACTGTACGTGATTGATTGCTATACATTTGTAATTAAGTTTCAAACAACAATATTTTGGTAATTTTTTTTTAAAAGTGTAATATATTAATTTTTTTTCCCCATATACACTATACATTATTCTTGTAATTAAGTAAATATTGATTTCATTTTTGTGAAGCACTTCTTCTCTCTCATCCATGTCCATTCCATGATGTGAGTGTGAGTGTGAGTGAGAGATAGCCAACAATAGTACGCATAAACAGTGGTAGTGCATAGACCTAGCTAGCTAAGAGGGTGGTGAGTTTTACATTCACATAGATACATACATCTTATTTTTTCATTGGGAAGGAAAACTCTGAGTTAAGTTGCAGAGACACACGTTAACCCTGCGTGTAGCCTCTGTGTCTCCACCTGCATTATTCAACACACAGCAACAGCACTGGTAGTAGTAGTAGTGTTTGTTTGAGAGAGAGAGAGAGAGAGAGAGAGAGAGAGAGACTGTTGATGCACAGAAGGAAGAAGGTAGACTACACATTCCCAAGGGAGGACTGATCTGAATCTGAATCTGATTCCCACCATGCACCTTTTACAGGCTATAGAGCCAAGAGCCCAAAAATCCCTATTGTTCTGACTGACTATCCATTTAGGTTCTTTGGAGTTTTCTACAAATAAGAACTCAGCTTCATTTCCGGAAGTACTCTCTAGACAATTATATGCAGTGCCCTTTTTGAGAAAAACAGTGTTAGGAGGGGACTAGCTACTAGGAACAACCGATCCAAGCCAAAGAGGTAGATCAACTATTACTATTCCTATAAATTAAAATAAATACATATATTATATATGTACCATGTGGAGTTTTAGTTCTTTACATAGTGAGTGAGTGAGAGAGAGAAACAAAAAGAAAAGAGAGAGCTCTTTCATTTTCATTCCTTTCAAGGGTTGAACACAAACTTCTTATTACTTTTGAAACTATGATAGGGTTTGGAGGGAACAGTTGCAGTGAGCTTTCTGAGATGGACATGATGAACCTGGAAACTAATAGGAAGTTTCTTTCTCTGCCTCTCAGTAATAACAACAACTCTGGGGATAATAGAAGGGTACCTGTCACTAGCAATAGCCTCGCTCAGGAACATCACTACAGCCACCACCCCAACCCCACCGACACTTGCAGTGTGAGGGATAAAATCATGGCACATCCTCTTTTTCCTCGTCTCTTGTCCTCTTACCTCAATTGCCTCAAGGTGATGATGATCTCTTAATTGTTCTCTATATTCACATAAATACACACATCTCTTTCCTTTTCTTCCTAGTACAAATATCATGCACTCTTGTAATTAACTTGCAAACTAAAATTGCACTCATATCTCTACTTCTCTTTTCTGTTGTGGTTTTTCTTTTTGAAATTTTGTTTATTTTTCATGTTTTGCTTGTGTTTGATGGTGTGAGCGGAGCACTTTCAGGTTGGGGCACCTCCTGAAGTGGTGGCTAGCTTAGAGGAGTCATGTGCAAAATGTGAGTCCTTCAATGCATCATCAGGCAGGACAGGAGGTGGTTCAATAGGTGAAGATCCAGCTCTGGACCAGTTCATGGAGGCTTACTGTGAGATGCTCATTAAGTATGAGCAAGAGCTTACAAAACCCTTCAAAGAGGCCATGCTTTTCTTCTCAAGAATTGAGTTCCAGCTCAAAGCCCTAGCAGTGTCATCAGATTTTGGTGATTAATTAATTACCCTTATAATCATTATTTGCTCCTACACTTCTGAGTACTGTGGAATAGTTATGGACTACGATTTCCTGTTTGGGGAAGTAGGTGCTGGTGAGCTACAAAGATTGGGTGCCAATGTGCGGAGAGAACTTAATTAGTAATAATCCATGCTTGTGTAACCTATATGGGAGAGAAAAGAAAAACGAATGAATTAGCAGCATAGTCATGGATCGTTGTTTTACTACTTTGAAATTACTTGAAATCAACCCGTGTGGAAAGGTTTTGGTTAGAGGCTACGTAAGTAGTGATGAATCACGGTTTAACTTGTTATCCTTGGTGAAAGTGGTAGTTTTCCTAGCCTGTGTCAATGTCTTTAAACCTTCTGGGGAAGTATGCCGCTAGCATTGAAGGGATCCATGCTGCTAGCTAATTTGAATAACTCTGATCTTCAGAAGCAATGTCTTTCAAAGCTTAATGTTGGTATTAAATATTAATATTAAGTGGTAGAGTAATGATAACCACACCTGCGTGTGCTGGATAAATGTGTTTCTACCAAGAATGATGTGATGCTAAATTTATTTGTTTATTATATACTTATCATCTGAATTAGTTAAAAAGAGTTAGTCAAATTACCTTTCTCGTCAGAAATAGTGTGATTAGTTATGAAGCACTTTGATTAAAAACCTTTACAGTGTTTTTAAGAATGTTAATAGTGATGGGTCCAAGGTGTTTGAATTATTAGGTCAAAAGGTTTGAAAACGATTATGAGTCCATATTACTGCTTGAGGGGAAATAAAAAGAGCTTTTGTTTTGTTTTCTAACGATGAAAAGTTTATTAGAAAACCAATGCTGCTTAATTAAGTGACCCAGTGATAATCTTGATGGCTTTCCGGTTTTTTTTAAAGGTATTTTTCTTTTTGGTTCGTGTGACCTTGGTGTTTCTCATTATTTCATGCGTACTCAGTGAGTTGTCACCTCTTGCAAGGCACTAGTCTTCTTTCTTTCTGTTTAATTCCTTCTCTTCATTTAGATGCATGACTCTCTCTGTCGAAGTCCCTTTAAGAAGTTAGTTGAAAAAGGAAATTCCTTGTATTATCTTCTGTTGCCATATGTTTCCTTGTCAATTTGTTCCCTCTGTAGCTTAATTCAAAAAAACAAATGTAAATTTTGAGTTTGCATGACTATTGTTATTTCCTTCCTTAGTATGTTCTCTAGTGGTGGATGAAAGGGTTACATTTTTAGATCTAAGAGTGAACCATATCTCTTATGTATATTAGCTTTCTTTTTTTGAGTAAAGGTTGTGTACTCTTGAATGGCCTTTTATTATGTGAAGTTATTATCTGTATGCATGATGAGATACATTTTGCACTGATCTAAAGTTCAGTTTTTTTCTTTGCAACTCTCTACTATTTAGTAACAAAGCAAATGTGTAATAAAGAAAATATTGTAAATCAAATCTAGTTTTTATAACATGTTTTTGTCATTTCTTAGGAAATGCATGTCATTTGATAATTCAGAAAAATGAACATATAACTGACATGTATTAATTAAATATATTTAATTTCTTCAAAATATAAAAATTCAATACATTCTTTATCTAGTAAGGGGATTAGTAGGATTTAGAATTATTTGATATATTATGTTTATTTAATAGTATTTCTGGGTTACATGTCAATAGTTATAACTGACATGTAATTTTATGATGTCAATATTTTCCTGATGGATATTTATTTGCATGAATTGTTTTTACTGACAACTTTTAATTCTTATTCCATTTTGTTGTGGCAATTTGAAGGTCAAAGTGAAACATCTTCGCTGAATGAGGTTGATGTTCATGAAAATAACCTAGATTCTCAAGCTGAAGACCGGGAACTCAAAGTCCAGCTTTTGCGCAAGTATAGTGGATATCTAGGGAGCCTCAAGAAGGAATTTTTGAAGAAGAAAAAGAATGGAAAGTTGCCAAAGGAAGCACGGCAACAGCTACTTGATTGGTGGAACAGGCATTACAAATGGCCATACCCTTCGGTAACTAAAATTCCATATCCTTTATAAACCATATATATATATATATACTAGAGAAATGCTAGTTACACCCTTTTTCTAACAAACTCTTTATTAATTATTTGCTGAAATTTATTAAAAATCACAAAATTATGTTTCACTTCATATTTAATGAGTCTCATTAAGATTTTGTATTTTTAAATAGTAGAGTATGTATTATAGAGTGTGGTGTTAGTACTAGCACTTCTCTTTACAGTTTAGACTTTCCTTCACAATATTTTAGTATATATTTTGATAAATATTCATACTTTCATTGCAATACCTTGTTTTCTTAATATTTTCACCAAAATATAGAAAGAAACATTTGATGGTGTGCTACAGCTTTAGTATTAATTAGAAAATCTTGGTAATTAATATGAATTGCAATACTGAAACGTTAACTTAATTGTTAGTATGTTGGTATCAACAGCCAATTGTACATTAATTCATAAGTTTTGTTTTATATATATACGATGACTAATCTTACGTTATGGCAATGGTGAATGTGATTGGATGAACATGTAGGAATCTCAAAAGCAAGCACTTGCAGAATCCACAGGCCTAGATCTGAAACAGATTAACAACTGGTTCATCAATCAGAGAAAACGCCATTGGAAGCCTTCTGAGGATATGCAATTTGCCGTGATGGATGCAACTAACTACTACATGGAAAATGTTATGTGCAAGCCATTTCCCATGGATGGCATGCCTATGCTTCTTTAACTCAATCCTCAACTACTAGAATATCCAAAAGCTGAGCCGAAAAAACTATCTATTTTTAAGTTGCCTAGGTACCCAAGTTGCTATAATGTCATTGATGCATGTTTTACTTTAGAATTGTAGAAATCAGGATGAAAATTCTACCTTATTATCCCTGAACTGCAAGCTATGTAACTGTAAATCAGCGGGAATCTAACTATCTATATGCTCTATTATCTACACTACTGTTTGTCGAGATCACTAGAGATGTCGTGTACGTGTTGTTTCCTAATTTAATGAATATAATTTGTTTTCATACGTACGTAAATGCATATATGAATGTACTGGAAACTGATAAAAAAAAATGAATGTACCGGAAACTGATAAAAAAAAATGAATGTACACCGGAAAGAAACCTAAATTGTATTGATTCATCAAGCAAAGAATTTTTTTAACAACATATTGTATTATATATACTCATATTTTCCCACATCACTTAGGTTAAGCCAGTGGCGGAGAACGGGGGGCTAGGGTGGGCGACCGTCCCCCCTAAACTTTTATTAATATAAATTTTATTATATATATATATATATTAAAAATTAAAAAATAATTTGATAATAAAAAAAAGGTTGTATTGTATGATATAATAGGATATAATATTTTTTAATATTACATTAAAAAATAAGATAAAATATTTTTGAGATTGTATTACATAATATAATAGAAATATTTAAGATTATATTACATAATAAGATAAAATATTTTTTAAGATTGTATTCAAAAATAGGATAAAGTATTTTTTAATATTGTATTCAAAGATAGGATAGAATATTTTTAAGATTGTATTGCATAATATAAAATATCTTTAAGATTGTATTGCATAATATGATAGAATATTTTTAGGCTTACATTCAAAAATTGGTTAAAATTATATTCTTAAATTAGTATAAATAGAAACATATTTTTGTGTTTATAATATGCATTTCATTCCAAATAATATTAAAGCTTTAGAGAGTTTATGTTTGCATCATTGAGAGAATTGTTATGAGATCATATAGAAGCGTTTGACAAGTCTGATTCTTAACCCTCTTTTAGGATTGAAAGGTACTTATTTATTATCATAGTGAAATTGTCCATTGGATTGATTATTCAATTTGGACGTCGTGATTTTTTTATCTAATTGGGTTTTTCAGGCTAAAACTGATTGTGTCTTCTTTATCTCTTATCTCTTTATTATTGCTTTGAGTTTGATTTTAAAGTGTGAATTATTTTAGTAAGACTTACTAGACTTTGTCAACTTGTTCATCAATCCACTCTGTTTGCAATTTGTTTGTATGTGATTTGCGGTTTATCTCTTTTTGTATATTAGATTTGTATTGTCTTCGAAGTACTTTTATTTATTATATAATTTTTTTTATGTTCGCCCCCTCTCAATAAAATTTCTGGCCACTGCAGTTAAGCAACGGTGATGAACAAATTAGTTGTACTTGTATATAATTATAATTATAATTATCATTGTCGAAGAATTTCTTGATTCATATATGTGATGCATGTCTACTATATTATGTGCAATATATTTTGTTTGTGTTAGAAATGTTGTGGGTACGTACGAGCGATATTTAGATATATTTGTTATGAACATACAAAATAAATATTATAATACAATTTTGAGAGATCCAATTTTTAAAATTGTTCAGTTAAAAAAAGTGTTAAAATTATAAAAAGATTAATAATTTTTGAGAAAATAAAAATTCAATTTTTCATTAGATTAAAAGTTATAATATTTATAATTGTAATAAAAATGCTTCTTTAAATGATGAAACAACTACAATACTTAATTGAAAAACTTACTGTCCAAATTTATAAAATACTACAAAATTCTACAATAAATTGTACATCAAGGCAGCATTTTCATAAATTTACTAGTAATATTATATATATAATCTTCAAGTTATTCTACATTAGTTGCTTTTTTACGCTATTTTTGGTAAAATTAGTTAGAAACTGATAAATTAATTGAAAATTAAAAAAATTAGTTAAATTAAATTATAAGTATTTGATAAAATTAGTTGTTAAAATAATTAAAAATATAAAAAAAATATAATTTATTTAGAAAGGATAGTAATAAAATTGGATAAATATATTGATGATAAAAATGAAAAAAATATTAAAAATTAGAAACTAATATTTTTAAAAAAATATTATTTTAAAGATCGTTTAAAAAAAATTTATTAAGAAGTTACTAGAAAAAAACTGTTTACCAAATAATAATCAAATAGGTAGATTTTTCAAGTAATAAAACAAATTAGAAATTAACTAAAAGTATCCTGTGCAGCGTAGCCCTTAGTGTTCATAAAATAAATTTCTTAAAGACAAAATTTCTCTATATTAATCTTAAAGATGATTTTTTTAATAATTAATATGATAACGTATGTAATTATGAATAATTGATTAACGTTGATTTTTTCTTCTCAAGAATAGAACATAGAAAAACACATTAAAGATATATTGCTCAGCAGTTCTTATTTTTCCATCTCATTCATTAAAAACCAATTATTCCAGACAGTGTTAGCAAAGTCAAAAACTCAGGACTCTGTTTATTCTCACCTGGTAGCTGCTTTTAGAGAAGAATCTCTCTTGGGACACTAGCGAGTCCGTCCTTAAAAGCCCTAAAAATGGGTTAAGATTTACGTGAAAGCTCAGTAAAAAAAAAAAAAAAAAAAAGATTTACGGGAAAGCATGCAAAGATAAAACAAAAAAAGGGCTGATGCTTTTCTTTGTTAACTACTCACCTCTTAAACTTATAACTCATCAATTAATTTTCTTTTTAATTCACTCAAAAGTTATTCATGAAAAATTGGCAGGTGAAAAAAATAATACATTAAGCTAAAAGTAATTGATTTGTATATTTAAATTAATTTTAGTCACGAATTTTATTTACATTAAAAAATGTGTCAAATCACCCTACACGTGCATTATCAAATACTACTATTTACTAGAACCGTAATGAAAAAGGTGTGTTTGATTGGTGCGGTTTTTTTACAGTAGAAAAAGTTAGATTTTTTAACAATTGATCATATGTATAATAAATTGTTGTTATAGTTAGTTATAATTGGGATATTAATTTTTGTTTAAATAAGTTTACCGGTTTTTAAAAATAATTAATTTTGTTTAGATTTAACAAAAGAATAATTTTTACATAATAATATATTGCGAAAAAGATATGTATAAAGCTGAAACCAAAAAAATTGTTAGAAAATTTTGAAATAATTTAGGAATAACGTGTTTGAAGGGGAAAAAACTGTTGAGAAAATATCATAAGCTATTTCATTATATAAAATTATAAATTATTGAAAAACATTTTTTTGAAGAAATTTTTTTTCCTTCGACATCTGTAGAATAATCCCAAATAATCCGACCCGACCCAGGTCATTCAATCCCAAACCCATTGCTCTAAAGTCTAAACTGTGCGTTGTGTTGGTTGGGTGCGTTACGGGTTTCTCATTTTTGTAACAGAGCGAAACACTTCCGTCAGTGGTGTCCGCATATCCTTCCCGCCGATAACCTTTCCGGTGATTGTTCTTCGCTCACGCACGCGTTACGGTAATCCTTTCTCTCTTTTTGGTTCTTAACCTGAAGCTATTCACAACTTGACATTTTGTTAGTTTGTTAGTTGTTTGAGTAGTTCATTCCCTTTGTTGGTTCCAATTTGCAATCATGTTTTAGTTTGTATCGATGATTGAGTCTTCCTTTATCACGTTGAATTGTAGTTCATAAATTATAACTTGTGTTGGCGGGGTTGTAGCAGCTCTTGTGATTTATCTAACTTGCATATTTGCCTACCACTTGCTTCATGAAATGCCTGAGTTAATGTCATTGTACAAGTCTTTTAGAGTAAATTAGACTGACGCCCCCTGGGGTTTCGCCAATTTTCTCCGGATTCCCTTCTGTTTTTTACCCCTACACTAATCCCTCTTAATTGTTTGAAGAACATTACACATTACATTGACTCCCTTAATTGTTCGAAAACATTACACGGTGTACCCCTTTAAGGTGGTTGCTTTATATGTTAAAAATAAAATAAAAGAAGGGAGTTATGTTATGTGCAATCTCAAGAAATCTTAGGGGAGTGTCTGTGTAATTTACTCAATCTTTTATTATCATCTTCTTTAATCTGTTCTCGTTTCAATGGCAAGGGGGTTTTATAAATGCCTGCTTATCTTTCCTTCACTACTTTATTTGCATATACTTTTGTCACTCTCTAACTGGTTTCTTCAATGTGAGTTATTCAAGGTAAGATTTTCTGTTCTGCTTGCATCAAGTAGTTTCAAACATGCAGTATTGCAGTTGAATGAAGTGTATGGACTTTGTTTCTTTTCTTATCTTGACTGATTTTATTTAAACTTGTTTTTATCTATTTTTGTATGATAATTTTTAAATTTTGGTATCTAGTTAGAGTATGAAAAACATATTAACTTGATTTTTTTTCTTAATGCTGTTCTGACTTCAAGCTGAAGGCATGAATGCGTTCAAGGCATACAAGGCCTGTGTGCCAATTGCTTGGAGCCCCAATATCTATATAACTCTGGTGAGGGGTATTCCGGGGACTAGGAGGCTCCATAGGCGCACTTTGGAAGCACTTCGCTTGTGCAAATGCAATCGAACTGTCATGCGATGGAACACACCTACAGTTAGGGGAATGCTCCAACAGGTTTTAGCAAAAGTTCTATCCAAGTCCATTTTGCTGCTTGAAATTACTTGTCTCCCTGTATACTGACATTGGTAAACTTTGTAATTAATATAGGTCAAGAGGTTAGTTGTTATCGAGACAGAGGAAATGTACAAGGCACGGAAGCAGGAGGAGGAAGCACACAGAGCTCTACGGTCTCCATTTGTCATAAGTCACAAACCTCCCTCAGTTACTGATGCTTTATAAAGTCTTCTGCATTCTTAAAGATATTATCTTCTTGCCACTAGAACTATCCAATGCCATTGTTTAAAGCTTTGGTATCAAATGGACAAAATTTTGCTTTGAAGATCATGTCGTAGTTTGGTTCTAGGATTCTGTAGCATTTTCTGCTGATAACATTAGTCAAATTCAGGCCTCTGCTCATGACCTGGCTATCAAGTGGTTCATTTATTTATATCTTTAGTTTGGGAATATTTATAATTTATTCCATAATTTTCTTTTCTCTTTTGGAAACAACTCACTGTAGTTTGTCTTTTTTAGACCAGTCAAGACTTAATAGTACATCACAATTGTCCTCGTTAAATGAGGTCGACAAAACACCCAAAAATTAACAAATTTGGGGCATAATGTTTTGTTCTTGCACACTATATATTGGGCCACGCAAAATGAGATTTAAAGACTATATCTTATGCTTCTTCCTTTCCATCAACTCCAACTTTCACATCATTTGCACTCTCAAGCTCTTTTTCTGCACTGTCATTAGGCTTTATGCTTTGCTGAACTTTGTACTGATGCCTCATTGCTAAGGCAAGAAAAAATATGAAATTCAGTACTCCCAGCACTGCAAGCAACCAATAGAAGTAATCTAGCCTTCCCTTGTTCAGATTGCTTCTTAGCCATCTTTTCTTACTTGCTTTGTCCACGATTGCCACCAATAAGCTACTGACAAAATAACCCATTGAAAGTGTAGATAGGAAAAGTCCAGTACTCATAGATTTCATTCTCTCTGGTGCCTCCCTAATGAAAAATTCTAGTTGTCCAACATAGGCAAATGCTTCCCCTGCACCCACCAGAAAAAATTGAGGGACCAGCCAAAAAGCGCTTATTGTAGTATTATTTTTTACTGCATTCACCCTCCTTTCTTTCTCAACAATTGCAGCAACTGCCATGGCAACACTGGAGAAAACGAGTCCAATTCCAACCCTCTGAAGACTTGTCAGCCCTTGGACATTGTCAGTGAGTTTCCGAGCTAAGGGCACAGTGAGTTTCTCATTTAGGGAAGTAAAGAGGAGAATGGTAATGATGAGAAAAGCTGATAGAGATCCTGCTGGGACAACTAGAGATCCAACTTTTCGATTCATGAATGTAGCTTGCTCAATGGTGAAGGTGTTCATTTGAGAATAGATTGTCCAGAAGAGGATACATGTAGACCAAATAGGAAGGAGCTTGAGTACCATTTTAACCTCCTCAACCTGAGTCACAGTGGAAACTATCCATGGATTTTCCTTGTTTTCATCCTTTGAGCAGTTCTCATCTAGGATTGCAGCTTTGTCAAGGAACCTATCAGAACAAATTCAAAGCAGTGAAAATACCTGTTAGCTTGTGTGAAATCCTTGATATTTAATTTTAAACCTAGGTGGTTGGGTTTGGATGAAGATAGGTATCTCCTGATTTCCCAGAATATTTCTTTCGGTTTACTATTTTCCTAGGATATGAATAATATTTTTACTATAAATCGTTCCTGGTGTTTTCACCGAATAATCAATTTATAGCTATGTACACATGTTGATTCAAGATGATATCAAATTAAAATTAAAATCATATATTACTAATAATTTAATCTAATGCAAGTTATTTTGATCTTTTATTTTTGTTTAAATGGTTCAAAATATATAATTTGTCATGCAAAATCAACTGTGCCTTATTTGCCATCGGTAATTGCAATTTGTTTACAGGAAGTTTCGTAACAATGATGAAGAATTCTGAAAGATTTATAGGACATATGGTCAAAAGATTTAAGTTTCAACAAAATTCACGAAACTATGTTAATAGTGTGGAGTATATTACTTTTTTTTTGTTGTTATAATGTGCAGTAAAGGATCTGTCTCTTTTAATGAGTAGAATACACATTAGAAAATCAATCTAATAGGATCAGCCTACTGGTAAAGATTTTAGCTAATCTATATACAATATAAAATTATGTTTAAACCTTATCAGTATTTTTTGTTATATCAAAAATAAAATATCAGAAGATATGTGCAAAGATTAACTAAAAGATACTAGCGGAATATTTTTTAACAACTTCATAATTTATTATATATATTTATATATATTCTGTCAGTTTTAACATTTAAATGTTCAATTAAATGTTATTATTATATTTTTTTTTTTTTGTAAATTGACATGCATGCTCCGATTCTCTTTACCCATGCATCATTCTCGTCACCTGTGGAACTGGAGCTGTGGAAGGCCTAACACCCAAAGCTATATGCCATGTTGGATCATTAAAAAACATTAATATCTCATTATTGATTTTAAATAAATATTTATATTTAATCAATCTCAAGTTGAAAAATGAATTTTGGTCTAATATTAATTTTGAACTAAAATAATTTTAGGTAGCTTCCATATATTTGATAAAAAAAACAGTTTTCGATGAATTTCACTATTAATATCTTATATTTAATAAAAACATTTAAATATAAATTCCTCAACTTCAGAATTAATTACATTCAAAACTAATTTTTGCGAAGTGATTGTTTAAAACTTAAATTGTTTGTGATCTGAGTGGACTACAGAGGAGTGTGTCGCTGGAAAAAATAGATCTAACGTCTCCATTGTGATTTGAGTGAGTGAGAAAGATCTATGTATCATTTCTATTTCTCGCAGGTGACAAAGATGGGTCAAGAGGAAAATACGTGCTCATTGGCAGAACCATATACTCTCAAACCAAACTTTTTTTGTTATTGTGTTTTTTTTAAACAGTTACAAAAATCACTTTACAAAATTAATTTTGAAAAAAGAGAAAAATACTATTCCAGCAGAGGCTGTCCTTATTTTTTTTTTCGTTTTCAAAATTCCTTTTGACGGACTGTTCAATCAAACGTAAAATTTGTCGTTTTCTAGAGACAATACATAGCAATAGAAATAGTAATCCCGTGAAAGTAATCCACAAAAAAAAAAAAAGAGAAAATCTTTTGAAATGGCTGTGCAATGATTGACCAAAAAGACAATCAGCATAAATGAAGACTAAATTACCATTTTGGTACATGGAAGCATAAAATTATCATATTAATACTTAAAATTAAGAAATTATAAATAAATCCTCAAATTTTAAATTATTTTTTTTAACCTAATTACTTATTGTTATTTTAATCTTTAAACATAATTGGTATCATATTTGTCTTTATAATTTCACCATGCGGATTGGATTTAACTGGATAAAAAAACATATATTAATAACTTTTTATCAATAAACATGATAATATGTTCACCTTAATTTTAGACTAATATAATTAATAAATTACACTTTTAAAAAAATAGTTTTTTTTAAATTTCGAGAACTAATATATTTGATAGAGTGAAATAAAAGAAATAAAAATGAAAACAGATTAAAGTTTTAAATTAAAATAAAAAATATAAATATGAGTCTCACAAAATTTTACTTTCTATTTCACTCATTATTTACTTTCATTCCCCATGCCAAACAGACACTTGATAGAAAAACAGAAAATTTACCTGAACCTCTGAGTATGTGGGACCTTAGCTTCAAGATAACCATTGAGAAAGGAGTGTTGTGAAGGATTAGGAAGATTCCTCTTCTTCCAAGCCAAAAACAGCACACCCCAAATAACAGTTAAGGGGCTTCCTTGTGGCCTCTTGAATCTATAGAATGGGGTGCCACAAAGCAAAACAGCAACAGCAATCACCATTGTCCCTGCTGAAATTCCATAACCCCACCCTCTTCCTATGTTGTCTTGCACATACACCAGCACCACCACAGAGAACAAGGACCCTATGCTGATGAAGAAGTAGAACCTGTTGAAGAAAAACACCATCCTCCTTTCCTCCTTGGGGTCTGTTGTATCAAACTGATCTGATCCAAAACCTGAGACATTGGATTTTATTCCTCCACCACCCACTGCTACTGTGTAAAGTGCTACAAACAGCAAAGCCAATTGTTTTCCACTGGCCTGAATGCATTCATGGTGTTGTTTTCTGACACTGCTGCATACAGGAGGCCTCATGCTAGGAATGGTAGTAGCCACAGTTAACAAACACACCCCCTGGTCCAAGAGAGAAGTGACAAGAAAACTAGTTTGTGACTGCTAGTATAGCTAGTAATATGTTAGAGTAAATAGTGTATGTACCTATTACATGTTATTCAATTACAAACCGTATAATAAGTTTATTGTACTTATAATAAGTTTATTGACTTTTACCATATCCACCTTACAAGTGTTATCAATGATTTTTCTTTTCTGGTTTCTTATTGATTGACAGTTAACTGATGGTGCATACAAATTAAACTCGAAATTTATGTTATTTGCACTTATTTGCAATGGAAAACCACTTTCCTGAGAAGGAAGGGAGAAATTGGTTGCCTTGGTGTGCTTAAAAGCCAAAAGAAATGAGAGAATTGAGTATTGAGTATATCTAAATATGCAAAGCTTTTCAACATACCAAAGCAGCTATGATTGCAGATATGGCAACAGTTAAGTATCTGCCAAGTTTAGCATCAGCTATGAAGCCACCAAGAAGGCCAAGCAGGTTGAGAGTTCCCATGACATTGGTAACTATGGTGGCAGAATCAGCTGAAGGGAGATTCAAAACTCCAACCAAGTAGGTCACTAAGTTCATGCTTATACCCATCACACATATTCTTTCTGCCAATTCAGTACCTACATAAAAAAAAAATAGAAAAATGTATGTGTTGGAGCCAAATTAAAGAGCCCTTTGGTTCAACCATGAAAACATGACTAAAATTTCTATTGATTGATATGAATATGAACCTAAGATGAGCCCTGCTGCTAGCCATCCTCCAGTTTTTGTCTTGTCCACAGGGTGACCTCGAAAATCAACAGTAGCAATGCCTTCTGCCCCTTTTTCCTCCTCGCCATGACTTGCAACTAGAACCTAGAAAATAGCACAAGAGCAAAGCAAAAATGAAAAATCATTAAGACATCAACAAAGTATAAAACTAAGCTTTGAACAATTAAAAGGGTTCTTGAAAATGAAGTAACACCATGTTTTATCTTTCTGTTGGAGGGATAACTGAGGAGAGTTTTGCTGAAGTGTGTGAGTGTTTCAGCTCCAAGAGTTGCAAAATATAGAAAGTGGTGTGCAAATGCAAAGTTAACTATGTCATGGCAATTGCCAAGGACAAGTTTGATAAGAACTAGTTTGTAATAGGTCCACTTGTTGAGAAGATGAGTGGCCTGAAATGCTGAACTGCAAAGTTTGTGTCCGCTTGCTTTGGAGTTTTATAGGCTATTGTTGTGTGGCTTAAGAAGACCGTACTAGCCTAACGAAAACAACATCTTGTGAAAGTGATGGAACAGTATAGGCACTCCTATTTTGCTATCACAAAGTCACAGTCATAATGAGCAACTGGAAAAAGAAAACCGTGTACAAATCCATGTTCTTCTGCTCCTTGCTCTATCAAGTAATTACCATGATGAACTAACAATTAAGTGTGTGTTTGATTTACCGTTCCCAAACGGCCCGTTAAATCAAAACCTACGAATTCCTACTTCTCACAAGACGTGTGTGGGAATGTGTGTCCATTCAATCTAACGATAAACCAAACACACTAATAGTTTGTTTTGTTGCATCAGCAAATTTTAACTTAGTTTTAGTTGAAAAGCTTTGTTGGTCTATCTGTTACGCAGGAAGCCAGGAATTGAAGCGTTTGGAGAAGTGCATTTGTATTGTATGCATCATCAATTGCGTTACACATTTTCTAAAACTAACATGCTCAACGTATGTACTTAAAGGAGAAAATGATCCTTGTGAATTAACCTGCAATTACAATTTACAACACCACACCCTCTTCTGTACTATGTGGCAAAGTTAAAGGAAAGGTTCGCACAAGATGAAATGCATGGTTCTAGTCTTCTAGAACAATGTGTAAGTGATTATACTGTTGATTGTACTATGGGTAGATATATACGAGATTATGTCCATGTGACTATGTGAGTGATTGTACTGTTGTGCATTGGCAATTTTCGCAGACAATAGAAAATGCATGCTACTGCCTACTAGAACAATGTGGAAATTAAAATCAAATTCTTCTTTAAAGTTCAAGTCTAATAAAAATAAAATAAGATACATATACCAAAAAAATAAGTCTAATAAAATACAGTGCATTAGTGCAAGGTTAAAAGAGAAAAATAATAAAGAGAAGGAAAAATAAAAATAAAGAAAGAACACAGACAGGAAGTAAAAATTCTGTAAAAAAATCAAATGGAAAGGATGCATATTTTGAAAATACTAATAAGTAAAGGGTCTTACTAACTTAGAATACTAGTTAACAAATTAAAAGAAAAAATATTTTATTAAAAATCATAATTTTTTTTCTTAACCATTGTCCTAAGTGGATAGCACTTATCATAAGTAAAAATATTTCTACAATTGAAGAGCTTTCCTAATTATTAGGCTATGCTTAGATAAAAATTGGAAAAATATCTTTGTAAATTCCAATGCATATTTATGAAATTTAATGTTCAAAATGAAGAAGCAATAAATTGTTGCTTTGAAAGTAAAATTACTTTTTAAGATCGTTTTTCCAGACATGCACTCATTATTCTGATGTATAACTTAAAATTCATTTTTTAAAATCTTTAATTACATCATGGTTTGAATCCACCATAAAACTGCATCGTAGCACACTTCCATCACTTGTTGAACTGAATAGTTTGACTTTGAGCAAAGTTATATTCAGAGTGTAGTTATGTTGATGCTCTGCTCTTTTTCTGTTTTCAAAATTCACACATTATGTTTAGCGCAAGATAAAAAAAAATACTTGTTAATAATTCTGATTTTTTTCATATTCTATTTTAATAAAAGAAAATTAAAGTCCTAATTTTTTAAAATCTTATTTCGAAATTATGTGGCCATTTTAATGAAATAAAATGAATTATCTTTTCTTATAAAAAAATACCGCTAATTAAGACTTTGTGTAAATTATTTAAACCCTCCATGCTAGGTTAGCCTAGCCTAGTGAGTTACCAACTTACCACTAATTGTTTGTAGTAAAGTAGTTACAGACTGAAATTCAATTAATCAAAGAATGTGAAATTCATTTTTTTTCATGTAAAGAATGTGAAATTAAGAATATAGGAGTAATTTGTACAAAACAAAGCAAATCAACAGGGTTGAGCTTCATGGAATGAGTTATCCCTTACAATATACTCGTGAATAAGAATTCTTGGTGAAAAATATGTTCAAATTCAATGTTCGACAACATGGTTATTTTAAAAGAAAACAAAAAGAAACATATTTTGTCATCGTTATAAGATTTTAACGTATGCATAGCATAATCCAAGATTAAGTGTAACCAATCAATAGTATGTTAAGAGGATTTAAATGATATATTAAGAGGAGTGCTAATAATATTTTTTAAATACCATTTTTTAATATAAACTAAAATTATTAAAAACTATAAAATAATAATTTTATTCATAAATAAAAAAATGAGACATATATTTTTATTATTTATAATAAATTTCAACTAATTATAAAAAAATATATTTAAAAATGTGTTGCTAACATTTCTAGTAAATCAGGGTACACTCACAACCCTAATTTTTTTCCTTTGCTATTTCTTTTTGCTGAGAATTCTCTTAAACTGTTAGCTTTATTTTGTAAAATGAAAACTTTTTCTTTTCTATTTTTTTAAAAAAAATATATAAAAGAGTACTTTGCTTACCAAAGTGAGTTAGCCCCCGCCTTTGGTATCCATCCGTGATTAATACATGATGTAGATTCAAATGAATCAAATGCAAAGATATATCATTAGTCTATTACTTGTAAGTATCACATAAGTGATGTAACAAAATTTGGGATCCTACCTTGACCCTAGTTCGAAGCAACAAACTTTAACCTTAAATTTGATGATTTTAAAAACAAAACTCTCATTATTATTATTATTATTACCATCCTTTACTTTAATTGAATTCAAACTAACTAGAAGAAAACTAATTATTTGACTACTTCTCGCTTCTTTAAAAAATGAACCACTCTTTGCTCTCGTGTTTTTTTTTAAGGCAAAAGACTGCAACCAATTGTTCCTAGCTTAGACTCTTCTTTGCTCTCTTGTCATCTATTATCTTTTATAAATAAATAAAAATCTCTGATTTTTTTATTATGTGTTTGATGATAACATGTTAGTAAATAAATTTCTAATAATTATTCAAAAATCAATTTATGTATTTAACATTTACTTTTATCTTCTCAAAAATTGAACTCAAACTTCCCCCAACTTTGGCAGAGAGAATATTTGGCAAGAAAGGTGCATGATGCATCAGCGAATCTCATGGGTGCGTGTAACAATTAGTTCCTGCTACTTGTCACAGTGTGTGGATGAATATTAAATCTAAGCTGTTGCATGAACGAACACAACTACTAAAGCTGTATCTATGTCGATCCCTTAATTGGAATGTTTCTTGCATTTGTCACTTTCAATATTGCTCAAGAAAAGGCCAGTGAATTTTATGACACAACATAATTAATTCATATGCGCTCCTATATCAGACAATGATGATAAGAACTTGTCTTTTCATTTTCATCAACACTGTATTGAGAGGTATTTGAATCGAGCAACACGTACGTACACTACACACATGACCCATATTCAATTAAAAAAGGTATAGTTTTCTTGTCTTAACTTATAGATATTACCACAGCCAAAACGTGTAACAGGAATCGACTGAACTTGAATGATACATTCGTGGGAAATGGGAATGTCATGTCAAATTTATAGAATAACACATAAGGAACTACAGGACACTTCGGCATGCATGCGCATGTGTTAATTGATTTTTTTTTCCAACCATTTTAATTAGGATGTTTGATTTTTTTTTGGTGGATTTCAAACTATTTTCATAAGTTTCGATCCCTTTAGTTGGTTATGAGATTAGTCTTCCATTTGAGATTTAGTCATATTTAGTATTTTAAGAATTGAACTAGCTGATCCGACTAAAACATGATGGTTACACGGTTCGGTTTACTAAAATGATCATTAAAATCGGGATGAATCTTTAGTTGAATTGATTGAATCTTTGGTTGATCACCGGAACATATCTTTAGTTGAATTGAGTGCTATTTTTTTAAAACAAAATTATAAACTTTTATGTTATTTTTTTAATATGTTTATTTTTAAGACATTGAATGTTTGTTTGTGTTTGAAACTTATTTATGGACTTGACATGTATATTAATTGTTATTTGGAATATTAGGTACTTTATAATGATAATCATTTTAAATTTAAATAATTGAATGATTAAATTATATTATTTTTTATAAATTTTTAATATATATCAGATTAAATTGATTCAATTAATAAAACTTCGATTCAACCAATAACTTGTTAACCTAGTGTCTAGAGTAGTTCGATGACCGGTTCAATTCTTAAAACATTGGCCAAACTTAAAGTCTCTCGGTATACATTCTTCGGGGATCAAATCCAGACTCGGGTATATTTTGGCTCATGGCTGGCCTAAGTACAACACAAGTGTAGGTTTTTGCTTGAGGATTCAAAAATTAAGGATAAAAGAGTTATTAAATTATATAGAGTTTAATTAGTTTCTATGAATGGTTAGCGCAAAAAGTTTGATGTATAGATTATTTACTTTTTAAAATATTATTAATAACTAATTGCCGTGGTTTTAATATATACTTTTACAGAAAAAAGATCGAAGGGAAAATACAAGTCGGGGTGGTTTGCACCAAAGCTAAAGAAGAAGAATTGGAGATAGAAAATCCTCTCAATTTTGATGTTTTGGGGTGGTTTGATCAAATAAAGACAATAAATTCTTTGTGGTTTGTTAAATTGGTATCAACTTAGGATTTGAGTCTTCTGCATTCTGAATTTTCACATTTCAAGTTAACAATCAATGGCATGAAATCCAACCCCATTTGCTCCATCATCAACTGCCTTCCTCCTCAGTTGAGATAAATAGCCTTTCTAATAGTTTATTTCAGATATATGCAAAATTGTTTCTCCAATTGCAGCCTCTAATCTAGCTTCTTTTGTCTCAATAAAAGAGAAAAAATATTTCAAGTTTGAAACAAATGTACAGCTTCTTTCACTATCTAAAATCTAAATGGAATGAAAGGATATAATAATATTTTCAATGACAATGAGATGCAGGTAAATAATATCATGATTTTAGGCCTTTATACTACGTAACTTATGTAAATAAAATTATTGTTGGTTGTTATTCTATCTACCAGAAAATATACACATATCATGAATTTGAGGTTATTTTACACAAGGCTTTTATCAGTAGATTTCACAGTTCTGAAGGTCTTCTTTCTTCATTGTTGGAAAAGGAGTTCTGGCATGAGATGGCTCATGGATAGAAGGAAACAGTTGACTTGAGAATAGAGTCAATGTTGAGGGCAGTGCCTTTTCATGAGATCCTGATGATAGGCTTGGAATAAGCAAATGGAATTTGAAGGTTTTTTGTTTTTCAAACTTTATGCTGACTCCATTTCTTAATATCTGCACTCCTGCATCTGATTTTCAATTTTCATACATTGCTTCTCATGATCTTAATTTATTGTCTAGACTTAGCCGATAACCAGCTTGAATGGCCATCCCCATATCTAATGGGACTACTCCTGGTCTTGATATGATGCACCATTGCAACATACTAAGCACTTATACCTGTTTTTATTGATATAATATAATACCTTTTTGCTGATTACAATGAATACAAAGCACTTGTATGAGAAATACGTTGGTGTGTTCTGTTTATTTTCTATCTGCAATAATTTGTTTTATATCTATCAAAATGCATCTAATATATTCCATTATCTACAGTTATCGGTAGTTGTATAACATTTCTTAGGCAAATAGATTTTTTTTATTCAAACCTCCAAGTTCTAATTCTAATTAAAAATGTGAATATAAACCCACAATTTTTATTTTGGATTCTTAGCTCTTAATGATTATTCCCTAATCTTTGTCATTGACAACCTTTTTTTTCTCTGTTCCTCAACTGCCTTTGTTCCTTTGGTTCAGTTTATTTTGCCATCAGTTTTTGAAATCCACATGACAATGAATATCGATATGAAAATTCACTTCCATTTTCTTTTTCCACCCCTCTTATGTCCTATTCTATTTTTCTGATATACTATTTCAATAAACTACCTGCAATAAATGCGAACATCAGTGCCTAAGTTTTAGTGTAATTTTTATTTATATATTGGATGAAGTATTCCTATTCTATCCAATTTGCTAGTCTCCATAAAACTTATATGTAATATGTTCCTGGATCCTTTAGCAGCCAAGACAATGTTTGAATCAGAACTTAACATATACTCATTCCACTCAGTATCCAGTACAGAGTTTCTTTTCAACTATTATAGCTCGGTTGCGTACGACACAAACAACACCTGAGGCTGTATTTACTGAGCTTCTGTCAAAGACTATACTGCTAAAAGTTAATCCATAACAGATATCAGAGAATTTGGTATAAGTTCCTGTCCACAGGTATTTCTTTTTTCACATCATAACTTCTAGTTATGCTAAAACTTCATTATTGCTTCTGACACAAAAGGAGAATAACGAAATACAGAATCATTTTAACAGAATGTCTCCCCCTGTAAGCCCGTTTCATGTGTGTGTTCTAGAACAGAAGTAGGATTCAAATTTAAGAATGTTTGAAGTGATTATGAGATTATATAGATGCCTTCTACTGCAGCACTTCTGGCTGTGCCTCTTTTTTCTTGGCCTTTTTTCCCTTTCTATATTGACTAATTTGTTCCTTAATTAGGATTGCATTGAATGTATTTTAAATATAGTGATGATTAAAGGGGGCGAAGAAGATATTATAATAATCTTCACTGTGAGATCTAATGAGTGGTAACGTGATGTTTTGTTTCCAATAGACACAGCAAATGTTGTTCTGACTAGGGCGAGGTCTACATGTTTTTATTCATTCTTTGCAAATGTTTTTGTTGTCTACTTTTCTTAAACAACCTATTTTTGTATTAGAATATATATATTGTGATATGATTCAATTAAGAATTTAAAATATCATATTTTTAAAGCAACGTACTTAAGCCGTTAGTTTATTGTGAAGCTGGAGCTTTTGAGATCAACAGGATATTCAGTTAAACATGCGATTTGAGTGAGTTTGAGATTAATCATATTTTATATAAAAGGCTTCTAGATATATAATGTATTTGATTACTTGGTCAAATTAGGTTCTTACATTCAGTTAGTTTGACTGTGACAGTCTCCTTTGAAACTTGATCTTCATGTTGTATCAGATTATATTTCTATCCAACTATAGACGCAATTTCATCTTGGCCTTGACCTGCATTCGAAACGTGTTCAAAGGACTAAATCTATTTTATGGAATGCTCAATTTTTATAGACAACTTTAGATTTTTCCAAATTGTTGCCTTTGCTTTTTATGTTCTAAAAGAACTCGTGTCACCACAATTTTACTAGAAATCAATCTAACCATTTAAAAAACACTTTGAATTTAACTATGATTACCATAAAGTTTATACATACTCTCAACAATTAAAATATCTTCGGAGGGTGTGTCTGAAATTTCATCTTAAGCAAATCAATAAGTGAATTTTTTTTTCTTTCTTTTCTGCCCGAGACTGGAGCACAACATAACCTGTAATGAAAGAAGGCGAGAAGCTGATTTTTCTGGAAGCTCAATTGATATTCAAAGCCAAAAGTTTAGAATTCCTTAGACGTCAAACAAATAAAAATTGAAGTCACGAATCATGTGTTGGAACAGAACGTCAAAAGGACTTTTTTTTTTTTTGTTTCATAACTATAAATATTGTAAAGGTAGGTCAGGTCAAGGAAGCCTTATCAACAAGAAATTAAAATAGAAAACATTTGTTGCCAGATCATACGCATACGAATCGTGTCATATATGCATATAATATGAAGCAGCCATGCATTTGGATGCATCTGTCACCAAAAAGCTCAATAATAATAAACAAAAAAAAAAAAGTAAATTATCACTCACAATCTTTATATTGGCAAAAGTTCATCTTCCACTATTTCATTTCACAGGTTGTTACTTTACACTGAAGTAAAACATCAAAAGAATTGTACACGAAAAAAAGTAGAAAGCATACAAGTTGAAATCCTTGCATCTAGGCCTAGCTGAATTATTTTCAGTAATTGCATTTGATATCATTCACGAATGATGCAATATCATTTTTTGGATCACTAATTATCTTAAAGAATAACATGTTGACATGTGGAAGTGTGGACTTCAATTTGTAGTAGAGGATTAAAAAAGAGGCCAAAAAGAAAACTCAGCAATTACAAGATTAAAAAAGAATCTCTTATTCCATCGAAGCAATTGAGCAATACCACAATGCCAAGCTCATCATCTATCTATCTGCTATCAGAGATTTGGCCAACAGATCGAGACCGTTCAAGCTCGTCAGACGGATCCCAATCCAACGTGGAGGATTGAATCTTAGACAAAATCATGAAAACTTCAGAAATCTGTGGCCTTGCATTGAGGTCACGAGCAACACAGCGCTTGGCAAGTTCGGCCATGGAATAAGCCAGTTCCAAGGGATATTCATCTCTCAAATTTGGATCCATGAAACCTCCAAGTTTCTCTCTAACATTATCTCCTTCAAGCACGTGATTCACAGTCGCCGACAGCATCTTCTCCCCAGATCCATTCTTGTCTCCACCAACAGCTTCTCTCCCCGAAAGAAGCTCCAAAAGCACAACCCCAAACGCAAAAACATCCATCTTTGGAGTAATCAAACCATTCTCAATGTACTCAGGTGCCATGTACCCTTGAGTCCCCACCACATGCCTTGTCAATTGAAACCCCCCATCATCCCCGTGATCCTCCACAGCTCTTGCCAATCCAAAATTCGAAACTTTAGCCCTAAAATTCCCATCCAAAAGCACGTTCCCACTCTTCAAATTCTTGTGCACGTGAGGAGGACTAGTATAGTTATGAAGGTAGTTAAGTGCGTCCGCAACATCATGAGCAATATGAACCCTCTGCACCCAACTCAGAGATGTAGAATTCTCGTACTTCTTGCTACCACTGTGAAGCCAATCCTCAAGAGAATCATTCTCCGCGAACTCGTACACAAGATAGGTGTCACCTTTGTAGACACAAAAACCCGACAACCTTATAATGTTGAAGTGGTTAATCCTCTTGAGAAGGTTAATCTCACCCGACACGTCACCTTTGAGAATCTTCACCGCGGCATAATCACCCTTGAAAGAAGCCCTATAAACAGAACCCTTGATCTTGTTCTCTTCACCGAAGAACCCCGTAGCCTTCTGCAACTCCTCGAACTTGTACACACTCAACGACTCAATCGCGTAACGAACACCTTCCGAAGAAAGAGACCACGACTGCGTCGTCGGAATAGTCACCTCCGTGGTGGTAGGGCCGGATAAAGCCTTCGCCGAAGGCAGCGGAGGCGGCGGGTGTTCCACCCGCCGCCGCCGATAGAAACAGAGGTAAAACACAGCAGCACCTAAAATAAGCAACACGACGACCCCAACCACGATTCCGACAATTACCCATTTCTTGGAAGAGCCGGAATCTCCGTCCCCAGACGGAGCAGGCGGCGGCGGTGGCGATGGGGTATCCTCCGGGGGAGTCGCTGCTCTCTGTATTCTAACCGGTGGCTCTGTTTTCAAAGGAACCGAAATCGGCGTGAAGTAGAAAATAACGGAAGAAGCAGAAAGCTCGTTGGCGTCGAGAATGCTCTGTTCGTCGACACCGAAGATATCTCCAATGGCGGAAACCGATTCTCCTTGAGAAACCAAGTAAGTGAGCAAGTACTTGAACCCTGCTTCGCGCTGCTTCTGGGTGGGACACGCGCACCTGAGAGGCACGTGGAGGTTCTGATCCTTGAGGAGGTCGCGCATGCGGATGGAGTTTTGAAGCTCGAGGGCCTGACAAGTGGTGAGTGCCTGGTAGGTGTTGTTGGCGATGCTGAAGTAGGTTTCGCCTTGGACTTTGATGGTGTAGGAGGCGTTGTGCTGGTAGTAGGGGCCGGAGCAGGAGCAATTGACGGGGACGGTGATGAGGGTGTCGGCGGGGAGGGTCTGGACGTCGGTGATGTTGTTGGCGGCGGCGATGAGGGCCGGAGTGGAGTTGAGGAGGAAGGAGATGGCAGCGGGGGTGGTGTATGACGGCGGGGAGGACTTGAAGGTGAGGTAGGAGGTGCATGATGGGAGACTGTTGCAGAGGTTGCCCTTCGTGGAGTTGTATTCGTTGTTGCAGTCTAGTTGCTTGTTGTTTACGTACTCTTGTTGGGAATTGGATCTTGGGATGATGAGGAGGAGGAGGAGTAACAGTGTTACGGTGGTTCTGGCGCACTGGATTGTGCCCATGTTGGGCTGGGGAAGATGAAGAACGGTGCCAGTGGCTGCTATGAATGATGAATGCTTCTGGTTTGAAGGGTTGGAGGGTGTGTTAAATTTCAAAGAAACGCGTCTTTCTGTGTTTCAAAGTTTTGATATTTTATTTTTCTGGTGGGAACCAACGTCATAGTAATCGTATGGAATGGGGTGGTGAGGGGTGACCCAGTCAAACACGTTTTGTTTTGGGAATTTTCCTCCCTGTGCACATATTATTGATATTTTTACTTAGATTTCGTTCCCTTTAAATAACTGTTCTTTACGGTGAAATTGGAAGTAAAATTTAAAAATAAAAAATAAAAAAAATCTCAAAAAGGGTATGAACTTGTTTTTTTATTTTACACCCGTTTCTGTACGATGTAGAACTGGAAGATAATTGTAGTTTGTCTTGGGAGAAAATAAGAGGAGAAATGCTACATTCCCTACACAAGTTGTTGCTCATGTGGTCGGATTAATGTACCGTGTACATCACGCTACTAGTTTTTAACTTGTAAAATAATGGAAATCGCAGACGAAGAAAAATATGCAGTTCTTACTTACAGTCTTATGATCATTTTTTCATAATAAAAAAAGGAAACAAAATAAAAAATAAATAAAAGGTAGAATAAAATTAATAGGATAATAAGACAAAGAAAAAGTGTTACGAAAATATGAAGTAGAGATGTCATCAGAAAATAGTATACTGACCTATTATAACAGTTGTATGTTTTGGGCTGGTGTATACTCTATTCTTCTAGCGTGTGTGTGTGTGTGTTTTTTTTTTTTTTTACAAATAAATCTAACGCATCGTTGTTTTGGACAGTATAAGATACATAGACTTCAATGAAAAGACATAAGCTAAACGCTAAGAATATTTTGCATCATATCTTAAAATTTTTATATCACAATTATTTTATATTTTAAATTTGAAATAATGATGTGCCAATTATTCATTGACCACAACAAGAATATCTCAAATGGAAAAGACACTCTACCTTTTGAAGTCAAAACACATTGTGGATGCAACTGATAATGAACATGAATGATGAACCCACCCACCGAGGAAAAGGAGAGGAAGTTGCATTTTATGGACTTTGTTGACTTCTATCAGGAGTTTTTGGTTAGCACGGCTTAACCAGAAAGTAAATATACAATTTACTAACTTTGGTCATAGAAATTTTATTATTATACAGATTAATCCGTCGAATAATTATTTTGGCTATGAAGTTAAAATTTCAAAAACTATATATAGCAAGTTAAACAATTTCAACCACGCTAAATTTTTATTTTCCATTACCTCAACATATTTCTCTTTTCCTTACCATAGAGTTTGAACTTTGAGGCAGCGCTGCCAATTACATGTATTTTCCTATAAAATACCTCAATTAATTCATTTGGAACTTTTTTTTCTTTTGTATCCCTTGATGTATCATGTATGTCAAAGTGCACACCAAATTTGCAAATCCATGTTTTAAAATAATCGACCACAAACTTATGAAATACTAACAAATTAATCACATGAAGCAGCACCTAAAGCTACTGAATTCCACCATGGCTTTCTATGCATCATATCTAATGGCTCAACCACCAATTTACTTTCAAAAACAGTAAAACACAACAACTTCTAAGTGTACTTATTGATGAAGGATTGATTAGTGGAAACAGTACAAAAATAATCTATACATCTTATTGACCTATAACCACTGATGTTAAATCTACAAAGCAGAAGAGATAATAAGTAATAACACATGTTCCCTTTTGCTGACTCTGTTACGAATCTACGTGTATCAATCGTGCTTTCTTTTGCAGCTTTCAAGTCGGCAAAATCTGAAGCAAGTGTAAACTAGCACTAGGAATACAACAAGCAACACTGCAGCAAAAAAGAAAAAGAAAAATATCCCTTGAAACCAAATGATAGTAGGCAAATTACCAAAAACACGGAAACAGTTCAGTTTTAATCATACTATGCATGGAAACTTTCAAAGAGTGACATCCAAGGTAAAAATAACGTGCATGTGCACATACACAAAGGATCACTAGAAAGTGGAACTTAGAAGTGACTTACCAAATAAGGTGAAAAAGAACAAGATCGCCAGGCGATGTCTTACAATCCATGGCAGACTAACTTCAAGAGTGCAATGTTTTGAATTATTATCTTCTGTTTTTGCTCTGTCTAAAATCTCTGAATTTGATGGTTGTAATTCATTTAATGAAACATCAATGCCTGTAACCGTGATGCTATCCTTGTCCCTGACTTTGAATTTCAGAGTCACTGGGTGAGAGTCCCAATCTATTTCAATAGTTCCAAAGTTTGTCTGACCTAATGAAAGCCCACAATTGAAACATCAAAACATCAAAACCAATATACAGTAAATATTCTTACCCAAAAATAAGGGAGAAAAGTTTACCATAAATACAAGATTTGTATCTGCAGTTTTGGTCCTTAACTCTCAATGTAGATGGGGTCAACCATGCCACAAATCTAACAAAAGAACGCAAGAAATGTGGGACAACCTCCTCAACTGATTGCGTAACCCCACTTGAGGTTAAATCATATAGTGGATAGTCCAAAGCACAATCATATCTCGTGATTTCCCCAAAGTGAACATCTCCACTCATAAAAAATACTCCAGCCCTCTGCATAGAAAAGACTAATAAGAAGTGAAATGAGTCCTCACTCCAGCTACGTAAATGATACCAATGTAAGTACCTTTAACAACATAGATGTAAAACATAGAAAAGAGAAGTAGAAAATGAATGTACTGAAAGTTTTTACCTTACTATCAGCAATCAATCTAAAAAGGCGATCTCTTTCCTTTGGAAAACGAGCCCATGATTCCATTGCAAACAATGGACGAATGGTTGCTGAAAGATTTGATATAACCTGACATAGAAAAAAGAATATAGAAATGACTTCATATTAACAACATAAAAACATATCATGAGAAAAGCGCCTAAAGCTATTAGAATGTGGAAAGCCACATTCTAAATCAATAAAACAATTACGCACAGTCAAATTTAGATATACAGTGTCAAGTATCCGGGCATAATAATTGATAATGTAGCCAAAACTCATAAAGATGAAGATGTAATAATATGTATCATGTTTAGTATTGTGAATAATTCTTATTAATCTCTGGGATTATAACAATGATACCTACTTGCTGTACCTGAATAGAAGATCCAATTATGGTAAGAGCTGTTGGTGGACCCTTGAGCTCTTTCTCCAACCACAACCATTGTGAATTCCCCAAAATGGTTCCATCACTTCCTACAGGGTCTCTGTGATATCTGGTATCTAAGAGGACAATCTGAATAGTTTTCCCCAATCCACAGTAAAAGCAAATATTAGTACAAGATACATGCTTAAAAGTTAAAACACAATTTAAGAGCAACTCTGAAGTCTTATTATTGACAAAAACAAGATGAGTTCTTTAACATCAAAAGACATTTAAGATGATCATGTAATGGTTACATCCTACCACAGAACAATAATTTTGAAAGAATTTGATGACTTTAATCAAGTAGATTATTTTATTTGATCAATACCTTGATATCTCTACCTACAGGACCATAGGTATATGAGGCATATACACCAGCCTGTTTCCGCCTGAAATGAGAAGCAAGGGTAAGTATCTAAAATCTAAGTCTGTAACTGCTGCCATTAAAATCTATTAATGGGTGAACACGTATATTAGCCAAACACGTAAACATGTCTTCACTCTCCAGGAAAAAAAAAAACTGAGGTTCCACAGCCAATACAATTATATGTCTCATAATATTGGAAAACAACCCCCGGAATTAAGAGAACGATTCAATTATTTACTAGTATTCTTAAAAGAATATAAATCAAATCACCCAAGCTGTAGAATACAGATACGTCCAACATGATAATGCAGCAAAGGATATTATCCACCCACCGTGGGCTATCTTGAGGTTCATCCAAGAAATCAAGAAGTAACTTTTGGTTGGTTATTTTTCCATGAAATTCTTTCCCTGCATCATTTAATCCATAATCATGATCATCCCATGTACCAATAACCTATTAACATACCAAATGTGACAGTCAGGCCAAAAGAATTGATAAGCATAGTCACCATTTTAGTACTCAGAAATTTGAAAAATGTTATGCTTTCAATGAGAATATCTACTAGATAGCAAAAACAAGTAGAAAAGCTTAGAATGAAGCACCTCAGCATTCTGTTGAAGTCGAGCATAGCCAGGATTAGACTTAGCTTTTTCATATCTAGACTTCATTTCTTTCTCAGAGGAAGGAATAAATCGTGGAACATTCTTCCATGGCCCAACAGTCCTTTCCTGTCCAAATATTTTGAAAGGGCGTTTGAGGTCTCCATAAATGTTATCGCCCAGCCATATAAAAACTTGGGGATGGAAGTCAACCACTGCATCCCAAATGGGCTGGCAAAAAAACACAACACTCAGCATACACATATATATGAGCTGACAAGAAAAAGTGAATAATATCCTGCAAGGCTGCAATCATAGCAATTAAAAGCCTAAATAATGACAAATATTGAGCTTGTGCCAGGGAAGAGCTTTTTAGCCTAAAGCAGTTAAACAAGAAACCAATGTAAGATTGCAAACCTAAACTACAACCAAAAAATACCAAGCTTAACTCCTCTCAGCTAGCTTTGAGATTTCTTGAATTTAGTTCTAGATGCAACACAATTAAGATGGCTTGATTAAGAAATACTACAAAAGACCATACAGTAGCATACTACATAGTACAACGTAAGATAAACAGTTGTTTAGTTTCAGTTTAACATGAATAATTTTAGTAGTAAAAGTGTGAAATACACCAGGAATTGAAGTTGTCTACTGCATAATGAATTTTGATTTCTTCTAAAAGCGAATTTCACATGCATCTCACTCTTGAAAAAATTATATTATGCATAATCATCCCCACCTACAATTCTTATAAACGGGGAAAAGGTTCCAGAATCCACGGAAAATTATAAACAGAAACGATTGGTTTGTTACTTGTTACATAAAATCAATCAAATTTATTTTTGTTTACAGAAAATTATACCATTTATCCACAAGACACTTTTTTTTACAGCATTATTGTTGTTTGTTTTCTTTTTAAGTTGAGTACAACAGAACTGCAGTTTGCTTAAAGCTGACGTAACATTGGGACTGCAACAGCATGCTAGTACAAGAATTGGGACATCATGCTTGAAACAAAGAAACAGAAACAGAATCATTAGCATACAAGTTCCATTACACGACACTGCAACATGGGTAAAAAAAATAAAACAAAGAGAAGACAAAACAAAACAGAACTAGAATAAAAAGTAGAAAAAGTAAAATAGAAAAAAAGCATAACAAAATATAATTTTTTTGGGAACCTGAGGAGCGCTCTGGTTGGAGCATGATCCGAAGGCAATTCGAGACACCACTTGTTTCTGCTTCTCGTGACTGTTGGAACCGGTAACGGTTACTGTAACGCCGACCATTCCGATAAAAACGATGGCGTTCCACCACCGCCACCGCCGCCGACGTTGATCGATACCCATTTGCGCAAAAATCACAACTTCGAATCCAATTCTTTCCCAGAGATCATAAAAAGGGAGCTTTCTTAGAATTTGAGACCAATGGCAGACACAACATGAAACTTTCGGTTGTTACATAATGCATTTCTTTCCTCTCTTTTTTATACACTTTCCAATAAAATGAAAATAAAGAGAATTCAATGAAAGTTTCATTAGGAAACATTTTCAAATCTGGAAATAAATATAAAAAAAATTTAAGACAAAAAAACTTCTTTTTTGCTGCAAGAGATCGTCCTAATTCAATACTTTTTTCTGTAAAAATAGTATTAGTTTGGAAATAATTAAGTTATTATTTAAAAAAATATGTTTTTAATCCCTTTACTATTACTTTGTATATAACATTCTTTGTGTTTAGGCATTGTACTTCACTATCAAAAGTTTTGGTTCCTAAAGTTTAAACAATAAGTATACTTAGTTCCGGAAGGAAAACATTGTTAATATTGTTTCTATGTGGCCTGTATTTTGAGGGACTATAAACACTTTTTTAAAAAAAAAATCAATAACAAAATATTTTATGGTGAACTACAGAAACTAACACCAACACCAAGACTTTTATAAACTAGAAAAACAAAAAATATAAATTTTATTTTTTAAACTATGTTATAAATGTAATATTTTTTTAATTTTATTGATGATTAATTTTTTTTGATAAACATGTAATCAACAACTAAGCTTTTCTAGTGAAGTCTCCCTCTTTAACTACAAAATTTAAATTTAAGACATTACTTAAAAGTTTTAAGTTTAATTTTTGTCAAATTAGCATAATGTTAACAAAAGATTAAGTTAATATTTTAATAAATTTATATAATTTTTAAGTGATGCCTTAACAGACTATTATACAATCATATAATCATATGTTATTATTTATCATATATATTACTTATAATAATTTTATTAATTTTTAAAATAATTACTTTGAAAATTATATTTTATGTGATATTTTATTGATTAAAATTGTAATGTGCATAAAAATTAAATTATTTTTTAATTTAAGATTTATTAATGTACTTAAATAATAAATCAAGGCTCATGCATGTATAAAAGAATTAAATTTAAATATCTCAAAAAATTTATAATAACTAATATACACTACTTAAATAATCTCATTAATATGTTCAAAAAAAGAAAGATAATACACATACACTCTCATATTATTGACATCAAATAAGAAAAGAAAAAAACTAAAAAAATAGAAATATGATAAATGATAATAATAAAGTAATAAAATAATATATATTAGTAAAGTATTAATAATATTGAGGTCTACCCATTGGAAAAGCGGAATCCATGAAGCAAATAGCAATGTCTGTTTAATAAGGCAATTCATTAATTGACATTTGACAAAGCTTTTACTACAATGACCAGCGTCCACAGTGAAGCAACTTTATGAGCCTCACTGATTAATAATGTTGGAGTTTGTGTTGACTGTAGTTGATCACTGACCAAACATGGAACCCATTTATCCAATGCCCTCCAAAAGCATACCTCAAAGACGGGAAATCTGGAAATTGTGCAATGAAACAAATCCAATGTTATCACTTTCAACACTTACCCCACAGAATTGCTTATCTCTACCCTCTCTCTAATGGCACTAGCCTCCATAACTGAGAGCATCTTTTGTTCATTTGCTTCTTTATTGATTGAGAAAAGCAACTGTTCAGCTAGTTGTTTGCTTGTATTATGTTGCGACTGAGTGGAGTTTTGGATAGATTTGGATTTGGATTTAATTTGTGAAAAGTTGGGCAAGAACAGATAACTTGGATAAGAGGAAAAGGAAGGACCACGTAATTTTTTTTCTTCAAATGATTTTGTAAAAGGCACGTGAATTTATATTTAAAATAGCAAAATTAGCAAAATAGATAGTTAATTCTTTATGGTTTATACACCAATAATAATTTTGAATACGATTTACCTTGTTTAAATAATTATTCAATCATGCGTTGGAGTGCGTTTTCTGTCCAACATGAAACATCTTTTCCAGTACTTTGATTTATCAATTTTTATACATATTCGTTTAAGAGGGACAAAATTTTGGCGATGCTTGTCAACCATGATTCTCTCGCTATCAAATGCCAAAACCAAGGAAATTCACTTAATGCACTTCTCATATTTGCTAAATTTACTTCCTTTATGTTTTTTCTTTCTGAAAACTAAATTCTGAAAAGTGCCTAACATTTTTTAGACTCATGGAAATTACTTTTCAGAAACTACTTTCTAAAGATTTTATAACATTTTCTGGAATTTACTTTTCGAAAACAAAAATAGGAGTTGTATAAATTTGTCTAGAGAGACATGAAGTAGGACTTACTAAACACCACTATCTAAAAGTTCCTAAATTTTAAGGGACATGTTTTGTGAAAGTGTAGAGAACAAACTCAAAGACGACAGCGTTTTAAAGAGTTCATTTGCATCTTTCTTTCATAGATACAACTCCTATTTTTACTTTTGAAAAATAATTCTCCGAAATATTATTACACTTTCGAAAACTACTTTTTTAAAACAAAAACAAGGGTGTAATTTTAGCATAAGTGTTAAAATTTTAACACTTTCCACAACTTTGTTTCCAAAAAAAATATAATTTTAAGAGAGAAAAAATACAAATCACATAAAGTGAAGTGCATTTAGAACAAGAGAGTTTCATTAAGCAATTGTGCAAAAAAGGTGAAAAAACATACAAATTTTAACACACACACATATATATATATACCATTAAATTATATATACTTGTTTCTGTTAAATTTTATTAAATTAAATATTAAGAAAAAAATAATTAAATAATTTATATTTTAGTATGTTTTAAAATATTTATATTACATTGATTTTAATTTATATAAAAGAAGTAGTAAATTATTTTGAATTAATATAAAATTTTGTATATATAATATATGTAAAAAAAAATCCAATCCAACAATAAATTTTTAAAATGGTATAATAATTTTCAGTTATATGCCCTCATTTATATATACATTATAGCCTAATATTAGAATGAAATTTTCATGGTGCTCATACTTTTTCCACTTTCTTTAATTCACTTGACCAGTTTTTAAACAAGATAAAGTCCGTTGATCTTAGTTCAAAGATCTCATAAAAACTCCATTATATTGGGATGCCGAATCTTGAAAGATTATATCTTAGAGGTTGCATCAGTCTTACTGAGATTCATCCGTCAATTCCAGAGCACAAAAGGCTAGTTGTGTTGAATTTGAAACATAGCAAAAATCTTAAAACCCTTCCAAGGAAACTAGAAATGAACTCCTTGAAGATTTTGTCTTTTCCGGGTGCCAAAAAATCAGAAAACTTTCTGTGTTTGGAGAAAACATGATTAATCTTTCAGTTCTTGACTTGGAGGGTATAAGTATCTCAAAACTTCCTGACTAGCTCGTTTGGTTGATTGCTCTAGCTGTTCTGAATTTAAGGAATTGTAGAAGCATTGTCTGCCTTCCCAGCTTTATTTGGAATTTCAAGTCACTGAGAAATCTCAACATTTCTGGCTGCTCAAAATTTTCTAGGCTGCCAGAGAATTTGAACGAGAATGAGACTTTTGTAGGAGCTTGATGTTGGTGGAACTGCAATAAGAGAAGCGCCTTCATCCATTGTTCATTTTAAAAAACTAAAACATCTTTCATTTATAGGATGCCAAGGGTCAACTTCATCATCTAGTTCATGGATCCAGAAGTTGTTTCCACTGGCCTTAGCTTGCCCCCACAATCTCTCTACTATGTCAATATATAATTATTCTGAGATGTTATAATTCTCTGCGTGTCACATTACTACTCAACAGTGACATCATTCATGGTTAAAAAATATTCAAAATTTATGATAACTAAAATTAACAAAAAGATGTTTGAAGGAAAAGAAATATTTGTAACAGGTATCGTATTTTCTTGCACGTATGCATTGGCATAGCTTGACTGACATGTTTCCCAGTAACAGTACTGTTTCTTTGTTATAGAGCGTCCAGAGGGGCATGTCGTACTAGAGATTCCAGGGAGTGAGAATCGAAGTTTTTCTTATCACGAGGACACGAGAAACCGCTATGATTTTGATTCAGCTGTGTCAGTAGTAGCAGGCATCCCTGATTCTTGGCGATCAAGTGAATGGTCAGATTCTGGACTCATTTTGGGAACGTTGCATGTTTTGGTCTTCCAAGAAGATGAATGGCCCAGCAAGATTTTTGGATATATTATTGAAAGTAGGAGAGGTCACTCTCAACTATTCACTAGGTTCTTACCTTTTAATCGTGTAGTAGAAGGTGAAGAGAACCAACTATTGCCAGGGAAGGTATAATCATGAAGGACTAGAAGAAGCTCTTTCTCAAGAAAATTTCCATCAAGTATACATACTATGGATTCCATAGACAGAATAAATTCTTACAATACTGTCTTACCAACTATTGCTTCTAATGCAGAACCCTTTTCCCTCATCCTCCTATGAGCCCCCACATTTCCATGGATCCACTCCACTAGCAGCTCCTCTGGCTATTCCCCACAGGGCTAGTCTTCTAGGAACCCTTTTTTTTATGAAAACTAGAAGTAGATTAGGAGTAGCAAATAGGAGAAATAGGAATCAATTATGTTATCCATGCTTATATGTATGATTCTGCATCTAATAAATAAGTATTTCCTTTCACATATGGTTCTATATATTTCTGATATAACTTCGGATGCTAAAAGTTATAATTGTTGATGAAGTTATAACAAAATCATAAACAAAATCAAGAATGCTTAAATTGAGGGAGAGATAAATAAGAAAACCTAATAGGACAAGAAGTACCTATTAAGGGGAGCAACTGCATAATTGATTAAGTCAGGAAAAATTAAAATTTGAACTTGAAGTTTGTCATAATTTAAAATTGGTAACAATTATTTGTTCAATGGGGATGTAATCATCCAAAAAAGGTGTAATCATCAAATGAAGCTGATATCATTAATCTTTATGGATATATTTGTTTATATTGGAAGTAGTACATTTGAGGCCAGAAAATCTCAGCCAAACCATAAATCACTCACCAATGAGATAAAAAAAATTATTGAAAAATAGTTGGCTTTTGGCTTATGAGAAACATATACTGTATTAATTCACTATATTATTTGAAGGACTATATATATATCATTTGAAGGAGGCAACCAAATGTGAATTACAATCATGAACCAGTTTTTGGTTTTCTATATGCAAGAACTTTGCAAAAACACCAACTAATGGGGCAGTATTATATGTGCACGCCTCAGTCTGCATAAAATTGTTCCTTCGGTCCTCAAAATTGTCTTTCCCATCAGGCCCTCCAACCAAAGCCCCAACCAGAACATTAGGATTAGGTGCCTGGCTACCATACCAATTATCATACCCTTGAGTACACCCTATGAACCCTTTATTCTTTTTGTATGACACAATGGATGCCCCTCTATGGTGCACCCTTTTAGGGTAGTTAGGGCCATACCCAACTAAATAACTCATGTTCATTGGGTTGGACCCCAAAATGTAATCAACCTGTGATTTAGCAAAATTAAGAATTTCTTCATGGTCCACTGTGCCCCCATGGCAATTGAGCTTTTGATTTGTGTTTTGAAGGAAATCAGAGTATATTGAGAGCAAAAATGCTGCTGTTGAAACGTACTGCATGTTGTTCCACTGCCGGACATAGATTAATCCAGCTGGGGTACGTTCCACGTTATTGCTATCATTGTTTTTGTTGAGACATGAGCAAATATAGTACTCTGCTTTTGATTTGTATAGTTCAAGTATATCCCTATGCTTCTTGTGTTTTTCTTCGCTTAATAACTGCAAAAAAGGATGAAACTATAGTTAAGAGTACAAATACTTGCTACTCTTACTCTGATAAGCAGACATATGAGAATTTTGTAGTTCTTGAGTTCTATGATTCAACTCAATTTATTCTTATAGTGTTGACAATGCTCAGGGCATGTACATAGTCGTTAATGGATGCTGAATAATAATAAAAAAAACTACTAAATAAAAGAGAAAACTATATTCTCTATTGTCAGGAGCAGGGGCGGGGCAAACTTTTTCGAGGCCCTGTTTAATATTTCCTTTTTTAAGAAAACAGGGCCCTCAATTAACAATTTAAAAATAAATGACTCATTTAAATAAGAAAAATACTTTGCTCAATAAATATTACCAAAAAGTATTGAAGTTTGAAGGTTTTTTTTGAAAAGAGTAAAAAGTGAATTAAGGAAGGAGGAGAGAGGAAAAAATTGGGTGTGTATCAGGAAATGTAAAAGTAGTAAAAATTGTTATTAGTGGGAATTGAACCTTGGACCCCTTGATTATTAAAAATAGATATTACCATCTCCTCTAGTTTTCAATATTGAATATATGTTGCAGTAATTAATATTTGAGGCCCATTATTTTTTGGGGCCCTGTGCAGTTGGACACTTTGAATGGGCCCAGAACCGGCCCTGGTCAGGAGATTCCACACTATATGTATCTAAGAGAAATTTATGACCAATAAGTTATCAATGTATAACTTTATCGTTGTGTCAGGACTACCAAATGTTATGTAAATTACTATTACTATTATTCAACCACTAATTGCTTGATGACATTTGAATCAAAGTAAATCATGACTTATAGAATTCATGCTCGCTCATCCTATCCATAATCATTTTCTTCTCTCTCCAAATCAAACTCTGTACAGTGTAATTTTTATCATCACCAAAAAAGTCCACATGGGTAGGGTTGAGTCTATTTATAAAATTAAACCATTAAATTAAATTTGGATATGGTTAGATTAAACTGTTATTTTTAACTGATTCGATGCAAATTAATCAGACTAAATTTGGGTTTAATTTGCATCTTGTCATCGAGTTTATATTTTTTTTTTTTGGGTTACCATGTTAAGACTTATGAGTTTGCATACATTTATATATTCTAAAAGATATTTAAAAAGTCAAAATAATATTAGAAAACAAAAAAAGGTAATTTGCATATATTTATAATTTTAAAACTTTGTCAAAATATAGTCATAAAAATTTCTAATAAAATAAATAAAGACTTATTTTGATGATTATAAGTTTAGAAATACAAGGAATACACATCCCTTAATGGATTAAAAAGAAACCTCGTATGGGCATACAGAGAAAGATGTATCTTGGACTACTTACGAAGTTTCGACAAATAAAAAAACTTCATATGAAGCCAAACTAAGATCAACTCCAAAAAATATATAACATGGAAACCTGCAGGCGATTGCTTTCTGCACTTCCGTAAGACAAAAAAAAAAAAGTGCAGGGAACAGCGAGCAGACTAAAACATCCAAATCCGCACGCGCCTAACTTCCGTCACATCTTTTAGAAAAGAGAAAAAAAAAAAAACAAATCCGTCACACAACTTTTACCCAAAAATAAAAAAACTTCCGTTACACAAAATATTTTGAAGGGCAGTTTAATATGAACAACCCCAAAAAAGGGTGCGTCAAAAGTATCGACTGTAAACTTTGGGCTTAATTTAACAAAAAAAATTAACTTTGGACTTAATTGCACTTAGATCCTTCTAAATTTCATTCTCGTTTTAAAAAAAATAATTTAATTTTAGATCATCTATTATTTTTTTCTGAAAAGTTCATTTATTAACTTTACATTAACATTTAACTGAAATACTGATGTAACATTTTAATGCAATACATATGTAAGACTCACTAAGTGAGTCTCATTTTCTATTTAATGGGTCTCATTCGCAAAATAATAAAACACACATGATTTTCAACCAAATAGGGAAAATATGGTGAAAAATTATTAGAAAAAAAATATTACTGCACTCCTCTTAAAAAAATACATAACACTTAATTTTCCAATATTATAAATGTGAAACACTTTAACATTCTATCTTTTTTTCTTCCAGTTTTAACATGTGATTAATTCCTACAAAATAAATAGTGTCCTAAATTAAATTAGTTTCTAAAAATGTTAGCCGACGAAAGGATGCTCCACCTTATAACTTGTTTACAAAGTACTGAGTTGTTTAAGGCTCTATGTACTTCACGTCTCTAACACTCGGCTCAACCATAAGCCATACCCACTTTAATTGCACTGTGTTGCAAAGTTAAAGTACTAACTGCACATGGCCTTGTGCTTGGGGGACACTTTTTAGTTTGTATGTCTTTAATACCCCTAGATAATACTACTATATTAATATACCTTAATTCGTGCATACTCCATGAACGACCTTTGAAAATAAAGTACCAAAAGATTTAACCCACCATCATTTTCAGGTTAGAAAAGCAAAATCTAGATAAAGTTGGATAGATATTAAAGACCCACTCACATGGGAAAATAACCCTAAGTTTGAAAAAATGAAACCCAAATGAAACGAAAACACACTAAAGGATCCTACTAGATTTGAGGCTTGAGCTCTTTGAAGGCCATTATTAGGAACAAAATTTTATTAGCATAAGAGTGTAGTGATGGGGAGGGACGATTTTTAATAAAATTAATAAAGTAACATTTGTGATGAATTTTTTTTGAAGAAAACTTTACCTTAGAGACCATGAGTTGAAGGCCAGCATACTTAACGTCCCAGCTGAATTCTGAAATGGACCAACCAGTGCCACCAAAGGTTTGAGCATTGGAAATAATGTACTCAAGATACATTTTGTTGTCGGTGGCCTTGTACAGCCACGTGGCAGCCCACAACAACTCATCCATGTATCCACTCACCGACGCATAGTAGCTCTTTACCACTCCGACACTAGCATCATAATTTCCCCTATACTTGTCCCCGAACTCAAACAACTACAAAAACACACAATAAATGTTTTCATTCCAATAATACTTCTTCAAAAAATTCTAATAAATGTCCTAAAGACAAGACACCATTAAAGAATATAAAAAAAACTTAGAAAATGTAATAGTAGTCCATTCAATTGTGATCTCTACTAGTATAATCATAATTTAAAAAAATTCTATTTATTAATTTCTTAATCAGTATCTTAGGATATTGATTTGCAAAGACCATTAATAAACCTTAATTTCCCATACCCTTTATTAGTTTTGAAATTGTGATTGTCACACGAAAGTTGCTACAACAATTATTAATCATGGCAGCTAGTCAAAGCCAATCAAAAAAAGCACAATCAATCACACTTTTAATTAGCACACAAACACAAAGCATTTGACTAATCACTCACCTGCAGGGCATGATGTAAGAGCAAGTGAGAGTAATGTGGGTTTGTTTTCCTGAACATAATGGAAGCAGCTGCCATGGCTGCTGCAGTCTCTCCGGCCAGATCTGAACCAGGGTTGTTCTCATCTATCTTAAATGCTCGCCGTGAAGTTGTCATGTCCTCTGGCCGTTGCCAACAATAATGGTCAGTGTCACCATCACCCACCTGAAAAACAAAAACAAAAAAGTATATCATTAATTTGAGAATTCCATTTCCGTTCAATCTCTTCAACCAATGTCTCTTAAGTTCAATCTCTTCAACCAACACTAATGAATAATGCAACATTTTTTTAATTCAATACTAATAGTGGAATGAATTTGGATACATCAAAACTCTTAAATTTCTTGAATTAGTTAGTACCTCAGCCCATAGGACATTTGGGCTTGTGTGAGCTTTGATGAAATAATCAGTGCCCCATTTGATTGCCTCCATTGTGTGTTCTAGTTCACCTGCATCTTCAATTTGTTGCCTATACTCTATGGCACTCCATGAGAGCATTGTGATGGTGAATGCCATTGGTAAACCAAATTTCACATGATCCCCTGCATCATAGTACCCTCCCACCAAGTCCACCTACACAAACCAAAAAGAAAGAAGAAAAAAAGTTTTGATTTTGAAAGGGAATTGGCGTACCAAGAGAGTAAAAGACAAGAATTTGATGAGTTGTGTCATGTGGGTATTATTGAGAATTTGGACCTACCCCTTCTTCTAGGCCATCAGTGAGGCCAGAGTGGTCACGCCAAGTGACACGCTGATTGTAAGGTATCCTCCCAGAGCGTTGTGCTTCAAAGTAGAGAAGACTCTTTGAAAGGGCATCAGCATAATCAAAAGCTTGGGTGGTTGTAGTAGTGAAGAAGGTGAAGATAAAGAGGCTAATAAGACAACAATGTTGTACACCAAAATGGTGTTTCTTATGTGGTTGTGTGGGCATCTCCATTGCCCCTCCCTTCCCTCCTAAAAAAAAGTTTAGGAGTGAAGGGAATTGGAAAAAAATAAAGTGAAGTCTCACCACACTACACCACAAGTGGAGGGTTTGAATTGTCTTTTAAAAACCTGAGATGTGCCTACGATCTATCTAAAATAGGCTGGGATCATTTTGGGGGAGAGCCCCAAAAGATGAGAACGTGAAACTCACCCCCACCACTTTTACTTGTTTCTTGCACACAAGGGTGAATTTTGTTTGCATCACTTGGAGTTGGATGTCCCTCTGTGTGCCAAATAAGGAAAAACACCCTGCTATGTTGACTCGTTGTTAAAATTCCACTGTGATTCCAAGGCACCTATTCTATTCCCTCCATTTATTAATAACAAGAACAGAAGAACCGTTTTTTCCTTGTTACTTATTGCAGGAACCTTGCATGTGTATCTTCCAACTCATTTCATCAGTTTCAAGTCAGTTACAATAAATTCACCAAATAATAATAGTTAATTAATCAATTAATTAAAAGATAATGCTATTAAGTCAAAATATTAACTACTCCTATTTAATAGCTTTTATTCAATAATACTTTTAATGACTTAAAGAGATATTATTTACTGTTTTCATGCAATAAATATTGTGTTTAATTTGTATGTACTCTCAAACAAATAAAAATTATTTTACATATAACTTTTTAATTATTTATAATAAAATTTAATAAATTTATTGTATTTAATATTTTTATATTAGAAGAATGTATAAAAATATATATTATCTCTGGATTCTAAATTTTAGCATTTTTTAAGAATAATACTCTTAGGAGGCATTAGTTTCATGGACAATTTAGTTATTTCTAGGAATACAGGACCAAAAAAATTATCTTTGCCTTTGTTATGAAGTCATAAAAAATTAATCTTGTATATATTTTATTTATAGGAAAGACATAATCACACTTTTTACCAAATTTTAGTCTGGACGGAGGAGTCACGGAAAAAATATTCCCAGGGAACAATTAATTCATATATGTCATTTTACTAATTATTACTCTCTCATTGTCCCATCATGATATGTGCTTAAATTTTTTCATATTTTGTAAATTTCTTTCATGCCCAATTAATTTTCCGTAATTTGATTTATTATCAATTTCATTCTTACATTTTATGATAATATTTCTTTTTTCTTCAGTGCTCCTTTTTTAATTGGCAATTTTTATTTCTTTTTCAATTATTCTAATTGTCAAACATATGAAAAGGAGGAAACAAGAGGTGTAATGAGAAATTTTGTAATAAAGATATTTTAGTAATTATAATATATATTCCAAAAAAAATAACTCACTAAACATATATTTTAATCAGAGAATATAAAAAAATAATCCCAACCAATTTTAATAATTAACTAAACTCAATTTTTAATAATATGAGAATAACATTCTCATTATATTTCCAGGAACTAAACAAATTATCCGTGAAAGAAATGTCCTCAAGAGTTAGACTCTCATTATTCAATCTTTAGTAACGGGTTAAAAGTGTTCAAAGGTGCGAGTCAAAAGCACTTAATACATTTTATTAAATATATCATATTACTTAAAAACATTAAGTGTTATTTTTTTAAAAATATACTAAATGTAAAATGTATTTATTTAATATTTTCACATCATAAATTCAAAAAAAGACATGAATAAAAGAACTATTTATTTGTATTTTTGTATTCAAGTTGTAATGACACTAATGCATGCATCTCTAATAATAATAATTAAATTATTCAATTCTCTTTGTTTTGTCATGACAAATCAAGTTTTAAGACTTTATACATACCGTGTGTTTTGGTAAAATATTATTTTCAGAAAATAAAAAAAACTTAATTAAAATCTTAAAAAATTGAAAGGGCGATGAACTTTTAAAATGAAATTGAACAAAAAAAAGTATGTGAATTTATTATAGTAAATTACAATTACAACCTATGTATTTATTCCAAATTACATCCAATATTTTTTAATTGTTTAGTTCACATTACTTCTAAACTTTCTCCTACTCCTAAATATTATTGTTTAATAATTTAACATAAAGTAAACACATATTAGTCACATACTTTTAACGAAAATTGATGTCTAAAATATCATCATCATCTTTTTCCTCAAAATCACATCTTGGGTTTTCATGCCCTTCTCTTCTCCAACAATCTCTCTTCACTTACCACCATCACCTCCTTCTCCTCCTCCTCCCTCTCCCACGGTAACATCATCTCTTCCTCTTCATCGTCATCCTTGTCCACCAATATGGTGTCCGGACTCACCCACTTTTGCCGGAGTAACCACCTCCACCGTAGTTATTCTCATATCCACCTGCACCACCTCCTCGTCCTCCACCATAACCTCGGCCATCATTACCACTGCATTTGATTCCCTAAATACCGGCGCTGTCCATTACAACTAATGTATAAAAACTGGAAAGATATCAAGTGTAATTTGAAAAAAAATCCAGAAAATGCGAGTGTAAATTACTATAATGAGCAATTTTATATGCTCAAATATTTTAATTAACGTGAATTAACGACATTAACATAAGGGAATAAAAGCAATATATAAAAATAGATGAATATCTGGTATAATTTAAAAAGAACACAAGAAATACAAGTAATTTACTCAATTTATTATTACGTAAATATATCCGTTGAGAGGATTTATCTTTCTCACCTGATACACATCTTTAATGGGAATTTTAATTAGTGTCTACATTATTTTTATTTTTAATTTAGATAAATGTTAATTAGTATTCTTAGAATATTTGTTAAGAAACTAAAAGGAAAAATATTTCAGTTATGTTGTTCATGATTTTTTTTATACTCTCTTATAATTTTCATAACAAATATTTTCTTTAATTTTTTAATTAATGCTCCAACAACATCGATTAACAATATCCTTTAATTTAAAGTGCTTGTAAAACAGGTATTATATAACTATCTAAATGGCATATATGTGATGCATGGCTGTATTTTGCACAGCATGGAAGTTGTAAATTAGAAAACTCGTAAACTAATTGGAGTCTTGGAGGATGCCAGGCTAGGAAGGGTTGCTAAGTAGGCTCCATAAATGTTGCATTGTGCATGCAGAGGGGGGTCTATTTCTTATCTTTGTAAATAGTTAACACATGTCAATGTGCACAAATTTTAAGCTGAGCAGAAAATGGTTCTTTTATGGCTAAAGTTGGTCAATATCTTATATCAAAAGCGATTTGCCTGCTATTTCTGATAACGTTTGGCAGGCCTTGGTTCAGGCAAAAACTAGAAGTTTGAAAATTATTTTGGGAGAAGCAAGGAGGGTATGGTGCGCGTGCAATATGTGTGCGACGCAAGTTTCATCCACATATACAATATGTTATTCAGTCATTATTAATCTGTTGGTCCTCTTGCTCTTCCTCTTTCTATCTTTTCTTCGATTTTTTTATAAAATATGATGGGGGCAAGGGATCACTAATGATATGATAATGATTATAACCATGTTAGTTTCTGTTATATATGTTTCTACATGAGTATGAGAACTTTGCCCCATCTTTTTGCGCACCTTTATTTCGTCTGCAATACGATACAACAACTAAGGAGAGAGGAACAAAATCACAAAAACTATAGTCTATAACGATATTGTTAATAACTTAATATTGTAGTAATTATTGCCATCACTAAAAATTTTAAACCAGTTATTTTATTATGAACTCTACATTATAAGAAAAAAATGAGAACAAATTATCAAATTTATCTTTGAAACTGTGAGTACTAACAAGATGATTTCTGAAAGACAAAAATTTCTGAAATTATATTTTGTCATTAAATTAGTCCTTTCGTTATTCTTTATTAGTAACTTCATCAACGGATATGAATAATATCTATGTTAAGTATCATGTTGGACGTTAAATTATCTCTATTTTCTTTATCCTTTTTAAATTATTGGTGAAAGTTGTGAAAAAAAATGTTTAGCTAAAAGTTTCTACAGGGTGGAACAAAGGAGAATAGGGAAATTTTTTGGGTTAAAAGTGAATATGTGTATAAATTAAAGAAAAGTGCAAGGGTGGTCTTGGGATTAAAAATCTATCTTGGTTCAATTTAAACTTAAATGGGAAGTAAGGTGGCAATTTTTGGTTGAGAAAAAGGGTTGTGGCTTGAAGTTTTAAAGTTGTGTATGCATATTAAATTGCATATAGTTCTTCTTTGGATGGTGACTCCTTTAGATCAACTTCATGGTAGTGAAAGGATATTTGTTTCACTAGGAGGTAATCGAGTGTGGGAGAAGATTGATTTTTGAAGTTGATTGATAAAAGGTCAGGTAATGAGTATTTTTTTATAAGCAAGGTTAGAAAAGGAGTTATCTACCCAATTAATTAGAAAAATAAATTAAAGAGTATATTTAGATTGAGAAAATTTCTTTGAAAAAATTATTCCCAAGTTTTTGGTGTTAAAATGTAAACCATTGTCTTAAATATTATAGTATGTCTTTTAAACAAAAGTCTCATAAAAATATTAGATTAGGTCACTTAATTTCAGAGTTTATGAATTTAGTTGTTTTAACTCTATTTTTCCTTTTCAAAATAATTGATGTTTTGAAATTTCAAATCTAATAAATATTTTTCTCTCTCAAATACTAGTATATTCTTATTTAATACTACTCATCGATAATGATACGATACAAGTATTAAAGATCAATATAATATTAAATAAAAATATTTTAGTCTTAATATAACAATATTTTACTTTATAAAATATTTATTTTATGAGCATTAACATTAATTAAACAACTAAAACATATGA
>CM023942.1:21803241-21833661 GCA_013407115.1 Glycine latifolia | reverse complement strand
GATGAAGGAAGTAATTTAAAGTAATCATAAACAACTAAAACATATGGGATGAAGGAAGTAATTTAAAGTAATCATAAACAACTAAAACATATGGATGAAGGAAGTAATTTAAAGTAATCATAAACTATAGATGTTTTATCATTTTAGTTTTGTTTTAAAACTATTTGATTTTTCAAATCCAATATTTAAATTTTAAATTTTTTATATCAATTATATCCTTATTTACAATTATTCATGCATTGATTTTTTATTTTTCTCCAAGATAGACACTTGTACCCAAGCAATTGATGAAGCCAATAACACTAACCACCTATAAACGAGAACGTCCATCAAACATTGTCTCTAGACTCTCTATTATCAAAATATTAATGACTAATATGGTTCTAGTAACATACTAAATAAATAGGAGTATTTTAGCATAAAAATATACTAGTATCAATTAATAACTTTTTTAATGAGGATACACTACCTTTAAACGTCTACTATTGTTTAAAAACGGAGTCGTAGAACGAGTACTACTAATTAACAACCTAAATTTTCATAAAATAAAATAAAAATCAAGTTAAATTCAATGTATTCCCGCGTACGTAATCTGAAAGGAAAGACAATAATGAGTATATAAAATATCTACTAGGAACAAACACGAAGCTCATGATGATTCTTAATTATACCAATCAACTAAAGACTAGGGTAACCGCACTAGAAACATAATAATTACTCTCGAATTAATAAAAAGCAACATAATAATAGCATTTCAAAAGGTTAACTGGCCATGTTCCTGAAAATAATAACAGCATCTTTAATAAGATTTTTTAAGAGAATAAACTGTTTCTTTTAATTTCTTTTTTATTGAAGTAAATTTATGTGGTAAGGAGATTTCTTAAAAATAAAATTAAATTTAGGTTTCTTAAAAATAAAATTTATATCTTCATAAAAAATTCTTTCTTAACAATAAAAATAATATTTATTTAATACATAATAATACCATAATTAAATAAAAATAAAAAATATATAAAAATGAGTTTTTTTTGAAATTTTTAAAGATTTTTTACCATTTAAATAAAATTGTGTATGAATTTCTTATAATGACTTGACATTGTGAAAATAAAAAAAATGTTATGAATATCATAAAAAATAATTTAAAAAATTCTTATTGAAAATACTCCAAGTCAACAAAATTACCCTTGATGTACAAATTAACTTACGAACAGAATAAGTTTCCAATGATTTTAATACGGAGAATAAGATTTTAAATACTAGAAATACTCAAATAAAAAAAATGGCGATTAACACAAAGTCATGATGCCCTAAAAAAACATGAACTATATTACATATATAGTTGTATACATGACTTATTTTTTCTTTGACTCATAAAAAAATATTTTCATTATATACACACACGTACACTCATATATTAAGTGTTACCTTTTTGCTTTTGATAAAAAATAGTAATAACTATTAAATTTGAACCATACAATCATGTATAAATGATTAATATTAAAATTTAATCGGTAATCATAAGATTAATTAAAAAAATTATATGCATTTATTTTTTAATATCAAGACTAAAATATAATTCTAATTATTTATTTATATTTTATTTTTAAGTTTGATCTCTAAAGTTTAAAAATTCCTCTTTAATCACTGATAATTTTTCTATTGTCATCTCATTAGTTTTGACACTAACATTATGTATTTTGGATAATGTGACATTTCTCATAGTTTATGACATGTTTTTAAATTAATTAAATTAGTGTGATAAAATTAAGAAATAACTAATTTAGTCTAACATAAGAATTTTAAAAATCAAAATATTTTTTAAAATATAAGAGATGAAATTGAATATAGATAAGAGATTAATATATTAAAATACCATTTAATAATATTCTAGATTTAAAATTCCCATTTATCATAATTATAATAAGACTATAAGAGTCTCATGTTTTTTTTACTGCATAAGAGTCTCATGTTATGTACTCTCTATATAATAAGAAACTCATGAAAATCTCAGCTATCTAATCCTTTATGAATGCATATTTAAACCTTTTTTCCTTGTAACATTTTTCTTGTCTCTTTTCCAAAAAAACACCAAACTAAGCTGAAAGATTTAACTTCACCTTGATTAAGACAGGACTGAGTTACGGAAATTACATATATTCTTTATAAAATAGTTAATTTTGCTTCTTGACATGCACCGACAAAATATATTCCATGATGCAAGATCCAAACTCAAACCCACGCTGCTGTCGTTGTTCTTTCGAATGTCTGGTTTGCATCAGCCCATAAAACATCACATATTGAGTAAAAGAAGGCTTAGAAAACGTGAATTAAATTCAGTTTTCTTAGAATAGTGTCTTTTTTTCCCCAGACACCACTCTCTTGATTAAATGACCAAATAAATCACGGGTTTAATTCATACATTTTGTTACTCTATATAAGAAATTACTCTATTAACTAACCGGGGGAATTAGGATAAATATAAGACAAATTATACTTATACAATAAAATATACAACTAAAAGATAGAAAAGAGAGAAAATAAAGATAAACTTAAATTTAAAATATAATAAATGATAGACAAAAAAAATAGACACAAAATATAATGTTATATAAATTATTGTACAAAATATTATATCACTTCTCTAAATATAACTTTTAACATAACTATTATAAAAACAAACAAATTTACTTTACATATATACTGTCCGTATATTAATTGTTTTTCATAAATCGTTACATTATTTTTTAATGTATTCCTTATGTTTGTTTTATATTATTATATAGTTACATTAAAAAAAAGTTGTCAAACATCAGTATAACGAAACCAAGAGGTTATTAGAATTGTCCCCATGCCACGCCATCAATTAAATTTGAACAAAAGTACTCAGGTAATCAGTTTTTGTGGGAAAATATACCGATCAACTTTATAATTATATGTATAATACTGTAATATTTTAATTTAAAAGTATTATTAAGTTTTCTTCAATTAAATTTAGTGTTGGATTTAAATCTAATTAAAATATATTAGCTATTGGCTGATTCATTTGATAACAAAAAATATATTGTTAATTAAAATTATAAGTACATGTTTCTTTAATCTTCATAATTAATTCTTTACCAAAAATCTTCCTATATAATTATATGCTTTAAAAATATTATTCTTTATGATTAAATATTTGCATTGTTTTTTAGTAAAAAAATTAAATTAGCTAGTGTCAGATGATAGGTACGAAAATATGAAAATACGTGTAGTAACCGTGGCCTTAGTCTCTCTACCCTCCAATAGAGCTAGCTAGTTAAACGGCTCATTCCAACCTCTTTAAACTTTAAACTTCGAAGTTTGTCTGCATTAATTATTGACTCTCAATTTTAACAAGCTGATAGACTTAAAAAAAATGGAAGCATACATCAAATAACTAATAAAAATCTAGAAAAAGAATCTGAATTGTACGTGATTTCTTTTATTTTTCTTGTGTGGGTTTTTACTTGTTAATAATTAATTAGATTTTATAATATGATAAATACACAAATAAACCATACATCAAATAACTAATAAAAAGTGGTAGCAAAATCCTGGTTTTTAAATATTTAAGAGAAGAGGTAGAAATAAAAAAAAACTTTTAATCTGAAAAAAAAAAGATGGAGTGAAATTGGAGAGAGAGAAACCACCCTATTATAAATGTCAAATTAAACAATCCAATATTGCGAAAGGAACTCAAAGTTAAAAAGGTCTAGTAATTACATTTAATATATATATATATATATATAGTTAGGCAGATAAAAATAAACTACATTTTAAATGGACAGTCATTTATTTTGTAAAAAAAAAATGGACTGTAATTTACAGAACTCACAGTTCACACAAATCAAGAGCTAAACTAAAGGTGAAAAAAATATTGCTACTAATTGTGTTTTTTTTAGGAAGCTACCAATAGTTATTGTCTATATGAATGACAGATTTAACATTTCTCTTAATTTACAGGGGTATTTGGTAGCACTTCTCTTATACAAAAGGGAAACAGAGAAAATAGAAGTAAAACTTTCTCAGCTAGTGCTAATTAATTTTATTCCCATGCATGGATGAGAGATTGACGTGAAGACATAGTAGTATTCATACATTAACTTTTATAATATTTTTTGATTATTTATTATTTATTACATTCTTTATCGTATTATCTAACAAAAACAAAAACAAAAATTCTTATCTTATTATATACTTAATTTTCTTCTCTTCATATCTCTTTTTTTACCAAACAACTTTTTGTAAAAAATAATAATACAAATACACTTTGTCATGTCGGTTTTGATACTAAATACAATTTCTCATTGATGTATTGAATAGTTCAAGATATAAACTACGTAACCATAAATAAACCCTTAAGCTTTCACCATGACAATATTCTTTACGTAATTATCCCTATTACTAGCTAGTTACAGCTGTTCTGATACGAACTACATTCTCGCGCGCCATCTCAACAACATCTAAATGGTGTACACTAATTAAGTCTCTTGATATGGAGACTTTGCACTGAACCAATAAATTAACTTACTATAGATTTCGGGCCATCTTAACTACGTACGTGTAAATGACATAACTTAAGTCTTGATATGGATACTTTACACTGAATAAATAAATTAACTTAATTACTAGTTCAGTGCATGAGACTTGACTGATTATAAAGTTAGTTGCACACACATTCTTGATGAGCGTGATAAAAATTAAAATAATTGTTTTCTTGTATAATAAGGTACTGATTTTGATATTTGCCAATAAGAAAAAATATACTGATTTTAACCCCCTTCCTCTCCTCCTAATTTCTTTTATGAAAGACCCTATAAGGATGAGTACTAGTAGTCTACATCTTCAAAATTAACCTCTTTTTCCAACAACAAAAAAAACCCCAAATAGAATTGAATAAACTTTTTAATACACACTTGCAAACAAAGAAAATAAGGAAGATGAACTAAATTTCTTTTATATATTAAAATCAATTTAAACAATTCAATTTTTGAAAAAAAACAATAGATCAGAGAATTTCTAAAAAACATCAAAACATATAAATTAACTTTTGTTTATATAAGTAGTTTAATTTTATCTAATCTTTTATATTATCCAGAGGCTTAAGCATTGAATTTAAAATCTATCTGTACTATATATAAATCACAAGTAAGTTTTCTTTTTTGGTAAACAGATAGTTTTGGATCACAAATACATGTTACGATCATGTTCGTATTGGGAAGTCTAAAGGCTAAAATCATGTACGTATTAGAAATGTGCTATGGTACTCGTTCACCGACTGCTTTATATCTCCCAATACAGAAAACAGTTCATATTTGTGTCTGTCACGCAATTATTTTTTAGATATCCCAATCCTTTTATATATAGTTAAATAAATATAAATACAGTGTCTTACTTACATGTGGACCAATTCAGAATGAAGTTGGTCAGCTCCTCATTGTCACCATATAGAGCAGAGACTAAGTCTTCCTAATTTCAAAATCAAGTGTACTTTAGTTTCTAGAAACCTAAAATAGGTAGGGATTCTTTGGTTATTAACCATAGAAGAATGAAAATTTATACATATCAAATTAGGCCTTCATAATTAATTCAATGTGTTTATAAAGTGGCGGTGAGGAACTTGGTTTGGTTCATAATTGGTCCACACGTAAGACACTGCCTTTAAATGGGTTGGTATATCTAAAAAATAATTGAGGGGCAGACCCAACTTTGTGAAGAGCTTTACGAGATACTATATAGCAGTCGTCGGTGCATAATTCGTAGCACAATTTTTAAGTTCAAACTCAATGTGTATGCATATGTAGGCCAATGCAAACCTATCATCACATGTACAAGTGGTCCAAAACAAGATCTTTGGCAAATAAATAGAAAACGTCATGACTGAAATTCGATATTTTAGTTTACAGATTTCTAATCCAAATTTTAATAATTGTGGAGAAAATTCCAGAAGGTATAGGCTTCGACATTGTACACAATTTCCAATGAAAAAAAGATTGATTTTACGATAAATGATTTTTTTATTATCACGGATTGATTTTGTGTGCTTGTTCACGGAGTATCTTATTACTAGAGTTCAGTGTCTAAAGTACTGCATGAGCTTGTACCTCTACACAGCTTTAGCAGTTTTTTTCTAACACTAAATACTAATCAAATGTACAATGAAAATTTGATCTCTTTTATTTTTAAGAAGTTTTCCTTCTTCTTCACTTATAATAGGAATTATGGAACAGCATCTCGGAAATTAGGACTTCTTAACGGAGAAACTCATATAGTCATATGAGTTTTTCTACTACATATTTTTAGTATTTTATATTTTTTTTATAGTGTTGTACATCACATTTTTTTAATTTTAAATAACTTAATTAGTTTTTTACTTCAACTAAAATATTCATTAAAGTTTATCAAATGAATCTCACAATCTATCTAATAATAAAACAAAATTAATATTATAGTTATATATTTAAAGCAAGGCACACAATTTTGAGAAGAGGATCTGTTGCTAACTGCTATGGAGAGCAACTCAAATCTTAAGTGGATTCCACTCAATTTCTTTTCAACGGTGCATTTTGTAATTTTTGGTTGCTGTCAGAAGAGAAATCACGTTTGAAGATGCCCTTACATGAATTTCACAACATTACATCTTTTTTTTTTCGGTAGAAAAAATTTCATAAGTATATTACTTTCACATCATTATATCTCTATTCCTCACCTCTAGACGTATGTATATTCATAATCATAATTATTTGCTAGAGGACTATAACCCTCATCAAAGTCATGATTATGTACAAGAATCCCCGTGCCTCCTTATACTCTTTTCTTTCGTTTCTTTTGGAACAAAGAGGAAGGAAAATCGCATGCATTTTTCTTGGTAGTTATGACTCCGTGTATGTATTACATAATTACTACTTACAATCACAATAAGTAGAATCACTAAAAAGATATTCTAAATATTAAATATTTTAAAGGAAAGCACACCCTTAAATAAATATATGCATATTTTATTTGGTTTATTTTAAAAATAATCACTTTTTATCACCTCTTTAAAAGACTTTTTTGTTAAAAATAAAATAATTATTTTTGTATTTTTATTAAGTTGAAACATACATGAGTTAAACTTACTCAATTAATAAAGATATTGAACCTAAAGTCTTTAATAGGTCATTCAAAGACATACTAACTATTTAAACAAAATAATAAACAGATATTCACGTGTCAAGAATTATTGACAATAATGTAGATAAAGTAAATTATATGACATGAACTTAACAAGTAATTTATACAGGTTGGCAATAAAAAATACTAACATTATAATATAAGGATAAAATATTTTAAGGTGGACAAAAAATATCAAACTAATACTTATTTAAGCCAATGAATGATTTACTCAAAGTACGTATACAAATTTTAAAGAACACATGTCAAATGAAAAGTGCTAAGAGAAATAATAAGGATCACTTCTATATAATTGTTATAGTTAATAATTAATTATTGACCCAATTAGAATATTTACAAAATATTAGTAAAGCTTAAATGGGATTGAAATAATAATAAAAACTGTTAACATTATCTCTATTTTGTCTAACACAATTAGTTATATATTTTATTGATCATCAAATGTATGAACCAGACATAAAATTATTTTAACTTAATCAACGTTTTCAAGTTTAAGCTTGGATATACAACTATTTTTAATAAATTACTTCCATGAATAACAATATTTAATAGCTTATTTTTTTCAATCCTAAATTTATTAAAAATTGCAAATCAATACTATTAAAATTTTTAAAAAAATGCATATTATTTTAAAAATATTATTTATAATAAAATATAAATATATAAAAAATTATTTTTTTAATTTATCTTTTACGTAATTACATTTTTTTGTTTACGTTCAAGTGAAGACACGCTTTGAGGAATGCGGAACAAAAGGATAATAGCTGAGAGCCAGGGTCAACTATCAAGACTCTTTTTTTATTTGTTTTATATTTTGGGCCCATAACTCTTATAGTTCGGCTATTGTATCTGCACTTCAATTATTTCATTCTGCAACTCCCTTATATTCTAAAATGCAAATTTGCATTTTGAAATATACTTTTTTAAATATAATAAAAAGTGTGATGTAATAATGGAAGTGTAAGTGCCTTATAATTTTTGCCCTGAAATCTGTTTTTTTTTTTTCATACATCCTTTGTTTTCAATCCAGACTGTGTAGTGTGTACAAACAAAAACAGGCCAAATTTTGTATAAAAGTTGGGCCAACTCAACTGAAAAAAATATTTTATAGGGCCAGCTTTGATCATATTTCACCCGTCTACCAATTAAAGTTTATTCGGCTTATTTGGTATCTTTTAATTTAATGAAACTTTTTTTTCTAAAGGTTTTTCTTGAAAAAAATATCTATTAAGAAATTTCATATAAAATAAGTTAATACAAATACATTGATAATAGTGTTACAGGGGATGATTCACCTTTTAAGAAAATAATATTTGAATAATTTATCGAATATAAATCAGTCATCAAATACATTTAATTCTTTTTTAAAAATTTATCATAAACACAGTAATATTTAATCTTTCTGGAATGTGAGAGAGATGAAAAAAAGTTAATTTTAACAGTATAATTATATACAAATGGATAAATTTATTTAATTACTTTTAATTATTCATAATATTCATATTCAAATGTAATATAATTGTGTCCCGTATACGATTCATACTATTTTGTATAACAAAAGAAAATAAAAATAATAATAATAATAATATAGTTAAAGGATATTTTAGTAACAAAAGAAGTGAAAATCACAACTTCCCATTGCCTTTATTTTTTGTTATATGGAGTATTACAAAAAAAAAATCTTTCTTTAATTTAAATTTAATTTTTCTCCAATCAAATAATTAAGAAAAAGATAACACATTTTGTGATACTCTTTTGAAAATATTCTTTTAGGTTTAATTACTCATATAAGGTATCAAGACTTTCATATATACAAATGAGAAATAAGAGAAGTTACGATTTTTTTTTTTCATCAAAAGAGACTAACCATGATTTCCATTAAGATCACACAATATTTTTTAAAACTTATTAATTAAATTTTATGTAAAAAAATCTCAGCTTTATATTATATTTCAAACACTTTATATTGGTCCTTAATAGGATGACTCTATACATATATAATCAACGCGACAAAATTTTAAATTGAGAGTTAAGGTTTAAATATATATCTTTTAAATAAACCATATGATAATCACTCACAAAAAGAATATTACGTTTTTCCAATTAAAAAAATATATTAAGAGATGATTTCATATGATAGTTGTTAAAAGAAATTCTAAGATAAAAAGGTGTATCATATTTTTTAAAAATTAAATAACTAGTTAAGTTCTATGGTAACGAGTCTAACAAATTGCTAGCCTCGCAATATTTTATAATATAATATAAGTTAAATTTTTAAAAAATAAAATATGATAGGAGTATTCCACATGAATTAAAGGAGTGTTTTACAAGTATTGTGTTTACAAAGTATTCAACACACTAACTCATGGACACGCCTTTATGCTCATGGCATGTTTGACAAGTGTTTAACATGCCAATACACCAAGTCATGTTATTATGCTCAAGGCATGCTTGACAAATGTTTAACATGCTAACATGATTAACTAACATGCCATTTTGTTCAAGGCATGTTTGACAAGTGTTTGACATGCTAACACGCCAACTCACTATTTTACTCAAGGCATGCTTGACAAGTGTTTGAGAAGTTAACACAAGTTCTGCAAACATATCTATGTTTTACAGAATTATTGAGTATATATAAAGACTGTATTGGGTCATAAGGTAGAGAAAATGTAGAATATAATGAGATAAACCAACTTAACGCTGCAACCAAATGAGTTAATTGTGATAAAGAGAAGTGCTCCATTGCTTTGGGCATAGAAGAGCATTGATGTTGCACTGAAGAGAGCCACAGCGTGAGAAAATCATTATAATTTTGGGTTGGTTGTTCCTGGTAGGTGTCATAAAAGGTAACCTTACACCAATTTTTTTTTATATATATTTATGTATGAGATGTGTAGTATAATGGAGGTTTATTCTATAAAGAGAATGCACAAGGGCTCAATAGATCAGTAAGTTGATCATGTTGTCTGGATTGAGGATAATTTGAATTCGACAAGTGATTGTAAGTAATTTTGTCTTTGGCCTTCTAAGCAAATAAAACACCTACTCAATCTATACACTTAATTTTTGTTCTTCTTATTTGATCTCTACTCACTCTATCTAGTTATTATTTCTATTTTTCACAGGCAAAATTGTCGCTTCCTAATTTATTGAGCCCCTATTGTATTTTGTGGAATTAATACTGAATTCTTTGATGACATCTCATACATAAATATATACAAATTTAGTGCAGGGTTACCTTTTAATTTTATGATATCTACCGGCACAATCAACCTAAAAGTGTCATGCATCCCTTACTCCGTGGCTTGCTTCAGCGCGATGTTAGTGTTCTACTATTCCCACCTAAGGCCAACTCGAGAACCTCCTAGTACTCAACATTTTCACGTTATGTGAAAATTTGGCAAATCAAGGTCAAATGAAAATTTAACATGAAAGAATCCAAGCCCAAGATATAAACATATTTGGCATGAAGTTCTTGGCTCCTTGTAATTTAATCAATGGTTTGATTTGCTTTAAGTAATTTTGAGTTTTCAATTGTGGTGCTCCACTTTATCAGTGGAATTTAGACTATTTGTCGGGAAGTTGACGTTTTCTTTTCATTCTCTTTCTTGTAGGCTCATTGTGAATGCCTTGTCTTGCAGCTGAAGTGTGAAGCTATCCTACTAGCATTTCAAAATTATATATTGAAGCTGGGAACAAGTATGATGATTCCTTTAATAATTGTTCATGGCATGGGAAGAAGTGTTCGAAGTGTGCTGAATTTCTGCTCTTGTGTAAAACAATTGTTGCTTTTGAAACACATTTTTTTTCCCTGATATTTACTTTGTTACTGATTTGGTTGCTCATATAACCAGTTGATAAGGCATGGTAATACAAACTCTGTTCTTGCAGCTGACATTCACACACTTCCCCAAACGCTTTTTGGAACAAGATTGCCTACAATAGTTGGAGATTCATCTGAGTATGTTCTTCCAATTGCAACAAATTAGTGACCCTCATGAAACAAGTTTCCTCATTCCATTTGTTCATCACTGGCAATCTGAGAGCACATTAAACTATGCATTGGTTTTTTAATTTGTAACTTTTAACATCTAATAAATCATTATGTACGCAATGATAATCATTTGTATTTGTAAGTTTTTTTTTTTAGTTTTATCAGACTTGTACTCTTTTTGGTATATGAAAAAGGGGTTATAATGCATATTCTTTCAAATGCGTTCTGTATCTGCCGATGATGTGTGGATTTTGTAGTTTTTGATGAGGTTAGGAGCTATGGTTGATTATTGGTATATCTTGATAGACCGTATTAACTATATGGTGGCTCTCTAATGTGTTAATAATTCTAAAATTGGACCCTTCATCATCCTTATCAAGATGTGTGAGGATCGTCTAGGTTAAACTTTTTTTTTTTTAAATCTTATTATGATATTTTTTTTATAAAAATAATAAAAATAATGGATAAATTATTAATACATACTGACATCTCCAATTCGCTCTAATTTCAAAGGTGAATTTAACTTTGAATTTTATATGCCTTAATGAATATATAAATTGATTGATGCCTAACAACGCTATCAATAATTCTGATTCGATACATTAAAATCAAGACAGAGAGAATTTATATAACAAAAAAAGGAAGACATAGAACTTTAATGATAGAGATTTTCATTAGAGAATTCAAGTGAAAATTTATACCTATTTATAAAAAATATATTTAATTTAATATATTTTTACTAATTATTTGAGTCAAGATACTTAAATATTATATTATTAATTATATAATGATATATAAATAAAATATTTGATATTTTAAATTATTTTTTTATTATATATCTTATCTTTTATTTAATATTTTATAAAAAATTTAAATTAAGATTAAAATTGAAAATTAATCCAATTTAAACTAAATCAATTACTAGATCAAAATTTAAATTAAATCAATTAGATGATAAATTAATAAAATTAAAATAATTAAAATAGATAATTTTTCTATTAAAAACCAATACTATTCAATGGGGCCGTACTGCCCCATTAGGGACCATAGGGACGCACAGTGCTTCGCTGGTTTCCCCAGTGAGGACACTTCAACTTCATAGCCGAATATCAATGACCCCACTTGGGAGTTTGTGGGTCCCCATACTTTCCTATTCATAAACGGTGATTAAGGGCTAGTTTCGTAAACCACGTCGAATTTCAAAATCAAAAAGTAATGCTAACTAGCTTATCGATCACAATTGAGGGTGTTCTGTTATGTTACACTTCCGAGCACACTTCACTTTCCATTATTTGACTAATAAATATTTATGTTTTTGCTCACTTTATTGTTGCACTTTACTTTGTTCAGAATTCTTCTTCCTTTCCTTTTTTGTTCTTTCGATACCTCTTTGTTTCTCTTCAGAAGCTACCACAATGGCAGACATAACCCATCTCCCTATGGAACAGCTTCAGGACCTTGAATGCTGCTTAGACTCTAATCCTCCTTGGGGTATGCTCTCACTCTCCTTCATTTGTTTTTCTCTCTTATTATAATCTACCAATATAACAAACTAACTTGTGTTTTTCTCTGCTTATCTCACTTGTCATATTTCTAAGTTTTTTCTATTCCTTTTCATCATTTTCTGTTGCCATCTGACCGAAAAAAGGGTGTTTTCTTCTTCTTCTTTTACAAGTTAAAAAATGGTGCTTGTTAAATATTTGGATATGAACTTAATAATCATTAGGGGATAAAAAACCAAAGAAAGAGGAAACTTGCCAGTTTTGTAGTTTCTCCAACTTTAGTTACAAACCCAAATGGATGAAATGATAGAAAGCTTTTTTTTTTTTTGTCTTGAAGCCATTGCATGAGCTGGGTTTTCTTCCATTTGGTTTGTTAGTTTTGAGTGCGTTACTCCAAAAGTTTGAGACTAAGCTATATTGCTCCGTTTCTGGTTATATGGATTAAAAAGTTGAGATTTTTATGCTGTTTTAGATAGAGTGGGACTTTGAAGTTTGAAGTTTGAAATTTTCTGTTTTAGCCTTTTTCTCCTTGGGTTAGTTTTTAATAATTTAAAGATAAAATGTGTATTATAATTTATAACATTCTGGTCTTTTAAATAGATATCTTGAATTTCCCTGTTTCTCGTCATCATTTGAAATTTAACATGTCCTTTAGCGCTGTGAGATACTGATCACTATTTCTAAGAAGGCTTGCAATCATGAGTCATGATTAATATATTGTAATAGCCAATTTACCCTACTTCTTCTGGCCTGTAATGACGTTAGATTCACAACTTGGTACTACTTATTAATTTATGACTAATCGACCATTTTTACCTTGTGTTGGGGAAATTGTTGCTACGAACTACGAAGCACCTAGTCTGATTAAATTTTATGTAAATAAAATCTCGGCCTTGCACGTTATATTTCATTCACTTTTTATTCGTTTCGTACCTGATAGCATGACTCTATACATATAATCAACATCACAAAACTTTAATTAAGAGTATATATATATATATATAGATATATCTTCTAAAAACAAAGTTGTTAATTCTTATCCTTTCAATTTTCATATGATAATAACTCAAAAATAACACTAAGGGATTTCACCGTGCGATCCTTACAAAAAATAAAATAAAATCTCAAGATAAGAAATTCTTATAAGTTAAAATAACAAGTTCTATGGTAATGAACCTAAAAAAATAGTACGACCGTATGAGTCTCACAATATTCACAAGTTAACTTTTATTTTTTATTTTTTTTATGGTAGGCGTGTTTTAGAAGTATTTAGGCAAGAGTAGTTGTTGGTTCACTTTCTTGACCTGTGTTCATGTTAGAAGTGTCCAAGCAATGTCCGAGCCAAAAACGTTTCTTTGTCTTTTTCTTTTAATGGTGACACCGCGGAGGGGTGTCCCGCACGTATTCAAGACATGCTTGACAAATGTCGCTTATGAAAAGTGTCCAACACACAGACAAACTGGCTCATTGACATGCCGTTCTGCTCAAGGCATATTTGACAAATGTCATGTCTAGAACCACATGCCAAGTTGCCAACACACCGACTCACTAACACGCCATTCTGCATAGGTGTCCATACTTTATAGAATTGCTGAGTACATATAAAGATCACCCTGGCTATGGAGGTGGAGAAAATGTAGGATATGATGAGATAAGCCACCTCAATGCTGCAACCAAATGAGTTAATTGTGAACAGGAGAAGCGCTTCATTGCTGTGGGCATGGTAGAGCATTAACATTGCCCTGAAGAGAGAGCCAGACAGTAAGGAATGCCATTATAATTTTGGGTTGATCGGTGTTAGTAGATATCATAAACCTTGCACCAAATTTTTATGTATTTATGTGTGAGATGTGTAGTTAAAGAATTGGAGATTAAATGTACAATGTACATAGATCTATTCTAGAAAGAGAATGCATACGGGCTAAATACATTGGGAAGTTCACAATGTTGCTTGTAAAAATCAGAAATAGGAAATAGATAGAATAAACAAATAGGATAATGATATATAGATCTAGATGTAGATCAATAAAAGAAGAATAAAAATTAAGTGCATAGATTGAGCAAATGCTTTATGTACCAGAAGTCCAAAGACAAGAAATTATCTACCAACACTGATTGATCATTGCTAGTGGATAATTTCTTGTCTTTGGACTTTTTGGTACATAAAGCACCTACTTAATCTATTCACTTATTTTTTGTTCTTTTTATTGACTAGATCTGTGTATCACCATCTTCTGTGCTTACTCTATCTATTTCTTGTTTTTGATTTTTACAAGCATCATTGTCCGCTTCCTGGTTTATTTATCCCCTATGCATTTCTCTCTAGAATAAACCTCTATATATCGTGTATTTAATCCTCAATTCCTTAATTACATAGCTCACACTTAAATATATAAAAGTTTGGTGATATGTTATCTTTTATGGTATCTATCAGCACGTTCGACCTGAAATTATCATGCATTCCTTACTTTGTGGCTTGCTTTGGCACGATGCTAATGCTCTACTATTCCCACCTCTTAGTATTCAACATTTTTTCGTTCTGTGAAAATTTGGCATAAAGTTCTTTGTTTTTTGTATTCTAATCAATGGTTTGATTTGCTCCTAAGTAGTTTTGAGTTTTTAATTGTTGTGCTCTACTTTAGCAGTGCAATTTAGACTGTGAGGTGGGATATTAATGTTTCCAATTTCCTTTACATTCTCTTTCTTGTTGGCTCATTGTGAATACCTTGTCTTGCAGCTGAAGCTATCCTATTAGCATTTCAAAATTATATATTAATGCTGGGAACAAGTGTGATGATTCCGTCATGGATTGTTCATGCCATGGGAGGAAGTGATGTATGCTGAATTTCTGCTTGTGTGTAAAACAATTGTTGCCCTTGCCACACATTTTTTTCTGATATTTACTTGTTAGTGATTTGGTTTCTGATACAATCAGGGTGACAAGGCACGGGTAATACAGGCTCTGCTCTTTGTAGCTGGCATTAACACACTTCTCCAAACGCTTTTTGGAACCAGATTGCCTACAGTAGTTGGAGGAGGTCCATCTGCGTATATATATCCAATTGCTTATATTATCACTGACTCATCGTTGCAACAAATTAGTGACTCTCATGAAGTAAGTTTCCTCATTCCCTTTTCTCATCACTGGTAGTTTGAGAGCACATTAAACTATACATTTTTTTTATATGTAACATCTAATAACCATTTGCAATGATAATCCTTTGTCCTCCGTTGATTTTGGAACCCTGCATACCTATATATAACTATAAGCACTGAATCCTCTATGGGAGCTTTTAGACTCACAACAGTCCTAAACATATAACCAAGGATTTATTATTCTGGACAAAATTCAATGATTTTTCTTGAGTGAAACATACTGTTATTTTAGTTGTAGATATGCTAATTATTGATCACCAGGAAAATCAATATTTAGTTTTTACCAACTTTGCTATATCCGTAGTATGAGATTGTCACTTGTCAGTGAAGTTTAAAGTGAGGATCCACTGGTTTTATGCCAAATGGTAATGGGTAAGTCCCAGACTATGAAATTCAATTTTAGTGTAAAGAAAAATGCTAGCGGCATACTTTTTGACATGCTCTTTCTAACACTATTATTGTTTGAAATTTATTGGGATTCACAAAATGTTATGGATGGCCTTATTCAATGAGTTATGAGTCTCACATGATATTGAGTTTCAGTAAATTTCAATCAATAATAGTGTGTTCTACTTACTAGCATTTGTTGCAGCATATAATATTTTTGCTATCGTTTATGATTTAAACTTCCACTGAATATGTGGACTTGGTTTTGGATTGATGGCATATAATTTGGGGATTGATAGGAGATCAATAATAAAAAGGGTGTACACCAGTTGAAATAGGCAGTGCACATAGGATCATACCATCTCTAATTGAATGTATTTGATTGGTCAGTATTGGTTAGGAGTAGTTAGAATGGGAGGGGGAGGTTAAATAGGAGTAGGAGGGAAAGAATGAGGTTGGAATAGGGGAGAACATTTGGCTATCTCGAATACCCTGTGGACTAACTCATTGTATTTCATCTTCTTCTACATCACCTTGATCAGAGTAAAAGCCTACTGAATAATACATCCAATTCTTTTTTGTTGATCACTATATTTTCCTCTGTACTGGTTTGGTTCTCATCAGTTGTTGTCAAAGCTTTCCACCATGTCTCTCAGCTGCAAACAAGCGACACAGGTAGTGACATCAGCATTGCAGTGTTGTTCTTGGACTAGTCAAAGGACTAGTACACTGCCAGCCCAAATGGGTGCTGGGATTGTGGAGTGTGGTGTGATTTTAGGATCCAATTGCAAGATATGGGACTTGAGTCTTACATTGGAACTATGAGATTTTATTGTGAGGTTTATAAGTCCTTAGGCTCTCTAATTAAAATTAGTAGTTTTTGTTGTGTGGTTCTCCTAAGGTTCTTATCAGGGAGCAACATAAAATATATAAACTTTCTTAGAAATGCACTTAAATTTCTTTCTTATTTGGTTTAAGAGATCCTTCCATTTGATTGGTTTGCAGAGATTTATACAAACAATGCGGGCAATACAAGGAGCTTTGATTGTAGCATCAAGTATTCAGATAATCCTGGGTTACAGCCAAGTCTGGGGACTCTTTTCAAGGTATACTAATAACATGTGACATGTTTGTGAGTTGAAAATTTGTAAATAAAATTTCAAGCGTTTCTTTTTGTGGATCTTCTCTCCAGATTTTTCAGTCCCCTTGGCATGGCACCTGTAGTTGGATTGGTTGGATTAGGATTATTTCAGCGTGGATTTCCTGTGGTAGGTGTGGCTCAAATCTCCATCTTAATTGTCATGATCTTTGTACTAAATTTTTGACAAAATAGTCTTCTATTGACAGCAATTTATGTTACTACAATATCATCATCTAGAAGAAAGTTTGTTCTGAATGATGATAAACAATAATATTTAAGGCACTTATCTTGAATCCAATCTACAAGTTGTCACCTATTTAAGTGACTCCAATTTTCAATGCTGAATTTTGATCCTTGTTTTTAGTATATATGCATTGAGGGCTTTGTTTACTTTTCATCTTGTGAATTATTTGGTAGTGGCATATGCTTAATTTGCATACAGATATTGGTGACATTTTGATTTTCTGTAGAAAAATCCTTTGATTCAACATGCTAACTATATTTCTGAATTATTTGATACTGGCAATGTTTAATTTGCATGCAAATATTGATGGCATTTTCTTCATCAGAATCTTGTAATTGGTCATGCTCACTATTGCTTGATAGATGCCATATTTTTCATACCATCTTCATAAATTTACTCAATCTTCTTTATTATCTTCTTTTTCAGTTGGGGGAATGTGTAGAAATTGGTATACCAATGCTGTTGTTGGTAATTGGTTTGTCACAAGTAAGTGCTTTAACTAGAATATTGTGGTTTGCATCAAATTAGAATTCTTTCCCTTAGACAAACAATTTTCCTATAAATTGCAGTATCTAAAGCACGTGAGACCATTTAGAGATATCCCTATCTTTGAACGTTTTCCAGTGTTGATTTGTGTCCCATTTGTTTGGATCTATGCTGTTATCTTGACTGCCGGTGGAGCTTACCGACACAAGTCTGACATAACACAACATAGTTGTCGAACAGACAGAGCAAATCTGATATCTACTGCCCCATGGTACCTTAAAAAACCTGTTTTAATTTCTTCTGATTGGGTCAAATTTCAAAGATTTTGCTGATTTCTGAGGCTCCTTCTTCTTGTACTAGGTTCATGTTCCCATATCCTTTCCAATGGGGTCCACCTACATTTTCCGCTGGCCATTCATTTGCTATGATGTCGGCAGTTATTGTCTCAATGGTGGAGGTATCTATTTTCGTTCCTGATTTTGTTTATATTTTTCTGGTTGACTTCAGTCTCACCTGCAGAGTTTTATTGTGTTTGTATGTTGTATCCCAGTACTTGTTAGTTGTTACTATAGATTCGTATTTTAAAATTTGACCCAAGGGGTCTCAGGCCCCAAAAAATCCACAATGACTAAAGTAACTAAACATTAATTATAATCACCATGAATTGTCTCGTGCTCAAGCCCCAAAAAATGCACAACGACTAAAGTAACTAAACATTAATTACAATCACCATGAATTGTCTCGTGGTATTTTAGTGAATTTTCAACAATGTCTTCGCATCTTGACCATGCACTTCTTATTGCAGTCAACTGGTGCATACATGGCGGCCTCTCGGCTAGCAATTGCTACTCCACCTCCTGCTTATGTATTGAGTCGAGGCATTGGTTGGCAGGTTAGTTACAAGGCACAAGTCAGTTATTATTATTGATTTGCCTAGCTTATGCCTGTTCATTAATTTGAATAGTTTTAAGACTTCAATCCCGTGCCCAGTCATTAAAAGTTAAAAATATTGTAGAGGTTGATATTCATATGACTGAGAGATGGAACTGATTGTTTATTTTGTCCAGGGTATTGGTGTCTTACTTGATGGTCTTTATGGAACAGTGATTGGTTCCACTGTTTCTGTGTAAGTCTAACTCTTCATTGAGTTTTAACTGCATCTGCTTCTTGTGCATGATCCATGTATCTTTCTATCGTAGCTTGATGAGCATCGTGGTTGTTTATTCTATAGGGAAAATGTGGGACTCCTTGGACTAACCCGAGTTGGAAGTCGCAGAGTTGTTCAGATTTCTGCTGGCTTTATGATATTCTTCTCTATTTTAGGTTGGTAGAAACAAATCAAAGATGAGCCCGGATTAAACTAGAAGTAAACCAGTTCCTCATCATGTTATTCATGGAAATTGATTTACTTTATGATAACAATTATAAACTAGAAAAGATAGTTCCACTTACCTGAGATTTTTTTGTTTTCTTTTTCTGCCATCATCTGTAGGAAAATTTGGAGCTGTGTTTGCTTCTATACCCTTCCCAATATTTGCTGCACTGTACTGTATTCTCTTTGGCCTTGTGGGTATGCCATATATTCTCAACCGAAATTTCATTGCAATACATTACTCTTGTTCCTCTATTTACAACTACTTTCCCTTGTTCATCAGCTTCAATTGGAATATCATTTCTTCAGTTCACAAACATGAACTCCATGAGAAATCTTATTATCATTGGGCTCACACTTTTCCTTGGAATATCTGTTCCTCAATTTTTCAATCAATATTGGACTCCTTCTCGACATGGCCTTGTTCATACTAATGCTGGATGGGTGAGTTTTACTTTTCCCCGGCCATCTATATTATGCTTTATCAAATAACATGTTACTGTCATGTTATATGTTTTATGTTTTAAGACTTCAAGAAATTTGTACATTCAAATTTGTTCTCAATTTTATTTAATTTGTCAAAATCAATAGCCTTTTAGTAGTTTACTTGCTCTTAATGCAAAATTTTCATCTTTGCAGTTCAATGCATTCTTAAATACCTTATTCTCATCACCTCCAACAGTGGGTTTGATAGTGGCAGTGTTGCTTGACAACACTCTAGAGGTAGAAAGGTCAAAGAAAGATCGAGGGATGCCATGGTGGGTGAAATTTAGAACATTCAAAGGAGATAATAGAAACGAAGAATTCTATAATTTGCCATTCAATCTCAACAGATTCTTCCCACCTACTTGATCTTTTAATGAAGATGATCAGGGTAGGTCAGATTTTGTTGGAGTTGCACATTCCAGCATTCATAAGTTAGGACTAACAAAAGCTACTTTTCCTTAACTACCATCCAATTTTTTTGTGGACCGCATGTGAAATCTTGGTCCAACAGTGGATTCTAATGCATTTGGTCCATGCTCCGTAGGTGCAATAATTGCTACTTACTAATGAGTAATGAGTTCTGTTCCAAGATGTACATGCCACAACAACTGAATTTTAGTGAATTTACTGTATAGTTTTCTATGATTGTCCTTCTGACAGAGCATCTTTTTGTTTTACGTACGATTCTTGATATTTCATTTGCAAACATTAATAGAAAGCAGAGCAGATTTTGCATTTACTAGAGGTAAAAAAAAATTGCTGACTGAAAAGTGCTACAAGCCCAAAACGAAAAATCAAAAGCTATAACGTAATATTCACTCGGGGTGGGTAAAAAATGCTGATGCCTGGCTTCAAGGACAGTCTTTATTTTGCAAGGGTATCTGCAACAACATTACTCTATAATATGAAATGATTCCTCTGACTAAAGCCTTGAATGGCACATGTTATGATACGCCATGTCCAAAGCCTAGAATGTTTACTAGAGTCTAGAGACATATTCTGTAGGTGGATAGCCTTCAACAATTCCCTGCCCCCCCAATGTAGTCCACTTCCCTTTTATTTAGAGGTGTGTGACTGTGTTATAAAGGGTTTGTTTGATTCCAGAAAGTGAACAGAAGAAAGAGTATAAGTTTAGATAATGTTACGTGGTTTGGTGGTAAGTCTGCCTAGGCCCATGGATAAGGTAATTAAAGTGTAAGTTTTAAGCTTATCAATAAAAATTAATTTGTTTTCAATTTTTTAAAGCAGAAAAAGTTATATATGCTGACCAAAACGTTTGACATAAAAATATCAAGAAGGATTAGTTTTTTTATTTGTTTTTCTTCTGTTCTTTCGTCTTTCAATATTTCCAAACAGTGTAAGGATGAAATGAATGAGATAAAATGAATACAAATTATAAATATATGAAATTAAGGTAAAGAACTTAGTGCTCTGTTTGTTTCATGTTTTTAAAACTGTTTTGTGTTTTAGAAAAGAAAATCATGTTTGGTAAAAATAGTTTTTGAAGACTTTTTAAAACCATTTTTTGTTTTTAATAGGTAACACCACACCATCATGATTTTCCTGTAGAGCTCCCTTGAGTTCATGTTTTCATCCATGGTCACCTCCACGTTTGCACCACCACCTTCACCATTACCAATCCCTTTTACATTGCCACCAAGGCTAATGTCGTCATCACCCACTCCACCCACAAGCACAAGCTCAAATTGCGCCAACACAGTTTCCATTAAGGTTTCATTTAGAATTTTCAAAATCAAATATTTTTTTATTTAGTTTTTGAAAAGTAAAAAATATAAATAAAAAATCAAACACATCCAAAACATCTCTAAGTTATTCTTAGTTTCTTTTATTCATGTTCTTTCATGTACTTTTTCATATTCCTTCACTTCTCTCTAAAAATTAGTTTTAAATAGTTTTAAAAATCTTTAAAAAAAAACACAATCAAACACACCTTAAATAAAATTAGACTTTTTTTTTATTTCATTTTAAAACACTGTATAAAATTATTTTGTTTCGTTTTGAATATCCAAACAATCAAAATTAATGTCATTATGTCTTTTTTCATCATAGAGGCTATCAAGCCCATCTTAAATGTTGTACCCTTGATGGTACACTTCATATAATGTACCTACCAATTCTCATTGAACTAAGCATTGGTATGCAGATACCAACAATTTTTCCATTGCTTTGGCCAAATACCTACACAACCCAACTTAAAAAACAAAGAGTTTGAAGTTTAATGACTATACAATGTTAATGTAAAAATTTGTATTGTTAATCCTTTAGAAATAATTTTTAATATGATTTTTAAAATAATTATTACAAAACTCAATAAATTTATCATATATATTTGATTTATAATTGAATAATAATATAAAATTATTTTATACTTCCAGTGAAGACTATAAGCTATTTTCTCAATAGTTTATATACATATAGTATAAAATTTGAAACCATCATCCAGTTATAGACTGTAATGTATAAGTTAATTGATTTTTACTTACCATGATTTATGATTGATTTTCTGTGTATAATTTTTATTTTTACACTAACAGTATGTATAGTTTAAAGTAAAACCAAGTAAAACAAAAAAAACAGGAATATAAATAAAGAAGAGTGAAGACTTGATTAGGATGAGTGAAACATATTCATCAAGCACCTATATATATTTTACTTTCAGAGTTTTGATACCATTTTAGAAAATGATAAAGTTCAACTCAAATCTTCAATGATCATGAATCAAAGATTTATACATTGTTGTTGGAGAGATGTGTATATATTCATTAATCAATCGATTTGATTATCCAGAGTTGGTTCATGAACCAATTAAGTCAAACTATATATAATTCAATTTCAGCTAATTTACCATACAAGCTCAGTTTTTTAACTTAAATCAACTTATTTGATTCATAAACAAAGTTCAATGAATCAATTATTGAATTGAGTCTTGAACTCTATTCGAATTGGTTTAATTCATTATAGTCCTATGCAAAACCAATGTTCTAATAAATGTTTAGTGTGTGCTGAATGCATTTTATGATTTTCAGTTTTTCACCCATATTTCTATTTCAAGATTTTTAAAGATAAAAAAATGCCAATATGCAAAAATGCATTTGCAAGATATTGCTGTATACATGAGAGTTTAATACATAAACTCTAGGTATAAAATTTCCTAACTTCAACAATTTATTGCAGACAACCAATTTATTGCCAAATATTTCTAGACAAGCTTACAACACATGACTAACAACAAAAAGAGGAAAGAAAAAAGAACATAAAATCACAATACAAAAGAAAACCAAGTTCAATGATTTTGAAGTTGTCCAAGTGAAATGGTGTTTAATGTCTCCTTCATTAAAGGTGATTTATGCATCACAAACATGTTGTACACATCTTCCATGGTTGGGCGAGAAAGTGGTCTTTCATTCAAACAAGCAAATGCCACTTTTGCAATCGAGACCACCACCTTAGCAACTGGCATCATTGGAAGAGAAAGTCTTTGGTCCAGCACGTCCTTCAATAGCAAATTAGATGTTACTTGTCTTGAAGAGGGTGAATACATTGAAGAAATGAGATCTCCTGGATGATTTCCCATTATTATTTCCAAACAAAGGACCCCAAAACTGAAGACATCACATTTCTCATTCACTTCCATAGTATAAGCAAGCTCTACAATGATCAAAATATGAAAATAATATCACTCAAAAAGTGGAAATTCTTATTATTGAAACAAATGTAAAGTTTCTTAAGATAAAAAAAATAAAAAATAAAAAGGGCCTAACCTGGTGCAGCATATCCATAAGTGCCTGCAAACGAACTCAAATTGCGTGAATTAGGATTTAGAATCTTTGCTGTTCCAAAGTCAGAGATGCGAGCTTCAAATTCCAAATCTATAAGAACATTCTTGCTTGATATGTCCCGATGAACAATAGGAGGAGAGCAACCATGATGCATATGATACAAAGCATTTGCCACACCTTTAACAACGTTAACCCTCTTATTCCAATCAAACTTCACTGCATGTGTGTCGTTGTTTAGGACTTTATCCAAGCTGCCACCTTCTAGGAACTCATAAACTAAAAAAGAACAATGCCGATGCGCACAAAATCCATACAACTTCACAATGTGACGATGTTTGATTTCTGTCAAGGCCTGAACTTCACTTGTAAAAGCCTTAAAATTAAGCACTTCACTGTCCACTTCAGCCTCAAGTTTTTTCACAGCAACAATCTGGCCCGAGGGCAAGATAGCCTTGTAAACACATCCAAACCCTCCTTCTCCAATGAGATATTTGTCATCAAAATCATTTGTTGCTTCGATTATATTTTCGTACACTATTTTCCCATCATAATGCCATATGGAAAAAAGATCTCGAGTTTGTTCTTCTGTGTCCTGCTTTTTTATTTTTGTTGCTCTTTGCCAATGAATATATAATGAAACTCCAATCACAAACACTATTAGCAATAGTGCACCCAAAGTAAGGAATAGTGCAAACATCATGATCTTTCTCTTTTCACCATTAGGATTGTGACTCAACAACTGTGGACAAGGCACCAACCCTGAAGCATTACCACACAAGCCTTTGTTTTTTTCCAATGCTTCAAATGGTGCCTTAAGGAAGGCTGGACTGTTAGGAATTGCACCCTCTAGTTGGTTGTTAGATATGTCAACATTTGTCAAGCTAAACATATGCTTAAAATTAGAAGGAATGGATCCAGAGAGACTGTTGTGGGAGAGGTTCAACGTTTCCAATACCTTCAATTTTCCAAGAGCTGCTGGAATTTTTCCATTTAAAAAATTTCCACTAAGATCAAGATCTTGGAGAAATTGCAATTGGCTAAATTCAGAGGGAATGCTTTCCATGAATTTGTTATGGCTTAAGTTTAAGTGAATTAAATTGAGCAACCCTCTGAGCTGTTTTGGGATTGAGCCACTTAAATCATTTGTTGCAAGATCCAAGCGATGAAGTTGCTTTAAGGATCCTATTTCAATGGGAATGTTGCCTGAAAGTTTGTTGTTACTTATGGAGAGTTGAGTCAAGGAGGTCAAGTTGCCAAGTTCTTTTGGAATTTTTCCTGTTAGATGATTTGAGGACAGTTCAAGCTTTTGTAAGTTAGGTGCCTGACCTAGCTCTGGGGGTATACCTCCGGATAAACTGTTGTATGAAATCATTAGGCCTATGAGATCATGGCTTTTGGCCCAATTTGATGAAAGGTGGCCATAAAGGTAATTGCTACTCAGATCTATGAAGTACAAATTTGGATATACACCAAAATCATTTGAAATATTTCCAGTCAACATATTTCCTGCAAGGTTGAGCCTAATAAGGCTGGAGCAGTTCTTCAAACTTGTTGGAATTGGACCTATGAAATGATTCTTATTGGCAGCAAAATATAAAAGTGACCCTCCAAAAATATGTTGTGGCAAAGGGCCAGTGAAATGATTCGAGCTTAGTTGTAAGTTTACTAAATTGGTAAGGTTACTTATTGCAGTTGAAAAACTACCACTAAGGTTGTTCATATGAAGTAATAGGAAGGTGAGATTTGTCAAATTTCTGAAGGTAGATGGAATAGGTCCAGAAAGTTCATTTTCTGCAAGGTGAAGTTTCTGTAGATAGATCAAGTTTCCAATGGAAGCCGGAATTGATCCAGAAAGCTTGTTTCCAGACATGGACAATTCATTGAGTTTTGTCAAGTTTCCAAGAGTGGAAGGAATTGATCCATGAAGTTTATTACGACTGAGTTGAAGTGTTCTCAAATTAGCCAAGTCTCCAATGGAAGATGGGATTGGCCCAGAAAGATCATTTTTTAACAATTTGATTGTTGTGAGAGAATGAAGTCTTCCCAACTCCTCAGGAATAAGGCCTGAGAGAATGTTCTTAAAGAGGATAAGTTGTTCCAAATTTGTCAAGTTTCTAATAGTTGAAGGGATTGCACCAGAGAGATAGTTGGATGACAAATCAAGTATAACAAGATTTGTCAACATACCAATTGTTGGAGGGATGAAACCACTAAATAGATTATGATCCATTTTCAACTGAGAAATTCTGGACATGTTACCAATTTGGTGGGGAATAGATCCATTGAAGAAGTTGTGACTTACATCCAGATTGAGGAGCTTATGAAATGACGGAAAGTTTAGACTGAGAAGTGTACCTTTTAGTCCAAAATTTGAAACATTTATAGTGCTGATAGAGTTGGATTCATCACAGACAATTCCTTTCCACTTGCACGGGCAAGTAAAGGTGGACCAAGAAGACAAGAAAGCCTGGCTTTGGTTATCAAGGTTGGCTTTCCACTTCAATAGAGCACTTATTGCTTCAATGTCTTCTTCTTCTGCAGCTGCATAGCCAACCATAACAGTAGCATTGGCAAAAGAAATGGCAGAAACTTCCAAATAAGAGAGCCTTAAAAGTGAACAGAAGAAAGTGATTATAATAATCAACTGAAATGATACAGGCTTTGTGGACATCATCATGTTGGCCTTTGAGGTAAGTGAGGAATGCTCACAAATTATTGTTCTGCATGCTGCATTATGTAGTGCCATTGTTGTACTTGTCAGTTTAAGTAGGGTCCATTACTTGAATACTTGCCTGAAAAAGAGCAAGCAGCAAGAAAAAGTGTCGTTAATGAAAAGGTCATGTTCAACGTTGCAATTTTAGGCTATGCAAATCAAATCACTCGTTCATTGTATCTTATTATTAGTATATGAAATACGAATATCTCTTTTATTTACTGTGTCACCATCGATCATGTTTTTTACATCTGATATATTTTGATACTTGTTTGACACTTTCGATTAAGTGTCTAATTTAAAGATTATTTTTGTTGCACTATTACAAATGTGATTTTCAAAGATGATTTTTCAAAATGATAATTATAAAAAAGGTGGTGACAATTTTGTAAAAAATTACAAAGTGTAAGAACCGTTGTGTTAAAAGTTAATTTCAACGTTGGATTCTTAAAAATCATCTTTGAATGCGCTTAAATATTTTGCTTCTCACTTTCTACGAACCCCGTCACTCTCACACCCTCACTCTCGCGACAACGCTTCGGTCTCGTGGCCACCGCCTCTCACTGCCTCTCTCATCCTCGCCTCTCACTGACCCTCGCTCTTTCATTGTCTCTTGTCCGCCGTCGCCGTCGCTGTGAAAAGTCTTTCCCGCTCCCCTGTCGGCGTCCAAATCCTCTATCGCACCGCCGTCGTTAGCCACGCGAAGATCTCTGCAAAGGTAAGCTCTCTCGCTCTGGTTCACTCTTTTTGTTTTTGTCACTACAAGGTATGGCTGCTGTGGTTACCACGCCGCTTGATACACACAATTGAAGTATCAGGTATAATTGTAAGGTTGATTATTAATGCAGTTATTGTTGGTATTTTGTGAATGTGAGATAGGATGTGTATTGCTTACTATACTAGAGTTTTTATTGTTCAATGCATGTCTTTATGATTCAGTATATGAACAATGTGGTCGTGGGGTGGGAAAAGAAGTGGATTACAATATTTCATCGAAGTTGATGGTGTGATAAGTCTATGGGACAAAAATTTTGGCTTATGTTTCGTTATGTTAGTTTCAAGGAATGTTCTTTGAGCTTCTTTCGTTATGTGTCACCTCATTCATTGATATTGTAGGGTATACTACTTTATATACTTTACAATAATCATTTATTGTACTTTTAATTATTTAATATAGTATTTTGTTGATTTTAAAAAATATATGCTAGTTTACTTTAATATGTTTCATTTATTAGAATTTTGATTATTTAATGTAACTAACTTTAATGTGTGGTTATTATATGTTGCACTAGTTTAGTGATCAAACATTATTGAAACCATAGATAATGACAACAATTTGAAAAAAATGAAACAATATATTTTTTAAAAATTAGAAATGAGCATTGAACAATGTTTGAGAATATTTAGAATAGTTAAACATGTGTTTTAGAATAGATTGAAGTTGGATTTATATTGTAAATATGATAAAGTGACTTAAGTTGTCATTTTTATATAATTCATACAATTGAAAAATATAAAAGATTGATTTAAAAAGATGAATATATCATCATTTTAGATATTTTGTTATATGTTATTTATATTTCATTTCATTAGAGTCTTTTGTGTATGCATTATCCACATATCAAAATATCTATGTGATGTTTGATGTCCATATTTGATAATCTTTGTTTTTTATTTATTTATTTTACTTTCACTTAAACAAAAGTACAATATCATCAAAGTTTTACATCATTATATTATAATAACAAAGATAATCTTTGACCGTCTTTCTTCTACATGGATATGAAACAATCAAATAATTTATAGTTCATAACATGAAAGTTGATAGAGACTTAAGTTAAACTTTCAGAATCACTCTCAATGATTTGGTGGAAGACTTCATCACTCATGTCTTTTAAATATCATTAATATTTATTAATAAAAATATTTACTTATTAATAAATTTTTAAAATAAAAATATCATTTATATATATATATATATATATTGATAAAAAGAACTCAATATATAATTCTTTTATTTAAAACGAAAAAGTCTTTTCAAATTTATTTTAAATCTAGCTTATCGTTGAACCTGAGCTTAGGTGGGTCAAAGTTAACTCATTAATAAGGTAGTTCATGCATGATACAACCTTGATAGGCGATAGCAAACAAGTAGCTTGTGGATAGCATCTGACAACGTGGCCATAATGGTTACTTTTGCCGCCTATGCTTCGTTTCTGGGATATATATATTATAAAATATGTTGCATGTGAGCTTTTGGGTTTGTTGTATGAAACAAAACTTGCTTGGCAAAGGGGGTTTCGTAATATCTTCATAGAGTCTGAGACTCTTTGATTTAGGTGATTAATCTCCTCTAGAAACAAATCTCATGCATGCTATATATGCTATGGTCTAGATTCACACCTAGTAAAAAGAGAAGGGAGTTGTTTTTCAATGGGATCACATTTCTCATTAAGATAATCGATGTGATGATGCCATGAGAGACCATGACAAAGTTTGGTTTATTATCTTTTAGTTTATTCGTGTTTTCAATGTTGTTCCAGATTTTATCTCCCTTTATTTTACTATTTGATGTTAATGTTAGTTTTGTTTCTTTCCATAATCGTGGTCCCTTGATTAAAAAAAATAAAAAATCTGAACATACTTTAGATAACTTTGAACTCATATCACAAGCAGATCGAGATGACAAATAGAGGTGCCCATCATGAAACCTTTTCGCCACTACGTACCAAGAGGTTTGACTTCATTAAGAAACAAGTAATGGCTTTTATAAGATGGAGGGAATACATTATTATCCTAACTGAATTTTTTACAGGTAAGAATGAAGAAATATATTAAAAAGTTTACAATAATTAATGCTGCTTAATTAATTGAACTAAATCACATTTGTAATTTTTTTACTATACTAACTTATGATACTTATCAAGAAGTTATTTAATTAATTAAAATATAAGAAATAAAAAATAAGTAAAATTAAGAATTAGACTCAAATTTAAATTTATTTAAAATTAAAGAATTAAATGTCTGTATTTTAAAATGAATTGACTAAAATTACAAATTATTTCATATAATTGATTATATATAAAATTGTTTGTTTGTCTATTTAATTTTCACAACTAATCAATCCAAGTACTCACTTAATTTACATGATTAAATGCCTTTAGAAGTAAAATTAGATGGATTCCTCTCATGGCATAAGACGTAAAATAAATATCTTTCAATTATTTTCAATTATATCTATAATATTATTAATAATTAACACTGATTACTTTTTGTTTCACTTTCTATAAATTACAGCTCATCTAATTTATATTAATTAACTTTGTCAAAAATAAAAAAAAAATTTAATTGTTTAATTTATATATACTTCAATGTAAACAACTAAAACATTACCACACAATTTAAGTAAGCAACCTAGCATAGCTTAAATGAACAACCTAAATTGAAATTAATTTAAATATTGCATATTACCAAAATAGACATCATTTAGCTAAACTCCGGCTAATTATATAGGATTTTTCTATTTCTATATATATTGAAGCCTGATTTCAAAACTTCAACATAACAGACAGATAAAAAATACGAAATAAATTATCTTATTAAACTATACCAAGAATGAAAGCAAACATGTTAACATTTATATTGACGTATGTTCATGTTTTTACTGCTTAATCTAATTGTTTGGCAAATGACAGAGTTACTTCAGATGTCGAACAAAACCATGATGTGGTATACATATAGCTCAGGATGAAATGGATGCACTTTTTAAAGAGAGTATAATTTTTTATTCTCATTAGAGAATGAAGCTCAACATTTTCTGTCAAGCTAATTAATTAAATATAGGGTATATATTGTTTTGAATGCTCGTCGACGATCAAAAAATGGCTTAGGAAACATATTCAAAAGTTGAAGTAGATGCATGTAAAAAAAAAACAATTCATTTTT
>CM023942.1:21723036-21793241 GCA_013407115.1 Glycine latifolia | reverse complement strand
TTTTTTGGAACTGTATTCTACCTCTACTGCTGTTTTTCCGTCCTACTTCTTCAATTATGTTTTCTCTAACTTATGAGCCAAGCAACTGAATTTCCATCGCCAGCTGAAGTTGAACTGCTCTGTTTTTTTTTCTGTTGTCGGTTATTGAATAAATTCAGTAGAAAGGGAATCACATTAATGAATTGTACAATGTTCTTAATCCTAATTTGTTGAAATTCCACGTTGAGTAAAGATATAACTAATACACTTCCTTGAAGGCTTATAAATTCCTTGTTATAGTACTGAATTTCTCCAGATAAAAAAAATAGGACCCTAATCATCATAATTTCTCTCTTCTCGGTAAGCTTCCCATTGTTGCCATTAGATTAGACCTTGGATAACTGCTGATTATCAGTTGCCACTTCCTCGACTGCTCTTATACACTCGGCACTCCTTATCTACTGCTTCTCTTGATGCAGTTAATCTGATTAACTAACATTTTGACTTGGTTGGTCACAGTATGATAAACCATAACAACCTTAACAGCCTTCCTCTAATTTTTTTTTTTTTTTTTAATATTCTGACCCCTTGATACCAGAAGCATGTTGTTTGGGCTTTATATGATTTATTTTGGCCCATTTAGCTGCTCAACTTAATTCAGTCGCATTTGCGGATTCAAATTGAACCTTTTGGTCTGGCTACTAAAAATTCAAATTTAAGTTCCTACAATTATACATGAAGTAAAATTAGTACTATGGAAATTATTAATATAATTTATTAATCTAATAAATTATCAATCTAATATTTATAATTTGTAAAATATATTTTGTACATACCAATTAAATAGACATTACTCAATCAAGTTAAATATAAATTTATTATATTATTTAGCTTATATTACTGTAACATTTGTTTCCTGTAATATAATTTTATTATTTAGAATTTCTCATAAATTAAATTTAGGCTGTAATTACTAATTATATATGCGTGTGTGTTTTATTTTAAAATATAATGATTATATTGAAAATTAGTGAATCATTTCAATTTTTAAAAAACACGTATGCACCGTGAAGTTTATTTATAGATATAATTATTTTCAAAACCCACACTTGTCGGCCGGGTCACCATACTAGAAATAAGAACCTCATCGTGTCAAATGCATTAACTTAGGTATTTTTTTTTTTTTTCATTTGCCTTTTTTAAAGTGAATAAAATTTAAAGTGATAAAATAAAGAGTGAAAGTAAAGGTTACATCAATACTCTTTCCTTTCTCAATTTACACGTTTGTTTACTCATAAGAGCTGAATCTTAGTCTTCCACTATGTATCTTGAAGACCTTAATTAGTCTTCCACTATGTTATATTGAAGACTTTACTCAAGAATTTGTACATTCTTGATAAGAAGAGGCTTTTATATTAGCGAATAAGAGGAGGCTCTCCAAAGGTAAAACTTTTTCAAACAAGCACTATTGTGAAAGAAGAAGGCGTCTATCACAATTCCCATTATGCAAATCCACAAGTGAATCTCACCAAAGTTGCTCCACTATCATATGGATCAAACTCTTACCACATAACAAGGCTCCACCAGTTTGGTGAAACATCGAATCCATAGTATCCCCTTGAATACATCTTCCATTTCTAGCTCAGGCAACAACATAATTCAAGTTTTATATATATTTCCCAGCCAGGGTGGAAGGGGCAAAGCAAGCATCCAAGTGAATCTGTCAGGAATCTGAAATTTAAGTCTACAAGTACAAAATTGTGGAGTGTGCACCTCTTCAATCTTAGGTACCGTGCCTGCCTAACTTTATATCTTTTGTTTGTTACTACAACTTTCACATTTTAGAACTTGGCTAGTTTCCTCCTCCCTAGGGAGGAAAGAATGCTCAAAAGAAATAAAATTGGAATACTATGACCATGACAATTTTGGCTACAATATCAAGGTTTTAAAAATCATAGCAGCCTCATCAGTTACATTTATCATAAATTTTCCAAAACATCAAATTCTGCAATGGTTCTAACCGCGAACACAATTTAAAACCTTGGTTGCATACAACTAGAGCATACAAGGCAGCATGACTAGGCACACGCCAGTTATTTACAATGAAATTGCCTAATACTTTAACCCAGTCAATCATTTTAGATAGTCATATGTGACTTTAGGTTCATTTGTGTCTGCTCATGCAGTATGCATATATTGTTATGATGTTATTTATAGGCCCAAGCTTGTTTATTTTGGAACAGGGACGGTTGCCCTGTTTCTGTGTAAGTTCCACTATTTTTTGAGTTGTAATCGCAAGTTGCTTAATATGGGATAGGGTCATTGTATATTTCAATATCACCTTCATGAATCATGAGCATCATGGCCTTTTATTCGAGGGATTGTTGGACTAACTGAACGAGTAGGAGGTGGCAGAGTTGTTTAAGATTTATGATGGGTTTTTTATACTCTTTAGTCTTTATCTAATTTAGGTTTGATATAGACAAATCAAACATGAGTGACAGTGGGTGAAGTTCAGAACGTTAAGATTAAGAGTAAATAATTGAAACGAAGATTTATGTAATTTGCCATTCAATACAACAAATTATTCCCACCAAATCACCAATTTATTTGCCTTAAAAAGACACCAACTTGATCTTGATTTTGAAAAGGGTAGATCAGGTTTTCCTGGAGTTGCATAGTCCAAAATTCCTTCACCATTAACCAATCAACATTCCAGATTTCAATTTTGGTTCAGTTTGAGTGAGATTGAGATAGTAATCACACTATATTCCACTGGTTGAGAATAAGAAGAGACTCGTTGATTTTCATTTAATCCAACAGCACTTCAATTACTTTTTTACATTCAAATAGGAGCTGCAAGAGAGTGCTCAACCTAATTGGCATCAAGGAAGCATGTGCTGAAGTAGTGCATTTGGTTTAGCCTATTTTAGTTTTAAGTTTCAGAGGAAATACTTTTTTTTTATAAAAAAGAAAAGATTACTTAAAAAAAAATCCCAAACCCTAAAATAAAAATTTTGAAATTAGATTTTAGAAAAAAAGAAGATCGAAGCCTCAGACAGTGTGAAAAATGTACATCACACGCCGTACAAAGAGTTAGCTTTTCAGACGGCACTTGCTACACTGATAATAATCAATCATCATTGGCTTCGAAGAATCACTATTTATACACAGAAAATGAAAGCGAAAGAAAAAGAAAGGTATAATAATTTTGATTTTTCAATCTGCAATAGCAGAAATTGTTTGGGCAAAGAGAAATTTACAAAGCACAAGATAACGGAGTTATCTTCGTCTCAGGTCAGGTCAAACAAGGCACTGAATGTCGGAGACTTACCAAACGACGCCGTACCAAAGACGGCTTTCTTTTGTTGCAAAGCAACTGCGAGCGAGATAGCAGAATACTGCACTAGGGTTGGGATAAGCAGAGGAGACACTTCATCTTTATATGGTCAACTAGGTAAACTCTATCACTCTTTTTTAAGCCAACTTATAATTTTCTTATAGAAAATTCTAGCTATTTGTATAACTATTAATAATATAAATTATTTTATTTGGTTTACATTTTATAGAATAATTTTATTTTTAAATTATTTTTTAAAATTTTAAATTTTCTTTTAATTTATATTAATTTTTTACTATTTTTATATTATTAATTTTTCTTATTCTAAATTATTTTTTTATTAATTGTATTTAATTTATATTTTTCATTTAAAAATTTAGAGAGGCCCCTAGTTGCCCATAATGCCCTTGACATTCGTTAAAGGAGAATTCTTTTTAGTAAGACCCTTTTCTTATTTATTAACTATTTTTTCTGTATCTTGCTACTATTGTTGGAAAAAAAATATTTTTCTATTATAATACATAATATATTATAAATTTTACAATATTTTTAAAAAATATAATCAAAGATTATGTCAGGTAATAACTTTAGATGGATAAAGCTTTTCATCTAATCATTTTTCAATTTTTATTAATTATTTTTAACACCAAATAATAACAAAATATATATAAATATAGCACCACTTCATTTACCCTACCCACTTTAATTACAATATCTTTTAAGTATATTTTATCATAATGAATTAGTCAATGTTTTTAATTTGAATCAATCATTTACTTAGTTTTAATTGATTGTTTGATTTATTAAAAATTCATACAACAGTTATTTCTGAAAACTCACGATATATCATTATTTAAAAAATATTTTAATCGATTAACATTTGATTTAATTAATTGTTTAAAATGGATTAATATTTCTTGCAGATATACCAGTTATAAATATTCTTAAGTTTTTTTTTTTTCCATTTGTATAGTCTTCAAGTGGTTGATGTCGAAATAATAATCTCTTAAAAAAATGTCGAAACAATACTCTAAGAAATATATAGTCAAAATACCCTTATCTAACCAAGAACATTACTGTCTCTGTCTTGTATAATGGCTTCTGACCTTCTTACAGTTATTCACAATCTTCTCTCAGGTTTTGAACAGTTCAAGATTTCTCATGTCTACAGAGAGGCTAATTCCTCTGCTGATGAGCTTGCTAATAGGGCTCTTAATATGGATGTTCATTTTGTGATTTTTTAGCAACCCTCGGCTTTCCTTAGCCTCTTGTTGCAAGCAGATGCTGTTGGAGTGTCTGCCTCCTTTAGTATCATTGTAATCTCTCCTTTTGGGGCTTAAAACCCTTTCAATACCAAAAAAAAATAAATCACACTGTATAATTTATTTGATCGACCTAAAAACTATGGACTTCCGATCTTACAAAAAGACATAAGACCGTTTTCAACATTTTCCAGGTCTCACAAAACAGAAGAAACACGCAAAACACACAAAAACAACATAAATATAATAACACACTCCTTTCCTAACACATTCCTTCTATCACATACTTATATATGGACTAAAATTTATTGAAAATTACTTTATCATAACATAATTTTGTAATTTTCAACAATTTAATCAATAAAAAAGCGTTTTAGAAGGAATATGGTAGAAACTAGAAAGTACCATGTTATTAGCACTCCTGGAAAGAAACTTACAACACACCAGTAAACAAGGTTCAGTTATTTAAGAGTTGACCAAGTGTTATCAAGGGGAGTAGATTCACTGAAGAAGATTTTGGCATCACAAACCCGTTATGCACTTGTTCCATGCTTGGGCGAAAACATGGACTTAATTTCACTTAAGCAAGCAAATGCTATTTTCGCAATCTAGATCACCTCCTCAACATTTGGCTTCTCTAGATGAGGTAGTCGTCGTTGGTCCAACACATCCTTCAATAGCAAATTAGACTCTGATCCTGAAAATAATGTAGAGATGAGATCTGGATGCTTTCCCATCATTATTTCCAAACAAAGCACTCCAAAACTGAAGACATCACATTTCTCATTCACTTCCGTAGTATAAGCAAGCTCTACAATTATCAAACTATGAAAATGATTTTATACAACAAGTAGCAAGACTTATTATTGAAACAAGTATATACAGGATTAAATTCTGAAGATTGTCAATATATAAGAACATTCTTGCTTGATATGTCACGATGAACAATGGGAGGAAAGGAACCATGATGCATAGTACAAAGCACTTGCCACACCTTTAACAACCTTCACCCTCCTTTCCCAATCAAATATTGTTGCACGCGTATCATTGTTTAGTACTTCATCCAAGCTACCCCCCCCAGGAACTCATAAACCAAAAAGGAGAAACGTGGATGTAAACAATATCCAAGTGACTTCACAATGTTACGATGCTTGATTTCTGCCAAGGTCTTAACCTCAGTTGTAAAAGCCTTTGAATCAACTGTTTCTTCGTTGGGTGCAGCATGAAGTTTTTTGACAGCAACAATCTGTCCGGTGGGTAATTTTGCCTTATAAACAGATGCAGTCCCTCCTTCTCCAATGAGATATTTGTCATCAAACCCCTCTGTGGCTTCAATGCTATTTCATATACTATTTTTCCATCATAACTCCACAAGGAATAATGATCCTGAGTTTTTTCTTCTTTAACCTGCTCCTTTTGGCCTTTGTTGCTCTTTGATAACAAATACATAAGGAAACTCCAACCATTAATACAACTAGAAATACAGCACCCAAAGTGAGGACTAATGTCAGCATGATGACACCTCTCATTTTACCATGAGGGTTGTGACTCAACTCTGGACAAGACACCAAACCGGAGGCATTTCCACACAAGTCTTTATTGTTTTTCAATGCATCAAATGGAGCCTTAAGAAAGCCTGGATTATTAGGATATGATGTTATGGATAAATATGCATGTCCAAAATCTAATTCATGGTGTTATCAATTTTAATAAATAATTATTTTTTATTTTATTATCATATTTATTATTTTATTAAATTAATAATTTGACAAATTCTTGATTAAAATTAGACACTTTCTATCATGATAGAGATTATGAAATCCACTTATTTTATTTTTCATCACTGAGTACAGGCCTACAGGGTCCTGAATTTGCAGCATCCAAATCCACAACCCGCACATACCCAGTTAAGGTTGTCAACTAGGTATTTGAAATTTATGAGTATAAAAAAATCAGCACTGTACATCGAAGCCAAGAGTAGTTAGGATGTTGTCAGGAGGCACATTCCACTCACGGTTCAGCTAGCTGTATGAAAAGCCAAGGTATCTGCAACAGTAGTATTCGCTTCACATGAAATGTGCACCAAAGAAACATTGCAATCTCTGTGCAACATAGCACGGATCTGCCAAATAATATTCGAAATATATTATTAATAACCTCAAAGCAATCCATTTCGCAAACAAACGCGTAAATGTTTGCGCATGTTATGTTGCATCGTAAAAAACCATGTCAAATGTTTAGTTGATGAATTTATTTTCATTTTTAATTTAAAAATAATTTTAATTCTTTTAAAACATAATATTTTTTAAGATAAGTATTTATTTGACTACACGGTATTCTTGATCTTCTTTTTTTTAGGCGGTTTTCTTCATCTTCTATAAATAATAGATTGTGTGTAATTTATGTTTTGTTGCGTGGTGGTTATGGTTTGTATGAGAAAGTTGCTTTTTTTTTACGAATTTGGAGACTAAAAAATTTAATTTTTAATGTATAATTGCAAAAGTCAATAAACTTAAAATAACATATACTAGAAAGTTATGAATTTGGAGGACTAAAAAATTCAATTTTTAATGCGTAATTTTTTTTACAACATATTTTCTATTAATATTTAGAGGGCTTTAAGCCAAATGTAAATGATAAGTTTTAAAATGGTAGCGTACTGATATTTTCTTGGAAGTTCGAAAGGGTAAAGTAGCAAATCCTAGCAGGGTTATATATATATATAGATCACCTTTAAGATATAAGTAAAGAAATAAAAAAATATAAGAAATTATGAAAAATGTTATCAATACCCTTTTACTGTGATTTTCAATGTAATTTCACCACGATTTCTAATATTAGTAAGTTTTCCTTGTAGTTTTTTTTAATAAGATATTTATTTAGTTATGTTATAAATTTCCTCTTTTATCCTGGTCCAAAACCCATGGCCCATATCACTACGAGGAGCGTTTTTTTTTTTCCCTTCTACTGGGTCAAACCGCACCCAAAGCCCAACCTGTCACAAGAAAAAATAAAACAAAATTCCACTCTTATCCCTCTTGGCCTTGACTGTGTCACTCATCAATCTCCTCGGAAATATTGATACACACGGTGGCACGCAACCCAAATGATTATGCTGCTGGAACTTATTTTTGTTTTTGTACAAAAAAAATATTTTGAATTCGTATTTGATTGTTGTTATGAATTATTCGTCATTGGAATGATGATATGGGAGACTTAGAATCGGGTAAAAAACTTAGGCAATTACTAATTGTATCTCCTATTTTTACTTAGCACACCCCTTTTCTTGTTTTTTAAAAATATTTTTTCCTAAATTATCCTTGCATGTTGCATCTTTTCTTATTAACACACCCCCATCCTCCCATTTTTTTGGTAAAATAGGGTAAAAAAAAGACATTGGTTGCTTGGTAGGAAGGCAATGAGTGAGGAATGAAAAATAAAGTGGTGGAAATCATCTAAAATAATTTTTCTCTTAAAATGGGTGAAAATGGATAGAAAGGGAAGAAATGAAATATTTTCCCTAGAATACCCCATGTTCATTACATCCTTATTTATACATGAGGATAGTATGGTATTTTTACCTACACCTTATATTCTCTCTTCTCTATTATTTTTTTTCTTATTTCTCTCAAACCAAACACTCCTAAAATGTCTATTGTATTCCTCACTTAGTTCCATCCATTGCATTTCTCTCCCTTCTATTTCTATACACCTTATGCCTTTTTCTCCTGTCAATCAGACCCTAAGGAATAATTCATTTAACTTGACATGTTGCACAAATAACTTCAAAATGAAAACCGGGTTACAATACATAACATTAAATTTGTTAAGGTAAAATGACATCAAGGTTAGCTTGAAAGGGTGTTTAAGAGAACTTGGAACTCGACGAAAATTTTGAAATTTCTCTTTATGACTAATGACAGGGAAGCAACCAAAAATAAACAAAGAGGAACAAAAAAGTATTAAGTGATATAATAGTAAAATTTAGATACTTTTAGCCAAAGAACCTAATAAAAGAAATCAATGCATAATTCACATTTTTCTTTATTATATATCATGAAAAATCTTTTTCAGTTGCTTGAACATTGTGTGTAAATGTCGTAAAACTCTTGATATCATCTTAGATTCTAATGAATATAAAAATTAGAATATTATTCTACTACGTCAAACATGAGCAATTAAAGTTACCATATTTACATGGTAAATTGGAATTTAAGATATTTGAAAAACATGTTATAAAGTGTTCATCAACGCAAGAATAATTTAGAGATATGATTAAATCAAACCTATTTCAGTTAATGGATCCTTCCATTTCGATTACCCAAAAAATGTATCCACTACCACACACAGAGAAACACACAAATTATCAAACCCATTGGTCATTTAAATTTTGGTAATAAGAAAAAAAGTGACCAAAAAATTAATATAGTAATGAGCTATCGCCCTGCATAAAAACCACAATTGTAGATCATAAAACTAAAAAATTAATTAGAAAAAGAAGATATATCAAACAATACACGATACAATCGTTTCCTACTTGTTCATTCCTTTTCCTCATATGAAAACATTATTAAAATATAAAAAATACAACTCATGGTGCCACTTGAAAACTTTATTTTTAGATGTAGATGTACAAAACTGACTAACTATAACAAAAAATTCCAAGGTCGCTTCTCTTTTTTCTTACATAAAAAAAGGGAAGAATTTTTTTCTTTAAGTATACAGATAAGGATTCAATTTTCTCATCTTACGTATAAAAAAAATATTCTTACAATTTTCTGCTATTCAGATATCTTGCTTCAACAAAGGAGAAAAAAAGAAAGAAAAAAACTATTATAGGAGTTGTATATTGTAAGGTTTGAAGTAAAACTTTATTGGTATTTTTGGATTGACATAAATGATAGACATTGGAGTCATTAATAACTCTTTACTCATGCGTTACCAAGAAAATAATTCGCAAACAAGTTAGACCTTGTGCGACACATTCGACCCTCATCTGCAAAGGCTCGATTAGATTAATTAGCTTCACGGATTAGGTGCAAAAGCGAAGATATTGTTCATGCAAAAGCGACCCTCATTTGTAAGACACTCAATTTTGGTGTAATCTGTAAGATATTGTTCAGAAAGGTAAAAATAAAAAAAGCCAGAAAAGATCTGTCAAGACAATGATGTAAAACTGGATTTTACCATCACTTCTAAAAAAGTACATGAAATTAATATGACCATGTTTTTTTTGGTTATCTTTATCATTGTTGGATGATAGCAGCTCATCCACTGTGAGGTCGAGAACTTAAATACAGTAATGAACAAAATGCCATAGTCAATTTTCATTCTTATTCTTAAATTGGCCTTTTTTCGGCTGTTTCTTTACTTAAAGAAAAAACCCCCCCTACAGAAAATCATAATTCATGCGCCACAAAAAGTGTCCATAATCATATAATTAAAAAATGAATTTAATAATAAAAACATCGAAATCCCGATCTAAGGTCCTGTTTGGTGGGACCAAACGCGGATCCCTCCAGTTCTTGAACTTCATCTGCATCATGAGGCAGAAGGCCAACTGGGCACCAGGGCATGAGTGATGGATGGATGGATGGATGGATGGTGGTCCTATAAACACTCGTCCATTTGTTACTGTCACTTACACCCAGTGGGTCCCACTTTCTCTCTCACCCTTCCCACCACCTCGTTTCCCTCAACACCCTCTCTTCATAGATAATAGTAACAAACACACACCACTCTCTCTCACGTCACCCACTTGCTCCGCAGAAACACACACACACACACACACACACACACACTCTGCACACCACATTCCCAGAGACATCGTGAACAACACAACAAATACCGAAAACAAACACAAAACCAGAGACTCTCTCTCTCGCTCTGTTTCTCTCCACAGAAGCAGACAATGCATCGCTTCATCGTCCTCACCATTCTCCTCTCCCTCAGCCTCGCAGGCAATGCTCACCTCTACAACTTCATTTCTCTCTTTCTTTTCTTTTATCTTTTTCATGATAAAGTTAACACATTTATTCTACATTGTTTGCTTGTTTCAGATGGAGGTTCCATTGGAGTTAACTACGGTCGAATAGCGAACAACCTTCCCTCGGCGGTTAAGGTCGTTCACCTCCTCAAATCGCAAGGGCTGACACGTGTCAAAGTCTACGACACCGACCCAGCAGTGCTCCGGGCACTATCTGGTTCCGGAATCAAAGTGACGGTTGATCTTCCAAACCAGCAACTCTTCGCAGCAGCTAAAGCTCCCTCCTTTGCATCCTCATGGGTCGAAAGGAACGTCGTCGCATACTACCCACACACCCAAATCGAAGCCATTGCGGTCGGCAACGAGGTTTTCGTGGACCCACACAACACCACCAAGTTCCTCGTACCCGCCATGAAGAACATCCAAAAAGCCCTTACCAAACACAACCTCGACAAAGACATTAAGGTTTCCTCCCCTATTGCACTTTCCGCACTAGCAAACTCTTACCCTTCCTCCGCCGGGTCGTTCCGACCCGAACTTGTTGAACCCGTTTTCAAACCCATGCTTGACTTTCTCCGCGAAACCGGGTCATACCTTATGGTTAACGTGTACCCGTTCTTCGCGTATGAGTCCAACGCTGACGTCATCTCTTTAGACTACGCTCTGTTCCGTGATAACCCCGGAGTGGTGGATCCGGGTAACGGGTTGAGATATTATAACCTATTTGACGCCCAAATTGACGCCGTTTTCTCCGCGCTAAGTGCTTTGAAATACGACGACGTTAAGATCGTGGTTACCGAAACAGGTTGGCCTTCTAAGGGAGATAGTAATGAGGTGGGTGCTAGTGTAGACAACGCTGCAGCGTACAACGGGAATCTCGTCCGTAAGATCTTGACCGGTGCTGGGACCCCTCTCAGGCCCAAAGCGGATCTCATCGTTTATCTGTTCGCGCTTTTTAATGAGAACCAGAAGCCTGGGCCCACTTCCGAGAGAAACTTTGGGCTTTTTTACCCTGACCAGAGGAGGGTTTACAATGTTCCGTTAACAACGGAGGAGCTCAAGGACTACCACGACCGTCCGGCGCCGGTGAGCGGCGGCGGACAGCAGAAGGGAACGCCGGCGCCGGCGCCGGTTGTGAGCGGCGGGGTTTCCAAGAGTACCACTGGGAACACTTGGTGCGTTGCGAACCCGGATGCGGATAAGGTTAAGCTGCAGGCGGCTCTAGATTTCGCTTGTGGTGAGGGAGGTGCTGATTGCCGTCCGATTCAGCACGGTTCCACGTGTTACGATCCTAACACGCTTGTGGCCCACGCTTCGTTCGCGTTCAACAGTTATTACCAGAAGCAGTCACGCAAGGGTGGTAGCTGCTATTTCGGGGGTACGTCGTACGTGGTCACGCAGGAGCCTAGTGAGTATTCTATAAAAACCGCTTTTTAATATTTTTAATTTTTTATTATGTTCTGATTGGGTGTAGTTTAGAATAGTGTTATGTTGGGCTGCTAACTTGAGCGGGTGAGAGAAATGGTGCACGACAGGTCAGTGAAGACATAAAAGAGGCACGTGATGGGGTTGACAAGGGGGAATCTTTTCTGATAACGACGTGGCATAACTTTATTGGGTAGAGTGTAGTATAGGAGGGTCCATTATAATTGCGATGATACAGTCTTGTGTTAATTGGTCTATGGGAAAAATGCCTTTATTTAATCACAATTTTGGTGAACCCTATTCCCGAAGGGGACAAGCTTAATGGACGCCAACCTAATGAAAATTTGTACCTATAAAGACGGTCAATTAGTCGAACATTGGATTCTACTGACGCCTTTTAAAAATCCTAGTTTGTGGGTGGGGGCTTTAACAATTGTTCTTTATGTATTTGTTAGCATACTTAACCAAAGTTATTATTGTGCAGAGTATGGTAGCTGCGAGTTTCCTACTGGATACTAAAAGCTGAAAGAGGACAGAGAAATTCCCGCATGAGAATATGCGTCTGGCTCATTTTGCTTTGTGTAAAGTATGCTATGAGGTGTCTGGAAGTGTGAAACTAGGAAGAGAAGATAAATTACTTCTTGTTGGGGTTATATAAGTTTTAAGATTTTTTGGGGTTATGGATTATGTTAGTTAATAAATGTTGACTTTTCTTCCAGTTGGTGGGAACTGGGAATGGGGGTAACAGTAGGGACTAAAGTAAATTGTATCTAAGTTTTTAATCTTATGATTCCTGAAGTGGTCATTGTTGTTCTTCAGGTTTCGTCATATTTTAAGCCAATAGTTTAAGAGAAGTACCTTTTTCTTCCACTGGATTATATGAAAGCAATATTAACTTCCAGCAATTCACTTCGAAAGAGAGTTTAAATTGAAGTAAAAAATGTCTAAGAATCATTCAAGAGTAGATTCTTTTCTTATTTTTAGTCCCGTACTTGACTAATGTTATTTAACCACGCATAGGTTGAGACTATTGTCTCCGTTTAGTTGAACTAGAGTATCCTCTAATTGACTAATTGCTTGTGAAGTTAAGTTGCAGCTCTTATAATTATAGGACAATTGTACCTACAAATCTACTATTCCGTATATTTAGCTTTATTTGGACTGGTGGGGTGAGTCGTCCTCGTGGGACCAAAATTCACAACTTGCAGCCTTTTCATCCAAGAAAAGAAGTGAGTAGGGTTTGTGAGATAAAACTAAGTGGTGATCACATGCAGTGTTTTGCTGAAATTTTAAAATGAAAAATGATTTCCATAACGAATAGCACAAAAGCAAACACAGCAATAGCGTGGAGAGAGTAGAGACTTTTCACACATTAATGTTTTTTTCTTCTTTCTTTAGTAAATAGTTAATTTTTGTTAATGGTTAAAATTGTTTTTAAAATATATTAGGTAACAACTTTCATAGTCAACAATGTCGTATGAAGTATGGGATGACATATTTGAATCCTAACTATAATATATTGATATAAAATTCAAAACTGTTGCTTACTGTCATAGTTTAGGCAATGTTTTATTATTATTATTATTATGGTGTGGTTATAAGAGGAAAAGTTGTTGCATATAGAAAAAGGCAATGGTTACTTAGAATACACTTGAAAAAGATTGTTATTTATATTTTTAATGATGTCGCAATTTAATTTTAATGATTTTAACTTTTAGCAAAGACTTTGTATTGTTTTCATGAATTTTAAAAAAATGCTGTGGTGATATTACTGTGACTTTGTGCTTTTTCTATGCTTGAATTATTTTATTATGGCTATTTATGGTTGAAGAGACAGAAGCTATAATGAATCGCCAGAATACCACTACCTGATATGTCAGCAGACATGTAAATATGAGACGAAAATAACATAAGCAATTCACATTACAAATAAGAATGGTGAAATTTAATTTGGAAATAATATAATACATTTAAATATTCTCAGACCTAGTTGTCTCTGTTGGGAACAGCAGCATGATAAAATATTGGGAGATTTTCATTAATAAATCACAAATAAATTATACAAATAAACTTGATATCACTCTTAAAAATATTGAATTTGTGGATCATTCTCGTTTATATGTAACCCAATCTGTCTACTTTTATCCATATGAAAGTTCATATTCACATTTACAGTACTCCAACACTAATATAATTTCTCTCAATCTTCTATCTCAATTAATAATTTCTAATACAAATATTATTTAACTCGAAATTATTTACTTCTGACCATCTTTATATAACTTAATTTCATGTTAAAAAACTCGTATTTTTTTACATTTATAAATCAAATAATTATAAATAAAAAACTAGGTTAAAAGAATCATGAATTGAATAATCGGGTTGCAGTGCCTGTACAAACGGCGAGGGAGACAAAGTCAATGCGATGGGAAGCTTTCAAACTAGCCTAACGGCCATAAAAAAATAAAGAAAAAGCCAACTCCCATAATATAAACAGTGAAAGGTAATAGACTGATAATAGCGAATAGTTTCTGTGCAATTTAATGATTTGCAGAGTTCATTTTCAACAAATACTGCTAAAAGTAACTATGAATCTCGATTGCATCAATTCCCTCTTTCATTTACAAAATGAACATGTAGAATATCCGAACCCAGTTGAATCCAACGGATGCAATTGACTAGTTGGAGTGTGCAATGACTCATATATTATGATTTACCCAAAAGTTTTTTTTTCTGGTTTTATTAGTATTATCTTTAAACTTTTCACTCAAATTATGATAAGGTTTTTCAAGTAAAATCCAAACACATTAATTGTTTAATCATTTGTTAAAGTATTTTCTCCGATTCTTTTTTATAAAAATAAATAAAAGTATTATGATTAAAATGTTAGAAATAATTTATAAATGTAAGATAAATTCAATACGGCTAACTAAATTAATTAATTAATTGAGTCATGTAAAAATGAGGAGAAAGGGTATTAAAATAGTTTTTGTACCAAACAAGAAATCAAATAGTTACTATTTAATTTATTAGGTGAGGTAATAACTAAACTGAAATCCTCATCTTCGGCCTCCTGCAGTAGCTAATGGCAAAAAAAAAAAAAGAAACAAACATAAAAATAGAAACAAAGACGTCAAAAGTTGGCCATAAATTATATACATGACATTCTCCGCATCATACTAGCAATTAGACAACCAAAAGTGCATCTTCTTTTATATAGGATTTTTCCCTATGTTTTCGGCTGGGCCCAGGAACTTGAAATCTTGAATCCATGTGAGTAAAGATACATACAGTTAACTAGTGGCATTATGTTATGTATGCATCTATGCTATTTTATTTGTAAAATGTGCTAACTTTTTCATACCTTTTTTTTTAAAGGGAATTGTGTTACATGTTAGATGCATCATTGTCGTCATCACTTAGATTAACTGAAATTAAATTATTTTAGTTTAACTAGTAATCTTAAATTTATGTCTTAAGTATGTTGTTAATAATAAACACTTTAAAGAATTCTTTTATTGTTTATGGTTATCTTATCAACTCAAACAAAATTAACTTCAGTTAAAAAAATACGCAGTCTCTAAAAAAAATATTTGATGGATCCTCATGTTCGTTTGTGAAAAAACCTTCATTGGATGATTATTTACATTTCAATATAAGTCTTCAACGTGATGACATAATCCTCTTGACACAGTCTTTTATAATTCTCAAATGAGAAATTAAAATCAAAAGTGTCAATGGGAAGAGAAGCTTTCAAAGTGGCCGTTAGAAAAGAAAAAGGCAACTTCCAGCAGATAAGGTAACAGTGAAAGGTTATAGCGAATAATTCTGTTTACAATGTTAATGATTTGCAGAGTTCATTGTCAACAAATCCTGCTAAAATGTTATTATGAATCTCGATTGAATCAATTCCCTCTTTCATTTATACTATGAACTTGTAGAATATCCTAGTTCCTTACACCGTTCAATACACCGGATGCAACTGACGAGTTAGTACTTAGTATGTGCAATGTTTCCATATATATGATTTGAACATAATTCTTTTTATTTATTCTAAACACCGTTTAATAATTTAACAGAAATTAGGTACATGTTGATCATATGATTTTTAATAAAATTTTATATCTAAAATATCTCTATCTTCTTTCTTTCAACCTGAAAATATTTTAAGACTATTATTTCATTTTTTTTTCCGTAATTGGACGTGAATCCATCTTTTTGTTAAACGTAAACCCACCTTCTTATTATGCATTATTAACACCCTTCCTTCTTTTTTTTTCAATTTTTTAGTTCAATTTTTTTCTCTGATTAAATATGATCATTTGCTTTAAATTTAGTGTTTTGCTTATGCATTTGTGTTTTGCTTTTGTATTTATGTTTTTAACTCTTTTCTTTGAAATATTTTTTTATGACAAGGTATTTAATATATTGTCTCAATCTGCAAGGCACATCATAATATTAAACTGAAAAGATTGAGTAATTCAGTTCAATTTATTTATCACTCGTCCAATTTCATATGAGAAATTATACATTTCATTTTCCTTGACAATGTACAGACATGCTTCTTTAAATCAGCAGAAATTAGATACATGCTGGTCATATGACTATTTAAACCAGCACGTATAATTAAATTACTTTGACACATTGATTTTAATTTCAAAATCAATTTTGTTGGATAATCACCCATGAGATGCTTCTTTAAATGGAGATTGATAATAACACAAACAGTAGACTTTAAAAGAAATGTTTTTTTCATTAAGGAATATATGCAAAATTATATTTCATTATGAATTTGGTTTTATTTCATTATGTTCTTTAAAATTCTTTGCAAATAATTATTATTATACTAAGAAATTGTTAATAATGTTTACAATGTAAAATAGAGTATAAAACAAGACCAAATAATGATAGAGGAAGAAGAACAATGGAGAACTCGTGAACTGAAAGATGAATGGTAAGAAATCGCGAATGGTGAAGAGGAATGGAACGTAAACGTCATTAGAGAAACATGAACTTGCACAGATGAACATTATTCGTGAATGGAGAAGATGAACGGAATGTGGACCTTGAATTCTGAAACTAATTGGGAAGAGATAATTTAGATTTTACAATTAAAATATAAGGACAATTTCGACTGCTCACATATTTTAATTAACTGTGTGATAAAAGTAATGTAAAAAAAAGGGAGGGATATCAAGTGAAATTTGAGCAAAACACTGGATATGCGAGTGTAATTTATTCTTAGTTTTACCATTTTTAAAGTATTAAAATACAGTTTATTGTACTAATTAAGAAGCCAGTTTGTTACAATTTTATATGAGATGACGAAAGAATTAAACTGAAATTCGCATCTTCGTCATGCTGCAGTGGCTAATGGCAACGAGTTTTAGAAACAGAGACGTCCAAAAGTTGGCCATAAATTATACATGACATTCTCTGCATCATACTAACAATTTGACAACCTAAAAGTGCACCTTCTTCCATATAATAGTTTTTCCAATATGTTCTTGGCTGGGTCAGGGAACCTGAACCCATGTGAATAAAGATTCATAGTTAATTTGTGACATTATGTTATGTATGCATCTATGCTAGTTTATGTCCAAAAAAACTAAAAAGTGCCAACTTTTTAATGCAAATTCATATTTACCGTTTGATGGGAACTGTGTTGCTTAGGTAGATCCTCACGTTCTGGTCTGTGATAAAAGCCTTCATTGCATGATTATAACAGTATATTTGCATATACATGATGTCTTCAACATGATGACGCAATCCTATTGACACAGTCTTCTATAGTTCTCAAATGAGAAATTATCTTTTTACATCAAAACTATGCAAAAGTTTGTATATTGATCAGAGAGAAAAAAGGAGAAAAGAGAAAGTGAAATATGTTAAATATATGATATAATAAAACAGATAAATCAAATAATATTATAAAAAATTTTGTAAAAAAATGATATAAATGATATAACTCTTCTAATTAAGATGCATATCATTTAGGACAATTTAGATTAACTTTTGCTAAAAAAAATAGCTAACCTTTTAATTTATGAGAAGTTTCTAAACAAAATAATATGTTGACTTTTAATGTACAATTTTATAAATTTATAACTATGTAAGTGCTTTGTGCTTATAAATAATATTAAAATATATAAATTAATTTTAATTTATATAGGAAATTTAATTGAATTTATTTCTATATTAATACTCCTGTTAAAAGTTTTATCTTAATTAATTCTCAACACCATCGGACAAACAACATACTCCTGCCAATTAAGGAGCACTTAATCATTTTCTCATTTTACTTATCGTGTTAGATTTTTACTGTCACATTTAGTCAGTGAAATTGAGTCTTAGGTATGTTAGGTTATTTGATGAGAGATCTGTTATTCATAATAATAATATCTTAATAAATTCGAATATGATTATTCCCATGAAATATATTTGTGTTTTTTTTCCAAACAAAGGGTATGCAGTATGCTATAGCATTACTATAGAAATATGTATGATTCTTTTAAAAAAAAAAATATTTTTAATGGATCAAAACAAAAGGAGTTCCAACATATCCTAGTTTAACAGTTTTTTCCCACAATATGACTCAATTAGAGTGTAAAAAACACTGAGGAAAGTCCACATTCCATTGAAAGTGACAAATAGAGGAGGTGGTGCGCCACCTGGTGTGTGTCGGGCTATCTTGAAGCTTCTACCACGAGCTCTGTTACAGAAGTCGGTTTCTCTCTCCACCTGCAACCCCAAATTGTCATTTACCTCTAAGTCACATGCCATGTTCTTTCTCACAGTGATTCCAATTTCCAAACCATTCATTCATTCTTGTGCCACAGTTTCTTGCTGCGAGTCCAATTAGAGTGTACGTAAATTGATAATAAAAAAATCATATTGGGAACTATACATTGATATTCTAGATCGCACGATCATTTTGACAGCAACAACTCTTTGATGTCATCTTGTGGTTTGGGATTCTATCACTGTCGTAGTATGATAATTCGTGCATTGGTCATATGACATTTTGTCTACTATGCTCTCCGTCTCTTCTATTCGGTGCATCCATGCATGTGCTTTTTGCATTTTAATTAATCCCCAGGATATTTTTGTATTTTGACCTTTTAATTTTAATTATAATTCATATCAATAATAATATTATTATTAACTTTTACATTTTTTTTTGTTGAACATTAATTTTACATTTTAGACTTTCTTCCTTCGCCCTCTTTATAGACAGCAACAACAACTCAAGAACCAACATCGACACACCACATCATAGTTTAACATGCAGACAACAGCAGGCTGAAATTACAGAACTTTTTTTGTTTAACACTAATAGGAAATTAATGAGTTTTGCTGTTGATTTGCTTTTATAATATAAACATTCAAATATAAATTACAACACTTCAAAATGAATTCTATAAAATCAATTTTATTAGGACTCATCCAAACACTCACTGAATTGTGATATTTCGTCATGGATTTAAGCAAACAGGGTTGCACCTGGTTAATAAATTTTGACCCAATATATACTAAGTATTTGACTCACACTATCACAATTCACAAGATAATAAAGATTTAATTCTATGATCTTTAAAAGCAACATTACTGTACAATGGGAGATACTTAATTTGACTATGTATCCCTGATGGCATGTGAATATACCAATATCTATTATCTATATTGGAATTATACTGTATAATTATTCTGCTTAATTGGCTATTTATATTTATGGTGAAAGGAGAAGGTTATACATAAGGATTCAGGGAAAACAGAGGAGGATCCTTCAACCAAAACAACAACAATGTAGCCAACAAGTAGAACTTTCTTTGAAAGGTTTTCTATGGCAGAAGTAAACAAGTAAGCAACGCAAAACTACTGAAACTGAACAAAACGTAAGTGAAGTAAGATCAGCAACAGATCTATGAACATATATCTCATTAAAGACTGATACCATGAAAATTGACAAGTCTCTAGCTTCCCAGAAGGCGTATCCAAACCCATGTCATTATGCATTATCACAATCTGCATATTGACAATCCAGAATGTTAGTAATTGGCAAACTGCATGTATATAAAATGTTACAAAGTAGCAAGTAGCACTTATATATGTTTGGTTGGGGATCATGGGATGGTTCAAGTTGCAGTTTCTGTGGACAAACCCCCCGATTTTTTTGTAGAGTTCCATGCAAGTGCATGGATAAAGCATAATTTAATGTCCCATCCTAGATAAAAGCATAAATAAGAATTGTTTTAACAAAAAATTATCAGAAGCTTCCAGTATGTTTCCAAACTTATTCAACATTTTTAACTATTGATTGCCAGTTATATATGTGAATTATGGAAAAGTCTTTCTGCAAAACGTAATCGACACATCCTTGTTATCCTATCATGTTGTTGTGAACCTTTCTATACCATATTAGCCTGTTTTCTTAAAATAATTTAATATTCGTACATTATGCATGTAGCAGAAAGTAATAACTAGAAAGTTTGCAACTCTAAATAAAATGGTATAAATATGTTGATATATCGACTTTCTAGCTAGTTATTAAAGTTTATTTTCTTAAGAATATCCACTTAATGTAACATTTTTTAACCAGCTTGTAGGAAGTTACAGAAGAATATTTTTAATATTGTGCAAGATTATAGTATTTTAGATTCATGAAGTTAGTAATCACATGTGATATTATGTAATTTGAAAGATTAAATTACACATTTTTTTTCTTAAGATGAAAAAAATGTATACTAATAGAAAGTATTAGTTATATATATAGAAACCAAAAGAATTATATTGTATGGTAAGATCATTTTACCAAGGGCAGTGTTTACTGCTGTTTTGTCCGTTGAAGAGGTTGTATTTGGAGAAGTAGGCTCATCCACCACCAATTCATGACGAAATTCCTCATCATCGTTCACTTCTGTTAATCTTGATATATTAAGACCATCTGAGTGCTTGCGCCATTCTTCAATTTTTTCCTTACATATCACACGGCACCCGCACTTCTTTATTGTTGCCTTACATGACTTAGAACAATTATCCACAAAAAATATCAATTGGAGTTGGATTTGCTCCCCACTTAGATAATGCTGAATATATACATGATCAGCACTCAAAAATAAAATATGGATGTAAGGGTCATTGAATTTGTAAACCCAGTGTTCAAACTTGGATGCTATAGGAAACTTTGGGTCAGGGTCTCGATCAGGAGCTTTACAGACCCAATAATAAATGCACATTTCCTCATTTCCAGTAGAAGTTGGTCTCACATAAGATGGAGATGAGTCCTCCTCCTCCATATTTGAAGGTTCTAATACTAGGCATACTGCAATGCCCCACCATTTACTTAACTGGCAATCCTTAGGTACATCCACTGTTATTGATGTAACTGAATCACAACCCAACTTGTCATATGGATGATGTGATGAATCAATTGCAAGGCAGTTTTGATTGTCAAACCAACATGGAATTTCATTCCCTGGTATGATGAACCAAACATCGGGCCCTTCAATCTGTTACAAGGATTTTTTTTTTATAAATTTAACTAGTTAATAAAAAAAAGTTTTAACGATTCATTTTGGTTCCTACTGTTGCTCTTTTTTCTTTTAATCTCTATATAAGAAAACTGTAAGTTTTAGTCCTACACATATATGAAAGTCAAGTAGTTTTGGTCCATTATTAATATTAATATAAGAGAACAACATTTCATGGTGGTGTAAAACTGGTATGTAATTTTTTCTAGCAATGATAAACTATTATTACAACTGTTCAAGAATTAAAAGTTCAATTTTCTTGTACAGGGCTAAAATTTAAAATTATGGCAACTATAGGGACCAAATAAATAGTTTAACCTAATAAAAATAAGACAGAAACATTGGAGATAGAGGAAAGGAGGATGGGGTGTATAAAAAACATACCGGATCCATACGTGATTGTGTCTCAAATATCTTCCATAGCATTTCTTCATCCAAATTAAATGGTTTCAATTTAGGACAATTATTTGCATACAAGCCTTGTAAATTTGGTGGAAGCACTGGCAAGGATTCAAGTCTTGGGCAATCATTGAAGGACAAATTCTGCAACATAGAAAGATTAATAATGCACTGGGCAGGTGGGTTAACAAAATTGTTACCACTTAGATCTAACTCTTGTAACAATGATAAAGAACCAAGATCACTAGGAAATGATTCATCGTTAAGGTCGCAATAACTTAAATCCAAGGACACCAAGGCAAGTAAGCTTGAAAGAGGAGGCATGGTTGACTCCTCCAGATTTGGTTGCCCCATAAACTTTGAGATCCATAGAAGCAAGTTTTGTGAGTTGGGTGCTAGTTCTTTCCTTCCACCAAAGGAGAGCTCTTTTAGTTTTTCTAAACGAACTTTTGATAAAGTAATTTCTCTTATAGCAGTGCCACTCACATCAAGCTCCTCCAAAGACTCATTTTCATTCAAACCATTAGGCAGTGTTGACAATCTTGAGCAGCCAGAAATGTTGAGTTTTCTAAGAGATTTCAAATTGCAAATAGAATTTGGTAGGCGAAGAAGATTTATGCAATTCTCCACACTAAGCAGTGATAAAGATTTCATATTCTTTCCAAATTCTGGGAGTTTTTTAACCTTTGAGCAGCCAGAAAGAATCAATTCCTCCAAAGAATCCATTTCCAATTTTCTTGGCATGATTTGAAGATTTTTGCAGTTTTTCATGGACAATACAACAAGTCTCTTGTGCTGTCCAACTGATGGGTGAACCTCAACAAGGTTTATACAACCTATAAGAAGCATTCTTTCAAGACATGGAGCCCCAGAAACTATTGGAGTTTGAATTAGATCTTCAGAATAGCTCAAATCAATGAACTTCAGCTTTGCAAAAGCCTGACCAATCAGAACAAAAAGTAATTGATTATGAGAGAGTATGAAAAATTAATTAGCTTTTCAAGACATTATATATACTAGTATTAAGTTAAAACATGATCTTAATTGAGCTACTGACTTGATTTCCATTCCAAATATTTTTTATTTTGCTGGAATACATTTTCAACTCTACAAGTTCATCTAGCTGCAGACCAAGCGGCAGAGTTTCCAAAGAAAAGTCATTCCACTGAAGAAATTTCAATGAACTGCAAAGACATTTGAGGCCACGAGCAAGTTTTATAGGAAAACTTATGATAAGTAGCCGAAGATTATACATCCTTGAGAATGCTTCAGGGTCCCAGTTTGCTTCGTCCTTTTCGGGTGAGTTCAAAGCTATGCCTTCAATCGATTCATTTTCCTAACAGAGGATAAGGTAGATAAAATTGAGACATGATAAGGAATTAAAATATAGAGTAAATAGTGAATGCAGTATAATGGATTTTTACACTATCATTCAATCACAAACCGCTAAAATTATTGATTCTATAATAATTACCTCAATTTCATGCTAATGATCTAACTGATTAAGAATGTAAAATTATACAGACAATGGATAAAATTAAACTCTACAATATAAATGAATTGGAATTTAGTTAAAAAAAAATCTTACCCTACTGTATTTTAATACTTGATTTGTGTCCTGTAGAGACCATAGCCTACTACGTTTTCCAGCATCTACATGAGATTCTTCTATAACAATTTCCCTTGCTGTTTCTTGAAGCAAGTCATGCATCCCTATAGTAAAGCCATCATAAGTTGCCAATGATTTTTCAACTAGAAGTTCAATTCCAACTGCTGGATAACGGTCACAAATTTCTAGAGCTTGTGTTGCAAGCTCTTTTACCCTCCCTTTGAAGAAGCATGCAATATCAAGAAACAAAGCTTTATGGCGTTGCGGTAACCCATTGTAGCTTATTCTAAGCGATTTCATCACAATATGACTAGCAGAGACTTCTTTTATCATATCCACAACTTCTATCCATTGGGATTCACTTCTTCCACAAAGAAATGAACCTAAAAGCTCCAAGGCCAAAGGAAGGCCTCCAGCATGTTTGGCTACAACTTTTGACAACTCCAAATAATGCTCTTGAGGTTCATCTCTTTTGAAGGCTTTCTGACTCAAGAGTTGAAGGGATTCATCCGAATTTAAGAACTCAATGTTGTAATATTCAACTACTCCATGTGATATTAATACTTGTGTGTCTCTTGTTGTGATTATAACTCTGCTTCCACGTCCAAACCATTCTACCCTCTTAGCCAAATTCTCTAGTTGGCTAGTGTCATCAACATCATCAAGGACAAGTAGAACTTTCTTCTCGGATAAAAGGTTTATTATTGTGTTCTTTCCTTCGTCCAAATCGATAATTTCTAAGCCTTTTATTGCCAACTGAGAGAGAAGTTTTGTTTGCAAGCGAAGCATGCCATTGCTCTCTCTAGAAATCTCTCTAACGTTGTCAAGGAAGCAGCTAATATCAAACTGATCCTTGATTTTCTGGAAGACAACTCTCGCTAATGTTGTCTTTCCAATGCCACCCATGCCCCATATTCCGATAAAGCGAACGTCCTCCGACTCTATGCTTAGAAGTGAATCCATTTTCTTAACTCTAGAGCCAATTCCAATTAGCCCATCATTGAAAGATGGCATTTTAGGACGAAGTTTTGTCCATACCGATTCAACAATATTTTCAATGAGCTCTGTTTGATGCCTGCAGAGTGTGGATGAAGTTTTCAATTAGCTTACTAGTTTAGTAGTTTTCATATGTATGTTTCACTAAAACAATGTATATATACAACAGACATCTATCAAGGTTGTGACTGTGACAAATACTAAAATTAAATTATTTCAATAATTGATGTATAATTTATTGTAGTTAGAATAAATATTTATTTAAGAAATTTTACTAAAGATATATTTGGTTCATTCAAAAGTATGTATTTGCTGAATTTTAAAAATAGAAAGACTTAATTTGCTGGAGATAAAATTGAAGAGATTAATATTTTACATTATCCAAATTAAAATGAAAAAAAATGTAATTAAGCAAAAGGAAACAGAAGAAGTATAGTTGCTAAAAGAAAAATTAATGCAGGAAAAACTTACTGATAATGTTTGGACTCCCAGCCAGGAATTTGGCCAACTTCCTTCAAGGAATCTTTCCATTTTTGCACCTTTTCTGTGTCTTTCCCAGATCTTCTCTCATGTTTCTTAAAAGCCTCATTAAAACTCTCTGTCTTCTGATGTTGAACCTCACCAGGACTAACCCCATAGAAGACTGGAAAAACTTCCCTCCCCAGAACTCTATTTGATTCAAGAATTTTGTTGAGCTCATCCAAACACCAAGAGGAAGAAGCATAGTTCTCAGAGAGAATGACTATGGCACCGAGGGACTCCTCAATTGCTTTAGGGAGTTCTTCTGCAATCGCATCTCCTTTCTCGAGTTGTTTGTCATCTCGAAAAGCTATGGTTCCCTTTCGCACCAACGCAGCGTACAAGTGATCTGTGAAATCTAAACGGGTGTCTTCTCCTCTAAAACTCAAGAAAACATGGTATGTCCATGGCCAAGAGTTTGAGGAAGATTCTCCACGTAACATTGAAAAGATTTGTCATGCACATGCACATGCACCTTTGGAAAAAAAATAGTTTTAATCAACTAAGCAACATAGCTCATATCATGTTTCTGTGAACAAAGAAGATGAATATCCTTCTTTGGTGGATACAACATATGTTATTGTTTAATTAGGTTCATGGAGTTCTTTGAATAATATAATTCTGAAATCTTCCCTTGGTCTCTCCGAGCAAAAACATTAGCTAGAGAGTTTGTAGATAATAACTGAGGAGGAACATTTTTAAATGAATGAAAAGGTCATGATGGGAGCAAGTAGAGTAATTCAGACCATTGATGCAGGTTGAATAGTGATGGATGGTTGACACTCTATATATCTCACTTTCTTGTGATCCTATTTGTTGCATTATTATGATTTATTAAGTTTATCATGTCTATGATTTCATTGACTTGTATATGCTGATGAAAGTATAAATGAACGAAGAATTATAAAATATATATTTTAGTTGCTTCGTGTTTGGCATATCATTTGCTTTGTTGCAGGCTTTAACATAATTAAAAACTACAGGCAAAGGGAGACCTGTACTAAATTGAACTGGAATATACCATCTTAAATTATATTGTTTGCACTGATTGACCAAAGGCCCAAAGGCTTTCTCAATAGATACGTCACATACACACATGCCTCAATTGTCCAAAGAGGTGACTTGGTATGCACCCACATGTGCACGCGCATACACACATTGTTTGTTGTCAATGGTTTCTGGTAGTCTTGATGTACTGGGACCATTTGAGTGATGGCACCAATCTTCAACATCTTACTTAAATATAACAAGATATCCAAATTTTATTGAAAACATTTTGTAAAATAAAAAATAGAAATATTGGAACTTGCAGATAAAATAGAAAAATTAATAATGGAGAAAAATAGCCATGAAAATTCATAAGATAAGAATGCTTATATATGTATAGGCTTACAATCAATTTGAATTTCTTAAACAATCTAATTTCCTATCATATTTTTTTGCAATTTAAATGAACTAACTGAAACAAAACATAAATGATAAGATTTGCAACAATAACCAAAATTCTATCTAAAACTTATTCTAAACTCAAAATTCATGACAAAATCTCATGACGCTAACACATTTCCTTATTCTTGGCTTCCATGGTTTAGAATGATTCTCCACGTAAAATACCAGTTGAAGTAGGCATTTCTCTTCATTGCATTCATAAACTAAGTTGCTAAATTTAGGTCCTATTGGGAAAGTCAAGTCAGGTTCACCCTGAGGAACTTTACATGCCCAATAATAAATGCATGTTTCCTCATTTCTCAAGGGATGTGGACTCATCACATGTGATGGAGAAGAGTGCTGCATATTTGAAGGTTCTAATGCTAGGCATATTGCAATTCCTAACCATCCACTGGACCCACAATAGTTAGGTACATCCACTATTATTGATGCAACTGAATCAGAACCCAACATGTTATATGGATGATGTGATGGATCAATTAGATAGAACTCTTTATTCCATTTTGAATCTCTATCCCTGGAATGATGAACAAAAAATGTTGCTTATCTTCCATTTGGTAAACACAAACTTTTATGGAAATAATTTGGGAGGGCAAGGGGCAGAAGAGGGAGATTATATAAAAAGTATGTCTGATTCATATGTAACTCAGAGATCTTCCACAGCATATATGCATCTGAATTGGAGTGTTTCATTTGAGTACTAATAGTGGTAAACAAGGATTGAACATTTGGTGGAAGCATAGGCAAAGACTCAAGCCTTGGACAATCAATTAATGTCAAACTCTGCAGGGTATGAAGATTACTAATGCAACGATTATGTGGACCAACAAAATTGTTCCCACTTAGATCTAAGCCCAACAAAGATGATAAGGATCCAAGACCATCTGGAATTGATTCATCATTAAGGTCACAATAACTTAAATTCAAGAACTTCAAGCTTGTTAAGCAGGAGAGAGTAGGCAAGATCAACTCCTTAGGGACTTGTTGCCTCCTACGCATTGAAATCCGTTGATGTAAGTTCCATGATGAGTTGGATGCTAGTTCTTTCCTTCCACCAAAAGAGAGATCTTTAAGATTTTCTAAAATTTTGTTATATTTTGATCAAGAGGGTGGTTAGGTGATGGACAGAAACAACTAGCTTAACTCAAGACCATTTGATAAGGTCAAATGTGTTGATGGACGGCTCATCATATTCTATATTTGAATTTCCTTTTAAAATATTTCTCACATTATTATCGTTATTCTTTAGTTTATAACTTTGTTATATGGTTGTACGCGTCTGTATGTTGATGTAAGCACAGATAAATGAAAATAAGTCTCCATATAAAAATGTTCCATGAATATTCAATGTTATATGACATATTGAGAGAGAGAAAAATACAAATATAATAGAATTTATGATGTGATAAAAATAGATAAAGAGAAATAAAAATGTATTAGAAAAATATTTAAAATAATAAATTATTTGTATTATTATTTATTTATGAAATGAACTACCATATTATAGTGAGATGAGGGAATATATAGGTAAGAAGGTAAACGGTGGTTATGTAAGGTAGTTATCAACTGAGAATTCTATTAAACTGGATTGAATTGTAGATAATCTATTGTCTTATTACTTTGAACCTTCCTTAGAATGCCGTCTTCACGAAGTTTAACAACTCGTACTCTTTCAGAAATTATGAGAGGATCGATTAATTTTAGGTTTTTACTAAAATAAATAAAAAAATATGAGAAAATTCGATAGAAGAAAATGGATTGGTATTAGAATATCTTTAACTTTCCCCTAAAGTAATTTCTTTCTCATCTAACTATCTTCTTATTACATGATTAACATCCAATTCTCTTGTTTACCTTATCCTTAATTTCTTGCCAGGTATTCTTAGTTATGAACCAGAATTTCTTAGACGCATAAATTAGTAATAAGCATTAAGATTAAGAAATTTCTATTCGTAGGCTCTATAATTGTACAGTTATTGAATTAGAACATTTTAAATACCAATTTCGCATTTGCAAATTTAAATTTAAATTACTAAACAATCCTGAAGAGAGTTCGTCACAAGAGAGCATTAAAGACAAAATCAACAACTCAATTCATGTAAAAGAAAATAGATTTTTTTTATATCTATAAATTTACATTTCAATCACACCATTAATTTGTACAATTTATTTCCTCTTGGCCAAAGCTGGTGCCCATATGTACCCCCAGCACCAGAGAGGAGCCAAAGTCACAGCTGAAAAATGCTAAATTCATTTTTGTCTTAAGAGCAATCTCATGGGAATATTATGCTTCATAGCTAAAGTTATATAAGTAGTTATTATTATTATTACTTCGGCTAAGGAGGGGGCTACACATAGTCAGCTTCAACAATCAACAGAAATTTTCTAATCTGTTAGGATCATCGCCATTCGCCAATGATTCTTTGGTAGATACATATATTTCATGACCATAAACCATTGGCAAGACAAATGATAAAAGATTTACAAATATGAAGTATAATATGGGCTGGGAGTCGATTCAGTGATAGTGTAACTACTTAGCAACAAAAGATAGATGTTGTAACACCACAAACCAAAATAGAGTCGAAGTCATCAGAAAAACAAGCTACCCCAAGCTGCTATAAATGCAAAGCCTCCAAATGGAGCCATAGTTGAATATTTTCTGTCTTCAAGAAATGCGACAGTATAACACCTAAAAAATCAACATTTACTTCAATATCATAAAGATGAATACAGCTTAATGGTCATTTGAATTTTTTAGTCATTTCCCAGCAAAAATCAGCATGCAGCAAGACAATATTGTTGTAGGTTAGTCTAATTTATAGGACAAATGTATTCTATATGCAACATCGGAAAATGACAGCAGACCACATTCTAAGTGAATTGCTGAACCATCTGACATAAGATACTTCAAAATCTGACACAACATGAAAAACCCTCAGAGTGTCATGTTTTTGGTTTCATAGAGAGATTCAAAGAATAAATTCTTCTTCTCAATTTGAAAACCATCCAACCTGCACATCATCAAGTAAAAACACTACTGTTGGATAATGCATAACTGCTTCAAACAATGGGATGTAAATTCTAGAACTTTGCACTCCTTGGGGCAGGAAGATAATGGAAGTCAAATCACAGATAAATATGTTAGTATATTCCAAACTTCAATCTACAAATAATTCTCATTCTGATCTGTGTATTTCATGGGATTACTGGGACTCACCAATCACAAATAGGGAGCAAAGAAATATCCTAGATCTGTTTGCAAACAGCTGCATTCTTCAGTTTGGGCAGTCAAAAACTCAAATTGCTTGTTTTTCTATTTCCTTTTCCCCACTAAAAAGCATGCCTTAAGAATCTTAGAACACACTCACATCACCCTTCTACCTAAGTAGACAGCCTAACTTTCTTGAGGTATTATAGGGTTGTAAGTCCCTGTAATAATATTTTATGAAGTCACATCCAACAGCATTGTCAACCATTTAATATGATATAATTTGAGCATAACTCTGAAGATAACAGGTGCCCTGCTCGTCTTCTGAAGCACCAGGTTAACCATCCCTTGGTTGACATCCCAGACTCTGAAGTTAGTGTTTTGATTTTTATAGAGTTTGGACCCAGACTTTGATTTAGTAAAAGCAATTATACCCGATTCCATCATTAACATAAATAACTTAGTTTTCCCTTCAGTTCTGAGGACAAAATTATGCAGCAGTTCCCTTCCCATGTTGAAATCAATGTCTCACTTCTAATCACTTTGCCATGGATCCCTTGGACCGACAGTTCAAACCTAGTACTTCAGACAATATCTGTGATACCCAACGTAGCTTTTATATTTGCAACCAAGACAATGAAATAAACTCTTAATCTTCATCATCGATGCGGCAATGGCTCACCCTTTTCAAAAAATAATCCCCTTACCCCCCCAAATAAATAAATATAACTAGTTCCAAAATAAGCATCACAAATAGTTGGAAGAGAATTCCATGGCACAATAGAAACGTAGTCATTTAAATAGCAAAGGTAGAGATAGCACTTACGTCCCAGAGAAGGCCAAGATACCAGCGGTCAGAAAGCCTCCAAACTGCAAAAAAAGAAAATGATGAATTGATTACTGAAAAAAAAAATTGATGTTTTTATTTCAAAAACACTCTACACTCTACAGTGACCATATAATAGCAAAAGGGGCAAAAAGGGAAGAAAAAGTAGGAAAACTGAGAAATGGGAACTTACAACATTGGGGTGTTTTGTAATTGGGGCGGCAACTAAGGCAGCCGTGTGAACCAAATGGTAAAGCGAAGCTGTGTGCCAAACCTTCAGAGAGATTCAAATGAAAACAAGAACAAAAAATAAAGCTTTATGATGTAATAGAAATGAAAATGAATTGGGAAAAAGGGAGGGGTAGAAAGAAAGAGACATCTTTGTAAGCAGGGTTTTGGGGCTTGAAGACGTGGGCACCATAGGTTCCCAATCCAAGTGCTGCCACTCCTGTAATGTTTCAGTTTCAGTTTCAGTTTGAGTGAGTTATTATTGTTTCTGAAGAAAAGGGTATGAATTATTATGAAATTGAAAGCGTGAAGACGATAATGACAAAGAAATTCTACCTGAAATCGCTGCAACTTTGTGCCACAACTGAGGATTCATTGACTTTACCGCAAACGCAAACCAAAGTATAATTATGTACTCTATGAATTCTTTCTTTCTTAAATTTAGTTAAGGTAATGGCGTGCCATTAGCTACGAGGAATAGGATACATATAACTGTTGCTAATAAGCAGTATTTTTATTCCAAGTAAATTTTACAGTAGCTTTTTTAAATCTAAATTTTAGTTTTAATTCTTTAAAGTATTTTATTTATTTATTTTGGTCACTAAAAAATTAAAATTAAAATAGATTTTTTTAATAATATCTTAAAATATAAATTGTATTTCAATATTTTACTTGAAATAACCTTTTTAATAATATATTGAAAATTAATATAGATCTTTTAATTTTTTTTGTATTTAACTAAAAAAATCATTACATAAATTGTGTAGTACTAAATTAAAAATATTTTTGCAAATAAATGATTATAGAAGCTTAATTATATTTACAATTTATTTTAGTAAAAAAATTAATCGATAACATTTTATTTCAGTCACTAAAGTATCGAAAGTAATAAAAACACAATGGTATTTTATAAAAGAAAAGATTATTTAATTTGAAGTGATTAAGTTATGATTAAGATAAACAGTATTATAAAATATAATTTATTATTTATTTATTCATATTAAACAATATTTGTTAATTATATGAGAAATTTTAATTAAAAATATATTAAATTTTAAAAGAATTTATTTTTATTTATTTGCTTTCCTTTGTGAATCCTTAATTGTCCTAACAATCCTTAATTTCTTATTATAATTTTCCTTAATTATAATGCTTTTCTTCTCTGATTTTCTTTTATTTTTATTTCTCTTATTATTTTGCAACTTAACGAAGTATTAAAGTTTTAACTCTTGGTGAGTTTACATGCACCAAATACAATGTATCCATTAGTATCCCTCTCCAAATTTTAGTGACTCAATTCCCAAATTAATTCCTACATTTTTACAATGACATTTTCTTTTGGCTGCATATCATCTCTGGGTAAATAACTGGTAAAAGGAGTAATACCCAAAGCCATTTGATCAATCGGTCATTACGTTTGGCGCAGATCACAAATTAACCAAATCCTAAGAATCCTATGATATGGCCAAATACAAAAGTGTACATACAAAGCAAAATAAAAACTAAAAACAGTACACCCTTGGAGAGTTTGAAGGAGGAAAAAGAAAACTAAACAACTAAACAAGAAAGAGAAAGACAAACAAGAGTAGGACCAAAACCCTAGTGTTTAATGAGCAGAGTGGCTTGTGGATGTTTTCTTAAAATCAATCTTGTCAACCTTAACCTCTCCATCAATAAGTTCGTATACATAAACCACAACTCGCAGACCATCAATGTCCATAAGGACAAAGCTTGGGTTCACATCATAAGTGATACTGCTGTAGGCACCTGTTGCAGAACCTGGATTTATAACCACACCTCCCTCGTGTTTGTAAGCTGTAAATTGATGGGTGTGACCTGTGACAAGGATGTCTACATCGAGCTGCCTCTGTAGCATTGCCAGTGAGTCTAGGTCTCCCCACGGAATAACCTTCACAATCATTAAAGATTCATAACTATCATATACCAATGCATAATATAGCACAGTTTAAGTTTCGACTAAACAGAACCAGTAACAGTTTCATATAAATCCAATCACAGGAGGAATATAATTGGATGGGAAAAATTGCAGCTGGAACAAAAAAATAAAACAGATGTAAATTGCACCTGTTAAACACCATCAAGAAAGATAAGAAAGAGAATAAATAAACCTATACAAGCGCAACCTAAAGTGGCAGAATGAAGTAAAACATTCAGCTCAGGTTAAAGCTGTTAGCTGTAGCACGGCCCTGAAAGTAATATACAGGAATGACTTGCTATCCAACCCACAAAATTTTTATAGTTGCCTAAAATCATAGACCTTTGATCAGAAAACCCAAAGTGCAGCACCCAACAAGTGCCACAAAATATTATCTAGAAGGGGTCTGGGATGTGGGGGCATGTTGGAATACAGGGTCAATCTTGTGGGTTGTACTTGAAATTTAAAAACCTCTGACTTAATCACAAATAAGTCCCTAGTCATTGATCTTAGCCATTCATTTTTGTACTAAGAGAAAAGGTAATTTCCTTATGATTCACCCATGCTCCCAATTTTCTTAGGTCCATTTAAGAAAAAACAGGGCGAATAATAATTGTGTCAAAATCAGACCTGATGACCATGGCATAGTCCCAGCTTAAATTGGCCAATGGTTAGTGTTTTGGTCTCCGGATATTTTGTCTCTTCATCATACTCACCACGAGTTATATGCAAGTCTGGACAAAGAGTCTTCAAGTAGTCATGAATTTCCTGAAGATAAATGAAGTAAAATTAGCTTATGTGTTCAACCATTAAAAACACATCTAATTCCATATCATGCAAGTTAATGTGAATAAAATAAATAGCATATAAAAGTATAGAACCACAACAAATGTACTGAATTATTTTTAGTAGATGCAGATGGGTAATTGATGTAACACAAAGGGGGTAGATAATGCATAAAAGAAGTTGTGCTACAAGAATGTGACAGTACCCATGCTACCAATGGCAGAATAGTAAAACAACATAAATCATTATTTAAGCCCCTTCTGTTGTTATAAATAACATGGTTTCCCTGATATTAACGGACTTGGTAACCAGTTTTAAATGCATAAGAAAATGATTTTGGTTACAGAAAAAAAAATGTTTCATAATATCAATAAGAAAACAGGGTGGGGGGAGACAATGAACAGCTTTCAATTTGCCCTTTGGAAATGGTAAATAATGCATGCTACACAAAATCAAGGAGTATCCCACCAGGCTCTAACATGGCATCACCACCGGCCACAGGATTACAAACCTTCCATGCAGACACCCAGGATTACCCAGTTTTACAAATTTTTCAATAGTCATCAATCTTCTGCCTAAGAAGCATGAACAACAACAAAGACACGGGACACAACACATACAAGGTGAGTGTGACAAGACAAAATTTGATGTTTCCTAATTCCTAGAGCTAAATGTTCTAGTACACACATTGTAATGAGAGATAACCTTTCTGAATGAACTCAAATCTTACAGCTACAAGGTTTTAAGAGAAAAACATTTCATTGTCAAAAGACAAAAAGGTAAGATAAAATAATCTGAAGCTTCATACCCATGTCTCCTGTGCGTTCATAATTTATAAGTTGAAAACTATAAAGTAGAGACAACTGATTATATTCCAATGCAGCATGGCAACAGTCAAAACTGAATCAGAAACAATTATTTCAATAAGCTGGACATACTTTAATACATAAATTTCCAGTACAAATTATGTGCTGGATCTTGCCAGGGACAAGCATGGATTTGAACTTAGCAGGAAGATCAGGAGCCCTGTGGGGTATGTGCAAATCCCCCAGGGCCAAAACCAGCACCATCCTCAACAATCAAAAACTGAAAGTTGACTTAGAGAACCTGCAGAAACAATGTATTGCCCATAAACAAAAGAACAGTGACTAACAGCTAAAACAATTTATCCAAGATAAAGTATAACACAGGATATACACAGTACCATGTTCTGTAATCAGATATTCAAATAAAAGTCAGTTTGCCAACATATAACCAGCTTACAAAACGGAATGAAAATCGTATACTATATGCATACAACATTCTATTAATCTTAGAATTCCTGCTCATAAACAGCTTTCTTGCTTGAAAAGAAAAAAGAATCCGACCCTCAGCATACCTGGTTGGAAAGAGCAACCCAGTTGGTGATTTCTGACAAGTCTAATAATAGTCTATTACTTGTACAGCAAGAAGCTGAACTTGAGAAACAAAATTAAAACATTTCCTCCAATTTATACAAAATAGCCCGCTTCACCAATTTTCCATTTACCTACGAACATAATAAAGGCATATTTCACAATTACAAATCCACCTTTGTCAGCACAGCAACTATGTGTGTCTCAATTTGAATTCACACGAAGGTCATTTTGTCAACAAAAGTGAGGAGCAACCTAATTACCCAATTCTCGGAAACCCAAAACAAACTTTTAGAGTTTAGGCCACCTGGTAGTACAGTACAGTCCTAACAAGTTACTTGCTACTAATTGGTTTGTTCCAATTTCTAGGGTATGATTCGTGAAGAATCTCAACGATCCGAAAAAACAAAAACAAAATTATAGTGTGATCAAACGATTAGAAACATGAGTAATTTAAGCTTATCGAAAAACGAGAAAAATGGATCGGAGTCAAACAAACGCATCAGATCCCTAAACAATCCACAGTCCTAACAAGTTGCACCCTCAAACAACGAAATTAATATCAACAAATAAAATAAAAACAATCAGTGTAATATAAAGAGGAAGAAAAAAATGATAAGAAGCGAAAGGGTATAGAAAGAAGATCAAAGAATGATTGAAGCAAGAGAGAGAACCTAAGGAGAAGAAGCCACGTTGGTTGGTGATCGGTGAGATCGAGAGTGAGTCCACCCTAAGTTGGCCGGTACAATCGAAACGAAAACCCCAAAATACGTCAATTCACAATTTCATTCTGTTCATTATTAATTAATTCACCAAACCAAAGAGAAATTATAGATTGACAAGTTTGATTTTACCCCTGTCTACAATTAATAAAATAAAAAATAAAAAAGTTGAATATAAAAAGTTTAAAAGGGACTTTTATTGTTATTTATTACGGAAAAAAGACGCTGTGACTAATTTCCATTTTTAAAAAAATAAAAATAAAGATATTAGAAATTAGTGGATGGTTTATGAAATAATTGTAGGAATAAAATAATAACTTATAAATGTAATTACGAGAATAAAATAATAATTTATGAATGTAATTATGAAAATCAAATAATTATAAAAATGTTTATATCAAAATATCTTATTTCTTTTATATATAATTATAGATAAAAAAAAAGTATGATGGTATATGATAACTTTTTTTTAGTAAGTAATAATAGAAAGGGAGGGAAAAAATTGAGAGAAAATAAGTTATGTACTGAAGTTAAGTGTATAATAGTCTTATAAGCTTTCACCCAATTCACTAAACTTTATAAGCCCTTTAACAGTAAAATTTCATCGCACCTTAACCATCATCATAGCAAACACCACCATCAGAAAATTGATCGTCGCATCCCAGAGAGAAAGAGCATGAACATGAACACACACTGGAACTGGAACCTCCACCACAATAAACCTTACAACACTTCCTTTGTGATCCTTTGCATTGGTCCTCCTCCATGGTCAGCACCAAGACGTGTCATCCATGCAGAGCAATAATTCCACATTCCCCTACACAGTATATTGTGGCTATTGAATCCCTAAACAAAGTAAGGATAAAGTTTGTTTAACCATCATTAGTATGAACCATTCTAAACTTTATAATGAGAATGCATTGCACTACTTGAGCAGAAAAAATATCCTTGGCAAGGAGAACAAATAATTTTCTCTATTTGAATCAGATCATAATATGCTTTACTTGAGTACTCTTGATATTTAATTGTCATAGAGCATGTTCAATCATTTTGTTAGCTAAATACTTACATATAATTTGAGTAATTAGCAGCAACAAAAGAAAAAATACATAGTAGCTTACTCTTTTTCTTTTTCGATCGGTAATGGTTCTTGCAACATGTCTGCTCTTCATTTCAGCATAATCTGAAATAGTTGCTAGCATTGTGATGAATGGACATACACCCAATTCCAACTACTATGAAACTTTTAAGGAAAAGGTACCTGGCATATTCGATGAATATCAGTTGAAACTAACTGTGATCACCTATAATTATTACCAATCTGGAGTTTAATCATTTTGTAATTGAGAAGAATACAATCTCGGTGCTCATATATAGTTGCTTTTGTTACTGAAATTACCTTTATGGGTGTGTTTAACTAATGCAGTGCCCCTAGCAAGGAGCTGTTGGCTGCAAGCAAACAAAAAATTCACCATTGATAATCTCCTCAATATCACTGGTGCTAGAATTATTGTTATCACCTTTACCACGACCCCCAAACTACAAGAAAAGAAGATAAGAAACCTATATGAAGCCTTTTAAGGTTATAACATGTTGAAGAACAAAGGTCATCTTGTAATCACTTCATAAGGACCATCTAAATTGAAAAGGGCCTAATAGGTTTATCGATTGAAAAAGGTACAATGTGTTACACGACAATTAGTTGTGTATCTTTTAAGTAGGAAGTAGGTGGTACAGTTTTCCAATTCATTGCATGTTTCTTAATTGATTGAAGCTCTGCATCATACTTACATAACTTCATTAAAAAATCAAGTTGGAGGAAAACATACCCTTGAGTCTTTAAAAGTCTTTTATATATATATATATATATATATATATATATATATATATATAAAAGCAACAACTGTGCTTGCGATCCAACCTGCAGATAAAACAAAATAACACATAAAATTAATTTGAACACATTGCCTTGGGGTCAAACTTGTTTTAAAAAATAATTCAAATCAACCAACCTATTCATGTTCATTTAAATGAGAGCAAGACTAAAATATAAATATAAATTTCATTTAACTTTTGCAAAGTATAACAAAAAAATTATAAAAAAAAATAACTCTAAGTGAGATTTCCCTCCACACTTCTGCATCTTAAAACTTTTAACTTTATATAGTTACTATTTAACTACCTTTTCCAAAATTCAACAGGTTTTGAGAATGAGGGATTACAAATTAACTTTGTGGATATCAAAAAGTTCTACACGATACCAAGTGATCCCATAAGTATCTTATAATTATAGTCAATTATATAAACATATGTTATGATCACATAAGTATCTTATAATTATAGTCGATTATACAAATGACAAAATGTAGAATCTTTAACAAAAATGAATCCTAGAAACTAAAAAAAAAAATTAAAAATAGAAAATGACATAATCTAAGGAGGACAAATTCTACAATTTTGAAATCATACTTATCATCTCAGGCTTGTTCTTAAAGAGACTCTTGTCAATATTCCACCATCTTATGGGAGTCTAACTAAGAACATTATACTTATCCTAACTCACTTAATAAGAAATTCCAAATTAAAACTAAATTACCCTTTTACAAAACTGATCTTTAATTATAACGATGCGTACTTACCTCAGTCATATCTAGTTGTTTTAACTTGTTTTTTTTATCTATTTTAATTATGTTAGTCCTTCAATTATTTATTTAAGTTTTCTTTTTTTTTTTTGCCTTTTTCGATCTAAATAAACTTGGTTTTATTTTGTTTAGGTACGATTACTTTCAAATTATGTCACCTATTTTAAATATTTCATTTAAAGATTAATTATTTTTTTTAAAAATATTATTTAATAAAAATGGATTACAAGTGTTTTCTTTAAAATAAATTATTTTTAAATGAATCTATGTGGTATGCTGTGTGAAATTGACAACACAATAGAAATGTTTGGAAAGAATTTTAAACCAAAAATGAAATAAAATTAACAACAACATATGAAAAATAAAATTTTATTTTTTATAAAAAAACAATATATATATATATATATATATATATATATATATATAAATTAATAAAAATTAAAAATTAAAACAAATAACAAAAAACATAAAAAATATCACCTATTTCTCTACACGTCTATTTTCCCTTACACGTTAGTTGTCTTCGTTGTCAACTTTACCCTCGTCCTATCCAGCAAGATCAATAAGACTGATTCTGCTAGTTTTTTAACTATTGAAAACCTTTGCGGTTCCCTACAACATCAGTTGATGAAAGATAATTTTAGAGAGAGAGAAAAATAGTGTAACAACAAATTGCTAAAACAATAGTTAAAAAGGTCCTAACTTACAATTTTTGGCCATAACTTACAATTTTTCTACTTGGTGAAATTAGCTAATAACGATTGAAAAGAAGGATGTACTTCTTAAAATATCAACTAACAAAATCATGCAACTTCTTAGAATTCAGTTTAATTAGTTATTTTATTTAATTAATGAAAACATAAACTGTATCCATGTTGGATGATATGAGCTCTATTAGAGGTTTTTATACCATTAAGAAAATGAATAAGTTTGGAGTTAAAATGCTGATTATTTTATCTAAGCAAAGCAACAGTTGTAATCAATAATGTATTTTTATAACAAGCAACTTTAAATAATATTAACAATATGGATTTAAGGAGCATCAAGGAGCAAGATACTGCCGGAAACATCAAAGAGTAAGCTACTTCATTCTCCAAAATTTTAATGGCAAATAAACTAAATATAGACACTTCAGATATATCAAATAATCACTTGTTTAGTAAGTCACTTATTTATTCATGATACCTTCAAGGATTGTTTCAACACCCATCTTGTTTTTTCTGGTTTTGAAATTCCATCCAATGGAGTCATGACACCAACAATTGATATTAAACAAAACATCAAATTAAAAACAAATGAAATTATAGTTATGAACTCTAAAGATAATTATAAATTATAAATTTGAACAACAATATAAAAAAAACAAAGAATAAGGGAATGTACTAATAATAGATAATATAGATAATAGGAAACATACCAATATTACTCTCGTAAGTACAAAGTTCTTTCTCTTTTTCTTGATGGGCTGACTGGTTTGAGCCCAAGATCGGTACTATCTTTGATCTGACGGTATTGCTTGTGAAATTATTTTTTGTGTAGAATATCAAATTGAGGAAACTTCCATGATTCCTTCCTATGTGCCCTGTGAAGTATATATATATATATATATATATATATATATATATATATATAACATGAAAAATTCTTCCCCCTGTACACGTTAATGCTGGATCGTGAGAGAGATTAGAGTTATCCAAGTTTAAAGCTTCAGAATGGGAAGCATGAGATTCAAGTGAGAGTACTTTGGCATGAGAGAAAATTTCAATTTGGATGAAGAGAGTTCGTGAAAGTGCCGGAAGGTGGATATATCAGAATATAATCAAAAGAATAATACACTAAAAAAATAATAAATATTTTTATCAATAAATATTAATTGTTAATTTTTTTATTAATAGGATGATCAAACCCATATCTTTTACCTCCATATCTTGGAGGGACAAAAGAATTGTTAAAATTTTACCTACTTATTTTTTACATCAATTATATCTTTTAACGGATGTAAAACCTATATTCCAAATTCCTAATGTAAACCATTCTCTTTCTCAATCCCCACCCACCATGCTCCTTTCTCCTTTCTCCCTCCTAAACTCAAAACCTTTATTCATTTATTTTAATGGTGCTTTTAAAATTACCATAGATTTTTAAAAAATGTATTTTAAATTAACAATTATCAGTGTTAATTTTAAAACTGTCGTTAAGCGTAAATCACTGTGACAAGTTTAAACTACCACAAAGTGGTGTTAGTTCAGAAAGAATAACATTAAATTTTTTATAAAAAAATTAAAGGATCAAATTGATGATTTTAAAAATAGAGGAACCAAATAAAAATTTTATTTTAAATCTAATAAAGGAAAAAATATATATTTTAACCTTATTTATTTTATTCTTACTCGGTTTAAAGATGCCAAATCCAAACATAATTTGGCCACTCAATTTAAATGAATAACATAACAAGTGCTAAACTACGTTGGTCTCCGAACTCACGTGGAATTAGTTACACTCTCTTCGACTTCGTAGTTACTTTGGCACAAGGTTCCTATTGGTCAAGTGGTCAAAAGAAAAGAAAAGAAAAAGAGAGTAATAATTATGTTCTTGACTTTCTACCTTCAATCAATCATATCAAGTTGACTTCTTAAGTAAAATTGTATCAAGGATTAGGAAGAAGAAAAGGAAAACAAGAGAGTGAGTGATTTTCTTGTGATAAGTGTGGTTTGATGGCGTCCAGCAATCCAATTTAAACGATGCTAAATTGTCTAAATTCAATTAGAATATCTCTATTGCAAGATACTCATTTGAATTTCTTAATCATTTTTTTTTTATTTTCATAATAATTTTTATGGTCATATTGTGTCATATTATTTGTAAAAAATTTATCTAATATTTTACTTCAATGCAATAAATCACAATAAATTTAAAAAAATTTACATATTTATATTTTTTAATAAAATTTAAGATTTTTTTTCAATTTTATAAATACAAATAAAAATAAAAATATGAATAATTAAAGAAAAATGAAATATAAATTAAAATAAATAAAATGAAATACGTAATAATATAAAATAAAATTTCACATAATAATAGATAATTAAATATAATAACAACGAAATAAATAAAAAATATAACAAATTAGCTGAGAACATGATAGCAAAGGAATAATCAAAGTTTCTAACATTTATAGACAATTATCGATGAATTATGATTGATTCCTTGCTTCTATTGACTTGGAAAGCACTATATGCTATGAGTAAAGATATATTTACATAATTTCTTTTGAAATAATCCTTTACCCAAGTTTCTTAAAATCCTAAATTTTAGATTTCATCAAGATTAAGTCTAAAAAGCTTAAATATAACATCTTATAACTTGTACAATTTTAATGGACAGCAATAGTAAGGATGCGATAAAGAAAAAGCTGTCGAAATAAGAAAAGGAAGTAAATGAAAAATTCTATTTCACCCATGAGCCAATAGTAGTTGTGGAATTGATCAAAAGTTGCAACTGTGATGATATCCAGCAATATCATCATCATAAGAACTTCTAATTAAATGGTGAGCAACTGAGAATGGATGCTTATGTGATTGCAACTTGGAAGTATGCTATAGTGAAGGAGATGACACAAGAAGAAAATTCAAATTTATATTAGACCAATCATTTCCGCAATTTTTCCGTGCTTAATTAGCAAAGAATTTTTCTCTTAATGAAACAATGAAAAGTTAAAATTTGGAAATGACTCACACTTTCACTTCAAAAGATAAGTCGCTCTTTTATTTGTAATACCAGACTTGAACTCATGAATAATTATGGTGTTTAACGTTTTTAAGATTATAAATTTTCTTATAATTTGAATGCGTTGTAATGAGTGTGTGGAAAGAATATATAGAATAGTTGAACTTAGCTCACATTAGATGAATTAAAATAAATATTGTGTTCTTTTTTTTCTTCTGTTTTCTTGATTGTTGTGTGATTACTGGTTAACAAGTGAGTGGTAGGTTCTACCTTTGCATGTAGAAGCTGATGGTGAAGTTTGCCACCTTCTATGAAACCACATGAAGAAATTCCAGCAAGGGGAAAGGCTTCGATGGCTGGAGCGTCCTTCAGATAAAAATAGACAATTCAATGACGCAAATTTCATGATCCATATGCCTTAAAACTAGTCAAACACGATTTGGAATACTACTATTTATCAACTGTACTGTACACTTAAATTTCTATAAATAGCACACACGTTGTTTTCCAATCTGCACAGACAAACAAAAACTAAGATAATTTAGTCGGAGGGACAAGAGAAACAAAAAGAGTGAGAGATGGAGAACTTCCCTGTGGTCAACTTGGAGAATATCAATGGTGAGGAGAGAAAGACTATATTGGAGCAAATGCAAGATGCTTGTCAGAACTGGGGATTTTTTGAGGTACCCCATAACCACAAACTTGCTTACAAAAGCTTTGTCATACTCACTCAAATTTATTTATATCTATACATCTGCACCTAAAGTTTTCTTAATCTTGTTCATTTTAATTATGTTAACTATGCTGCTTTCCTGATGGTAGTTGGTGAATCATGGAATACCCCTTGAACTTTTGGATGCGGTAGCATTATAGGAAATGCATGGAGAAGAGGTTCAAGGAGGCAGTGGAAAGCAAGGGGTTAGAAGCTTAAGTAAAGGACATGGATTGGGAGAGCACATTCTTCTTGCGCCATCTCCCAGACTCCAACATCTCTGAAATCCCTGATCTCAGCCAAGAGTACCGGTAAGACAAATTTGAAAACTAACAGATACTTATGCATGAGCATGACTAATTGTTGATGGCACATATGTGTATATATAACAGTGTAATTTGGGTGACAAATTTGATAATGTGATATACCATTGTTTACACATGATGCAGGGATGCAATGAAGGAATTTGCAAAGAAATTGGAGAAGCTTGCAGAGGAGTTGCTAGACCTGTTATGTGAAAATCTTGGATTAGGGAAAGGGTACTTGAAGAATGCATTTTGTGGATCAAAGGGTCCAAATTTTGGGACAAAGGTGGCAAACTACCCTGCATGCCCAAAGCCAGAGTTGGTGAAGGGTCTTCGTGCTCATACGAATGCGGGTGGGATTATTCTTCTCTTGCAAGATGACTAGGTCAATGGCCTTCAGCTTCTCAAAGATGGCCAATGGGTGGATGTGCCTCCTATGCGCCATTCCATGGCTGTTAACCTTGGTGACCAAATTGAGGTATATACCTTTTTCTTTCAATAATGGTTATTGTAATTCTCATTCAACATTTTGGTGTAATACCTTAGGTCATTACCAATGGGAGATACAAGAGTGTGGAGCATCGTGTGATTGCCCAAACGAATGGGACCAGAATGTCCGTAGCCTCATTCTACAACCCCCCAGTGTTGCTGTTATCTACCCTGCACCAGCATTGTTGGAGAAAGAGGCACAGGAGACAGAGCAAGTATACCCAAAATTTGTACTTGAGGATTACATGAAGCTCTATGCTACGCTAAAGTTCCAGCCAAAGGAGCCCAGATTCCAAGCCATGAAGGCAGTGAACTCATTTTAGATTACTTCCAACTCCAATCACACCTTAACTGGAGCTATACCTATATAATATACTGCCAGAAGAAATTTTATTGATTTGGAAAATTGAAGAAAAAAAAATCAGCAATTAGGAAGCCATTATTTGTATTCTATTTATTCAATTGCTATTCCATTTTAATAAATAATGAATTATTCTAATAATAAGCAATTAAGCATTGTTTTCCCCCTTCTCTCATATCTTTGTTGGGTGTAGTATCTTTTATTTTCTCCATTATTTTGGAAAACAAAAACTGAGGTTCCAAATTACCTGCTGCGACAAAAGACTGTTTGTACATTGTAGCCATGGTTTAACTCACGGTTTGAGAAATTCTTGTTTAAACCAGAAACTCTTTACTCTTGCTGCTGCAAACCAAAACATATACTTACTTTTTTTATTTGCACTGAGATGTCCTTCAACTGATAGTGAGAGACTACTTTCTTTTGACATATAAAGACCATCAAAATAAGGTTTATCTCTCCTAACAAAGTTTTCTTTATTCACATGATGAGGAATCAAATCCTTTACAACATGCGAAACCAACCCAACTATTTATCAATTATATTGTACTTTGTTGGTCGAAACCATATAATAATGATACATAAATGTGACGCAAAAATTCAGTACAAATCACAGCAATAACTTTAAAGTTGAAATCAAGTTTATTAGAAGCATTACACAAAGAATGTCCAGAAACTTTTCTCCTTAGATTACAAATATTTCACAATACAACAACCAATACAGTTTCTAAAATTCAAAAGCTGTTTCGTAGCTCATAATATGTGTTTATTAAAAAAATGCACACCACACACAATTAAGAACAATATAGATCTAATAATGATTTGGTAGAATTGAAGCTCCTCCTATAAACTGTCTCCTTCACTATATGACTTTGGCACCGTAAATAAAATGGCTGTTAGAAGATCAAAGTAGAGTGGCAACTGCGCTACGGCATAGAAAGTGACAGGTAAACAAGTGGCTACATAAATGGGGAATATGACTGTCTTGTATTTGTGAGTGAACAGAAAAGAATGGCTGGTGCAGAAAGTGACAATCAATGCAACTATGGATACGAAAAGAGAACTTAAGCCAAGAAGAAGTTTGAGTGGCAAATCTCTGCGAAACTCTCGGTATAGCTTTCGAGAAGTGAGTATAGTGAGGAACATTATGAGTCCAGTGAGTGAGAAGCCAAGTCCAACTAATGAAGAAATAACAAATGCGTTGAATGCAGGCTCGTCTTCTAGATGAGGCGAACCGTGGTCGTCGTTGCCACCAGGGATGGTGGCGGCCGTAGCAAAGGATACACCGGCAACAAGGGCAGCCACAACAGAGCAAGATTCAGATGTCTCCTTCAGCCACTCGCTACTCTCCTCTCTAAGTTCTTTATGTTTTTCCTTGAAGATTTCGTTTGCGGTTTGATTGTTCTTGTCGGTTCTAAGATGATAGTGTTCTGGCACAAGGCTCTTAATATACTGATTCAATGTAAAATAAAAACATCAACTTATGTACATAGGGTGGTTATTTTGTGGTATAGTCACAAAATTGTCACATTCTTTTAATCTGATTCTTATTTTTTAAGGTTTTTACAAAGATAGATGATTTTTTTCTCTCGATTCATATACAAATATTTTGTGATTGATAACAGTAAAAAACTATAGGTGTTGTATATGTTGTTGTCCAATTAGAATTTGAGTTTCATCTTGGTAATATGCATAACTTTTTTAAAGCAAAATCTTTTTTCACTTGTTACTGAGATGAAACTTCAACTCTAATCAGAGAATAGCGCATATAACACCTAAAGAACTGTATGTAAGTTTTTTCAATGTAAAAATCTCTACTGCGAAAGTCCATATGGAAATTAAACTCAAAATATTATACCTGAAACCAATTTACGTCCCACATCAACTGTAAGGCGCAACCAGATATTTGCCAAGGCTTATACGCTTCTGAAGCATATGCTGCCATGTGCAACATGGTCTTCCCATCCTTGTTTACTGCCCGAGTTAAGGTACTCCAAACTTCTGGGTTTTCTTTTTGAAATTTCTTTCTCAAATTTTCAACTACAAGAGGTTTCTTGTTCCTCACTGCGACAAGCATCATATTTTCTTCCTGTGAGTTAGTGTCATAGATGACACCTTGAATGTTAGTTAAAATTTCAGTCACCATTTCAACTATGCCATTTCTTGCTGCAACCAAAACTGTTGTTTCATCTAGTATGTCACTTGAAGTTTTTGTTTTGCCATCATCCCATCTTTCTTCTTCCAACAATTCCAAGCATTTGGTTTCTCCTGCCAATGCCAAGTGAAACAAGGAGAGATAAATGTTGCTCCTCTTCTTCATATATGTCGTACATATATAATCCAGGAAGAGAGATTCTAACAACACACTCTTTATAATTAGTTAAAATTTATTTAAAAACACAAAATTTTATGAGTCTCACTTCTTATTATGAAAGTGTTCTTATCAGCATGTTGTTCAATTTCCTTCTTTGCTTCACTTTGACATAGAGTTTCTATTCTGCCATCAACCTTTGGTTTTCTTTCTTCTTCCAACACTTCCGAGCGAGTGATTTCTCCTACCATTGCCAAGTCAAACAAAGAGAGAGGTAAATGTTGATTCGCTTCTTCATAGTGATTCACACACACACGCACACACACACATTATGGATCTCACTTCTTTTTATGACAATTTTCTGCTCATCATCAACATGTTGATCAGTTTCATTCTTTGTGTCATTTTGACTTGAAGTATCTGTCTTGCCATCAACCGGTGGTCTACTTTCTTCTTCCAACTCTTTTGAGTGGCTACTTTCTCCTGCCATTGCCATGTCAAAGGCAGGTAAATCTTGTACATCTTTTACATATATATCGAACATAGTTAAACTGATTAACACGTTATTATTTGTTAAAATTTAATTAAAATACAATTTTTTTTAGTCTTACGTAATATTTAATGAACTCCAGTAACAATTTTGTAGTTTTCAAAAAGACATTAATCAACAGTAAAGTGTGTTAGAACATGTGCATTAGATTGAGTGTACATTGTCAACAGAGTTAACTTCATCTATTTTGTTACTTTCCATTGTAACTATAGTTAGTTAGTGTGTTAGATTGTCTTCTTTAGTTTTATGTTGCAACTCAGGGGCGGAGACAGGGGGGGGCTAGGGTGGGCCACCGCCCCCCCTAAAATTTTATTAATATAATTTTTATTATATATATTAAAAATTAAAAATTAAAAATTAAAAAAATAATTTGACAATAACAAAATATTACATTGCATAATATAATGATATAATAATTTTTAATATTACATTAAGAAATAGGATAAAATATTTTTGAGATTGCATTACATAATATAATAAAAATCTTTAAGATTATATTACATAATAAGATAAAATATTTTTTAATATTGCATTCAAATATAGTATAGAATATTTTTTAATATTGTATTCAAAAATATGATAGAATATTTTTAAGATTGTATTGCATAATATAAAATATTTTTAAGATTGTATTGTATAATATAAAATATATTTAAGATCGCATTGCATAATATGATAAAATATTTTTAGGATTGTATTTCAAAAATTGGTTAAAATCGTATGCTTAAATTAATATAAATAGAAATATATTTTTGTGTTGATAGTATGCATTTCATTCCAAATAATATTAGAATTTTAGAGAGTTTATGTTTGCATTATTGAGAAAATTATTATGAGATCATATAGAAGCGTTTGACAAGTCTAATTCTTAACTTTCCATCAGAATTTAAAGGTACTTATTTATTATCATAGTGGAGTTGTCCATTGGATTGATTATCCAATTTGGACGTTGTGATTTTTTATCTAATTGGGTTTTCCACGCTAAAACTGATTGTGTCTTCTTTATCTCTTATCTCCATATTATTACTTTGAGTTTGATTTTAAATTATGAATTATTTTATTAAGACTCACTAAACTTTGTATCAACCCACCCTGTTTGCAATTTGTCTTTTTATGGTTTGCGATTTGCATATTTTTGTATATTATATTTATATTGTCTTCAAATACTTTTATTTACGATATAATTTTTTTATGTTCGCCCCCCCTCAAAAAAATTTCTGGCTCCGCCACTGTTGCAACTGCATGCTTTCTGTATATATAAAACGGTTTTCTAGAGTTTAGTGAGTTCAGTTTCCATCTCTTAGTACTACCAGACATTAATCATTGACTTCCAACCCTAAGATATTCTGAGTTAAAAAAGAGAGATATCTTACTACCCGTTCTCACCTAAAAAAGTACACTGATTCAAGTTTTGCTCACAACAAACATAGTTTATGTACAAAGGAGAAATACGAAGCTTCTAGAAAGAAATTCTACAATTTAAAAAAATAAGAGAAAAAATGAAGATATCTAAATTGAAATGAATGGAATACGTACAAAGAGAAACAAAAGAAAATGTAGAGAAAAATATTGCGGGAAACAATTAATAACTATCATTAATATTAATATAATAAATCAATTAAATATTGTGTGTATAATTACATTAAATTACCTACATATCTGCACAAATTAATTAGCCTAGGACATCGCCACAAGTCTTGTTGGTTTTCTTAATTATATCATGCAACTTAGGTTAATTAATATTGTATTAAAAAATAAAATAATAATTATTTTGTAACATTGTTTTTCTTCTAACATAATAATTATAATGGAACAGGGTAAGTACCTTGTTTTAGTATATGCCCAACAATATTAAACATGTCTCGGTCAAATTCCCAATCAGTCGGTATATCCCCGTCTCTACTAATAAGTGACCTCTCTTTTGTTATCCTCAATAGCTCCTTAAAGAGTTGAGAACCCCATTGATGCCTCTCTTTTGTCTTCTTTACTTCGTTTATGTCTTAAAAAGCAAGTGCGCAATTAAACAGGCCAGAAGAATTGTGTTAATCATTTAATAAAGTACTAGTAGATAGCAATAAATCAAGAAAAATGGAGAGTCTACTATACTAGTACAAACAATACATACTCACTCCTGAAAGGCCAATAATATGTACAAATGCAGACCTAACAAATACAAATGCAGACCTAACAAACAGTTGAAAGGTTTCATAATTAGGTGGCAAAAGTCCAAATCCAAACTGTTCATTGATTGGTGGGTTTTCTGCGTCAACCGGGTTCTTTTTCCAAGACATTTTGCCTGACCAAAAGAAAGATGTGTGAGAAGTACGTAGTAGTGGATTTTGAGTTTTGAGAAACTAGTCTCCAAAAACAAAACGATAAATTACGACATGTTCCATTTACACCTTGTTTGGTTTTGTATCTAGCTATCACCTATGAAGACATATAATAAAATAAGTTTCAGTAAGTATAGTTAGGTATTAATAGAAAAACGGGACAGTTCACATATATATAGTATACCAATAGCGAGACTCAACGATCGAGCAAAGAATTCATATAATGTGGCGTAGTTCTCTGGACAATTCAGTTCATCAGACTCTGTAGGCTTATCCATCTCTGCCAAATACTTCTCCCTTTGCCTTTTAACGTCCAGACGTGGTTCTACAAGTATACCTTTTTGACAAAAGAATATATGTAGTAAATAGAATTTTTTACACAAGGACGACACTGTATTCATGATTCGTGAATGTGCACATTTAAAAAAATTATACTTCTCCAATTCATATAATTCTATATACTTTGTCTCTTTTCTCTTAATATTTTTTCCTGGTTACAATTTCTTTGTTCAAACTTAGTGTACAAAAACAATTTATTTATTTATTTTAAAATTGGTTATACCTGATGATTAATTGAAATACAATGATCAAGATCGGTATAATTTCATAAAATACTGATAGAGTGGACATGTTTGGATGTAAATTTCTTTAGAAGTACTTCTAAAAGAATAAAGTAAGAAAAAAAAATGAAATGAGCTTCTCAATAAGGTAAAATAAGTTTTTCATTAGTTAATTTATAGATGTCATCTTGTTTTTTTAGAGAAGTTATATTGGTGATCTTCTAAAAATTAGATAATTGAGAGCTTATTTTTGTTTATGGAAAAGTTCATCTCATTTTTTTCTTCTGATTTTCTTTTTTAAAAAATACTTCTAAATAAACTTACCCAATCAAACCAAATGTATCTTACTTACATCTGTACAGGATTTGCTTCCACAATGAGAGTTTGCTTGTACTTTCGAAGGCCGATGGTCTGGTGGCTAGGACAGTGAAAGGATTGAACTTCTCTTTAGTCTCTTGGGTAAGGGAACCATAATAATACACTATTATGAGTGCCAAATCTGCATAACATATGTGTACAGTAATTAAATTATAAAACAAAAAAAATTAATCCTTAACTACTGTTCATCATTTCGAACTTTGACGTTAAGGATAGGTCAAATTTGATCCTTACTTTGGCAAATAATTATCATTTTGGTCGCTTATTCTCAGAAAATATATATATATATATATATATATAAGTATTTTGATCTCTAATATTAGCGCAAATCAATTACTTTAAGTTCTCTTTATATTACACATCAATTATTTTGGTAATCTGACAGTAGTCTTCAAATTAAAGTATCAAATTAATAATGATATTCTTCTAAATTGATTAGTGCTTAATTATAATCTATCAATTTAGTGTACAGCTAGATCTCAATTACATATTTGTTACATTATAGCTATAAGACCTGTGAAAGAATTTTGAATTGCCCAAGTCAAGAAAATTTTTTATTGTATGATGCTAGACTATTATATATGTGTCCACAATGTGAATTAATCTCTAAGAAATTATTGTATGATGTAAGACTATTACTTTTTTTAACTGGATCAATCTTTATATATATTTATATGATTACATATAACATAGAGATTTATTATAACTATAAATATATGATGATCAATGACAAATTTAAAAACTTCAAGTTGTGGAAATAATACTTTTATATATATATATATATATATAATTAAAAAAATACTAATAATATCTATTTTAGAGATTGTGAAATAGAGATGTGGGGAAAAATAAATTGATTTTTTTTTCATGTATACTATATTTGGAAGTGTCTAAAAAGTCAGTGGGGTCGCAACTGTCCCCATTCTCTAGATCTTATAAGTGAATTAGTCCATGGTGATGACCCTCATTAATTACCGAGAAAAAGTTAATAAAACTAACTAGATGTCATAGAGACTAATTATAATTAACACTATAGGCACATGATAATTTTATACAATATAATTTCAGGCAAGAAGAAGAAATATCCGTGTGATTTAGAATCACTAGATGTTCGTAGGCCCCATACCACTCAATATCATCGTGTGATATAGGTATTAGTAACATTAATTTTTGTGTTTATTTTTCTTTATCGTTATGACATAATAAATGACTACAGAATAAGAAATAGGCACAAATAAAAATATTATAGCAAGTATTTATTGCTGTACAAATAACATTTTGGATAACGCACAGAAGATAAGATAGGTATAAGTATTAGATACCGTAATATTCGCTGGTGATAGCACAGTGAAGAATAGTGTTATCTTTGTTGTCTCGCAGAAGAGCGTTGTCGTCGTCGGAAATGCTAGAGAGATAGGAAAAGGCCCGTCTCTGGCCGTTGATAACAGCTTGAAACAGAGGTGTCTCCCCACGGATGTTTTTTTGGCTCACCAAACTCTTCCTCTCATTCTTCAATCCAATGATTATCTTACATATTTTGGCGAACCCCCTCGACGCCGCAACATGCAGAGGGGTGTCACCGCTCTTGTTCGTCACTTCCAAAGGATTGGTTTTTCCATCATAATTCCTGCAACCGATAGAGATATAAGGTGAGTTTGATGATTAAAACGAGAAGGAAAGAAGGAAAATAGCTAGCATGGATTATGGATTTGATTTCCTCTATTAGTAAAAACTAACATTCCTAATAAATCAATATTTATCCATAAATAAAAAAAATTGCAGCCACCTGATGATGATTTCGTTCACGAGGGCTTTAACCACATCTTCTTTGTTCATATCTACGGCCACGTGCAATGCTGTGCCCAGGGAGTCGCTGATCTTTGTGATGTGACACGTTGGGTAATTAGCATACATGTTGATAACCATTTCCCAATAACCTGCCAACGTGCCCTTAGTCAGAAGGTATATGAGACTTCGTCCTTCCTCCAAATTTCCAGGATTCATAGTACTCGATCAAATTACTAGAGCTAGCTTCAAATAATGAGGATATAAAGTACTCACAATGCAATGCATGCGTTATTATAAACTATTAATTAGTTGCATGCATCTTATAACACCAAAAAGGGAATTGATTTGAAACTTCAACTTCACATGTTACGCTATGTCACTTTTTCTAGGTCACACGGGAAGAATAATTTTAGTTAGTAATCATCTTCGATCGAGACTGGTATGAATTATGAGACCAATGAAGCTGTAGCTAATAACCAGCAAAGAAAAATAAAAAGCGCAATTACTTTGCTTGTTTTTCATTCAATTCGGTAGCTAGCTATATATCATGTCGTGCAACACACCTTCAGTTATCTTTTTTTTCCTTTTTTGGAATGTTGCATTCGTAGCTGTGGCGTTTCCTTTCTCTTTTTTGCGCCTTGTCACTCTCTCTGTAACCTAACTAAAGCGGGGATACAAAGATAAAGCAGAAAAAGAGTTAAAGTTTTTGTTCCATACTTCATGCATGCGTGACATCAGTTGCAGAGATGTTTCAGGTTTCCCTACTCCTTGGTGATTCTCAATCTGGGGTTAAACCGCTGCAGAGTATGTTTTGTTAGATTAAGGTGGATTAGGCTAATCAATTATGTGTTTGCAGTTGCAGTTTTTGTTAGGAATTTCAAAATTAAACTTTGAGCAAAAGCTACCATAATACGAGCAGATTTAGGGCTCAATTGACGTTAATGACCAAATAAAAAAAACTGCGTTGTTGGTTTGAAATTTGTGATGGAGAAAATGTCATTAAGAAAAGAGATCACTCTAAATTAAGATGATAAATAGACCTTCGGTAACACATAATATGATAATTTGACATTCTAATTGCCATGTAGTTTTTTGGCAGACCGACTTTAATGATAGGAATTAAGAAAAACAGTAATAAAAAAATAGGGATTAAAATGATTGAAATAATTTACAGGACTAGAAAAGCAAAATGACCAAATTACATAGACTAAAAAAAATAGCCTAAATACATATAATATTATATTTTTTAACTCTAAAAACCACAATAAAATGTCATTTTACAGGTTTTTAACATTCAAAGCATAATATTAATAAAACAAACAAATCATATTACTTAAGTTTAAATTTTAATAGAATAACCAGTATCTATTCAGCACACATGATTAATCACATAATATATATATATATAATGATTAATTCTATTGGTAACTAGCTACGTCTGGACATTTCAATAATTTTATAACATTATTTATCACTTATAAAACAAAGTTAACTATCATTAGAGATTTAATTTAAATAATATCTAATAACATTTTTAACTATTTTTTATAACATTATTTGTCATCACTTACACCAATTACTCATTAATATATAATTAAATTGTAGTTATAGTTGAGCGTTATCAATTATTTACCGTAAAAAAAAATCAAATAATCTCACGTTAATGAAATGTTCAATATATAAAAATATAATAGAAACTATATGTCATCATTCTTTTTTTTTTCTTTTTTATCACATTTATAATTATTTTATATATGTTTTATTTATCTTTTACGCCTCCAAAATTGTTGGGAGTAACCGACTTAGGACTTGTTTGAGTAAAAAATTTTAAAAGTACTTCCAAAAGAAAAAAATAAGAAAGAAAAAAAATGAGATGAACTTTTCTAAAAGAAAAAATAAGTTTTCCGTTAATTAATTTTTAGAAATTTATCTATATAACTTTTCTAAAAGATAAAATGACATCTACTAATTTACTAATGAAAAATTCATTCTAACTTATAGAGAAATTCATTTCATTTTATTTTTCTTATTTTCTTTTTCTAGAAGTATTTTTAATAAAGCTTATATCCAAGCAGTTTCTAACTGTAGGATTCCGAACAAAAGTAAAACCTTTCTTGTTTCAATTAATATAATTTATTCTAAGAAACAAGCAAGTTTTTTTTAGTCCATAAAAAGTCTATTACAATTTACGTATCATAAATTTTTGTGAACAGTTTATACTGTTATGGTGCAAGATTTTATTTATTTTTATTTCATTGCGCGAGATTCATTTTCTGCTTAACTGTCGAAGCCTATACATATCGTCGTGTCTCAAGTGGTATCCATGTATCTAAGTGCTTTCTAAAAATGCACGCCAATTAAAGCTATAATCTTTCTTCTTTTTGTCTCCTTTTTGTATCATTGTAGTTGAAGAAATCAAAAGCAAAGAATTGACATATTTATTTAGGTTATGTTATATAAAATTAGTTTAAAAATTAACTAAAATTTGAAAAATTAGTTGGTAATTAGAAGTAGAAAAATTAATTTATCAAACTATAAGTATTTAAAAAATTAATTATTGAAACAGTTAAAAAATATAAAGTGACAGAAATATAATAAAATTGTGATTTAATTAAAAAAAATACAAAAATGAATAAATTGAGCATGAACTGAAAGAAAATATCAAAACCTATGGTTAACATTTTTAAAAATGTTATTTCAAATAATGTTTTAAAAATACTAAAAATTATTTAAAAAGTATTTATCGAGTAGTTAAACAAGTTTTACATCTAATAAAAAATTTAAAATAATATTTACCGAATATAAGTTTAGTTGATATATATTGACAAACTATTTCTTTAAAATTTGATCTAAAAGTAACATGAAATAGTATTGTACGTAATAGTACATAGAGTCCTTACGCTTAATTAACTGATATATTAACCATTTTAATTTTTCATAAGTACAATAATTAAATAAATAATGAAAATACTTAATTTTTTGTTATTTTTATTTAATTTTTACAGGCTTTAAATTTTTTTGGTCGACATAAAATTCAAAAATATGAATGTACTTTTGTTGTATTCTGTTTTAGATCGGATTTCAAAATGCTAAATTCTGAATTTAAAATTAAATAAAAATAAAACATTCCTATGAATTTCGAGCTTTTGGTAGCTAGATATTTATCAACTATATATAACTATCACCAAATTAATAATTCAAAATGTATGATGAATTTAATACGGCTAAATTAAAATAAGATAAATTATAAAATCTCGTTCTCAATTGTGTTTGGAGATATCGCAGGGCAATCAACAAAAAAAAAATGTCACAGGGGATATACCTTAATTATTAGAAAGGAAAAACGGGTAAATTAGAGAGTGGGGTGTGCATATTCTTTGGAAACCTGAAACATACTCAATGAGAAGCACGTTGGAGATCAGATGCATGTAGGGTGAAAGAAGCCAGAAACCTGCGACTGCACACTGCACACTGCAGCAGTGGCTCTCTGCAACTGTGATGAAATAAAGCCAGTAGCCAGATATATGCATGCATGTTTCTGCGTCCTCCAGTCCCCGCTCGTAGTTACACATATATAAGTTGTATAGTGAAAACCGGTTCGGTCATTGAATTGGTCGAGATAATGGGTCAGTGATTTAATGGTTTAATCGGTGGGTCAGTAATTAAATCTGTTTGAATCGGTCTATATTAAAAATTTTAAAATTATTATATATAAGTATATAATTAATATTATTTGATTAAAAAAAATTCAAAAATTCAAAATATCAATTGAAGTATTAAAGTTAATAATAAAATAGAATGTAAATAACGACTAATTAAAATATGTGTTGCACATCTCTTCCTCTCCTCTATGTTCATCACCTCTCCTCTTCCTCTTCCTGCTGCACGTTTTCATCTTCCTCTGCTGTGCTTTATTCACTTTTTGTTGTGCGTTTTCAAAATCGGGTTTTGAAAAAAACCATCTGATTTTCACCGAATTTGACCAAGTCACCTGCATGACTGATTTAATAGCAGAACCGGATCGATTATGTTATCGATTCCCGGTCCAACCGGTCGGATCAGCCGTTCCGATCCGGTTTTAATAACACTGGTTGTATACATTAAATATGACCTAACCTATATTGACAAATAAAATTTATGTTTGACATACATGACTTTACTATTTATTATTAAAATATTATCATATCAGATTTGTTAATTATGATTTACATTAGAAAAAATTATTAAGGTCAATCTAGCTGTGAGGAGTTTAGTTAAGGTCTTAGGTTAAACCTTATCAATATATAAAAATAATGATAGTTTTGTAAGTACAAATTGTTGATATACTTTTTTGGTTTAATTACTTTTTTATCATATAATTTATTTTTTAAGTTTAATTTAATCTTCTTATTACTTAAAATTTAATTAGGTCCTGTAATTTTTAAAAAATATTTGGTTCTTCATTTTAAAAATATTTAATGAAGTCCCTTATATTTTTTAAAATTAAAATCAAATTAAATATATTTTAAATATATAATAAAAGACGTAATTGAATCTTTTAAAAGTAAACAACTCAACTGAACCATTTTTCTAAAATCACGGTATATAATTGAACCTATAAATAATAATAATAGAACCAGATTGCACCTAAAAAAAATTAAAAGATAAAAAAGTAATTAAAAATTACTTTTTAATTTTCATTAGTAATTAAAAACAATTGACGAAAACTAATTGATCCTAATTATCAACATCTTAGTGGATTTGCACCAACCAAATGTTTGGCTTTTCTAATATGTACGTAGGAATACTTATCCATCCATCTTTCGGAAGTAAAAAATGTAGAGAAAGGCAAAACACATACATTTTAATATTTTATGATCAAGATATGGGAAAAAAAAAGAGTAGCCACTCATGCACCTGCCTCTCTTCTTAACTGAAAGAAACAAAAGCAGAAGTTATTCGTGTGAATGTCAAATTTTATTAATGTGTTTCACATGCAACTGAAATATACTAACCTGTTTGTTTAGGCGTTTTGGTTTCCATTGAAATTGATAGACGCAAAAACTTTCAAAATATACTCTAGTTGATTAATGAATCATTAAAGGCAACGAGTGCCACGCTTAATAAGGCCTATTATTCTATTAACGCCTCATACATATGTCCACAATTGATCCTATTAATTATTAGCGGGATATAATTTGTTACTAATAAATCAGAAGTCGATTAAAATTTATTTTTTAAAATTTTAATTAGTAACTAAGATTTTCATTAGAGAGGTGAGGGTTAAACCGCTGCAGAGTATGTTTTGTTAGATTAAGGTGGATTAGGCTAATCAATTATGTGTTTGCAGTTGCAGTTTTTGTTAGGAATTTCAAAATTAAACTTTGAGCGAAAGCTACCATAATCCGAACTGATTTAGGGCTCAATTGACGTTAATGACCAAATAAAAAAACTGCGTTGTTGGTTTGAAATTTGTGATGGAGAAAATGTCCTTAAGAAAAGAGATCACTCTAAATTAAGATGATAAATATACCTTCGATTACACATAATATGATCATTTGACATTCTAATTAATTAATTGCCATGTAGTTTTTTGGCAGACCAACTTTAATGATAGGAATTAAGAAAAACAGTATAAAAAAATAGGGATTAAAATGATTGAAATAATTTATAGGACTAGAAAAGCAAAATGACCAAATTACATAGACTAAAAAAAATTAGCCTAAATAAATATGATATTATATTTTTTAACTCTAAAAACTACAATAAAATGTCATTTTACAGGTTTTTAACATTCAAAGTATAAATAAAACAAAAAAAAATCATATTACTTAAGTTTAAATTTTAATAAAATAAAATAATGTCCATTAATAACAATAAATTTACATCTAAAATAAATAATGTCCATTAATAATAATAAATTTACATCTAAAATAAAATAATATAATGACAATTCAAAACAATATAAAATCTTAGGAAAAATTAAGATATACAAATTATAAATTCATATAAATAAGTAAATTATATGTTTTATAAAAAGAAACAAATAAATATCTGATAACATAATTTGTATCTATTTTTATTTTTATTAGTATCTTTAATTAATTTTAAAATTTTAAAAATAATAAAAAATTGAAAATGCGGGTTCAAATCAATTATCTATCTGTATCGATTCTTGGCCTTTTTTTCTTCCACCAAGAGACCAGTTTAATAAATTTTTGACAGATTCTCACCAGTTTTGAAATCTTTTTAAATTTTTTTTATCAAATTCAATTGTAAAAATTATGATTTCCACGGTCACAACATATAATAACGTACAAGGTACGCATACCCGTGGCAGCCTCCCGTTCTCCATAGTTTTTTTTTTTTTTACAATATTCAATTTACATGTTGGACTTAACACACTTAATTCATTTTTTTTTTGTGTTAAGAACAAAAAAATATGATAAAGATGAGTACTCAAGTGACCGCGATGGCCAAGATATATTCTGACCAAAACCAACGTTTGTGTTTTATTAAATATGTAATTATTAAAACTTGGAAATGTAGAACAGAAATGTCCTATCAGTTAGACGCCACAGTACGCTTCTTTTTTTTTTTTTTGTTGGCTCCTATTGCTCTAGTGGTCAAAGGAAAAGAAAACAGACAACTAATTGGATGAAAAAGAATTTGTCCAGATATAATTTTCAATTAATGGCGTCCAATTACTAAATGTGTGTTTGAAAACTAAGAAATCAAATCTGAAAAAATTTACATTAAAATGCAGAAAGTTAATTATAACCTTCTTAAATATGAAAAATCAAATCTGAAATATAAAATCAAATAAGCTAATAAAATTGTTGAATCGCATGAGCTTAGAACCTCAGACTGAAATAGTATGAATTTCTTCGTGCTTTTGACTTGTAAGCTATTGGTTCTAATAAATTTCAGGATTGTCTTACTCATTCAATTAATGGCATCCAATTATTAAATGTGTGTTGGGAAACACCTTAGAAATTAAGAAATCGTTTTAAAAACTATAACGATAAACTTCTTAGTATAAATGTGAAAAATCACATTGAAATATAAAACCGAACACGCTATGCAAAATTGTTGAAAGACAATTAAATGGTAGAACCTCAGCCCAAAACAACATGAATTTTTTCTCGTGCTTGTAAGTTGTAGGTTATAGTAATTAGATGGAGGTAAATTTAGGGGTATCAAATACATAATAATACCATGTCAGATCTATTGTTACTAAAGCATATTTGTTAGATGTCTGAATAAGTCGTTCACAAGCTTGCATAATAAATACAATAATAAATTCTAGAACCTCATTTGCTAGTGCCACCTACTGAAGAAACCACGCGCTTAAACACCATAGTACTACAATTTAAGGGAAAACTAGTCGGTAATCCGTGCTTTCGCACGGATGTACTGATTTGTTACGCTTCGATTCGCTTTAAATTAGAAAATTATTTTTATAATAAGTAAACATATAAATAGTTTAGAAATGAAGAAAATGATGAATTTATAATAGGAATAAGAAATTATGTTTGTTGTGTGTAATATAAAGATATGATAATTATAAGTAAACATATGAATGAAAATTCTAACACTTATTTGTATATATTTTTTGTCTTTGATTACGTCTGTAGCATTTCTTTTGCATGGGTAATAAAGAAAGATTATTTCATAACAATAGGTATATAGATGTAGTGTAATACAATTGAAGACATCTGACGATCAATTTGTAATGTAGAACTCATTAACAATTTTGTTAATATCTTACAAAATTTCAGCCTAGAAATATAATATTGTATATAAATGTAACTGATGAGTTACAACAATTTCAAAAAGATTGAAAGCTTGAATAGTTTGAGTGAAATATGACTAATGCATGACTGATTGAAAACTTGTTAGAATTTAAATTCATATAATCACTATAAGATAAAGTTATAAAATGAATAGAAAAAATGAAAAAGTTAGCTTGGAACAAAAATACTAATTTTCAATCTAAGCAAAGAATTGTAATATGTAACAAGCAACTTTCAATTTTGAACTTAAATTAAATAAAACAACTTAAAAACTTTATGCAAAATTAATGCTTTGTTAGTAAATTGCCCACTTGTTTAGGTCTTCTCTTTCAATTTATTCAAGTAATACCTTCATTTTGTCCTGCATCTTTTCTCCACTATTAACTTTCATCTTCTATTCAATCATCAATTGAATTATTTTTATTCACTTATGTTTGTGTCAATACTAACTTTTATAGAGGTCCTGCGTCAAATTTCACAATTGAACATTTCATTAATCTTTTACCCGTTCACCTAAATTTCTGAAATAAACATCAGTTTTCATTTACTAACGTTTTTTAAACAAATATAATTGAACTATTGATTATAAATAGGAGTAATATTAACAAAAGATAAGCAACAACAACAATCAAAGATTTATGTGAAAAATTCTTATTCTATAAGATAATACCAAATCGATGAAATCAACTAAAAAATTTTCATGTGAAAAGTAGTATCGAAAGCGTCATAAATTTAAAAGTAACATGAGAAATAAGGAAACATACCAAAAAATGTCATTTTGACATTTGATCAAACATATAACTTGTGACCAATAAATCAGTTTAGAACAAAATCAAATAGATATTTAAAAATTTCTCCAATTCTCATATATTCTTATAAAGACATGTTTAGTATCTTTTTACATATAATATTTTAACCCATAGGCCATATCAAATAAATCTTTTTGACAAATTTAATCCATATTCACAATATTAGAGAAATTTTAATGAAGGAGAAAAAAACAAAGAAAGTAATTTGGCCAAACCAAAATCAACAAAGAAAATATAAACTAAAAAAACTATTCACCTTTGTTACTAAAGATCACTATAAATCATGAAAAAATTATGAAAAAGTTGTAGTCACAGTGGCTAGCAAAGACATCTTCAGTGAGGGTTACGATGTTGAACGGTTAACAGAGAAGTAAAAAGATATTTCATCGGTTTATTTTTCAAATAGAGAGAAAATAAATTGAGTAAATAAAGAAGGTAAGAGAATAGAGAAAAATGGTGAGAAGATAGAGAACATTAGAGAAGAAGAACATTTTCAGAGTTGAGAAAAAAGAGAAGATGATAAGAAAGATATTTGAACACATCTAACTCTTAAAAAGGTAGTTAAAACAATATATCATTTAGACTGAAAATATATTTAAAAAACTACAAGATCTAACATAGTTTATTAATGGCAAAATGAATGTGTAGCAAAAATAAGAGAAAGAAAGAAGTGAAGTTCAATAATAATTTTTTCTTCTTGTGATAATATACCTCTGTTAAGATCAGATCATAAGCAATTGATCCACTTAAGGTTTCATCTTTTGTCACGTCTGTGCAAACCTATCAATAATTAGACTTGGTCAATTAAGGTGAGAACCAATAAAATTGATAAATATGAAGGGCCAAAAGGAGAAAATTATGAAAATCATAATATAAAATGAAAGGAGACCACTGCACTCTAGATAGTTGTCAAATAAATTAATAAGAGAAAGAAAGAAGTGAAGTTCAATAATATTTTTTTCTTCTTGTGATAATAAACCACTGTTGAAATTAGGCATTAAACAATGGATCCACTTAGGACTTCATATCTTGTTACGCATGTGGAAACCTGTCAATAGTTAGACTAAGTCAATTTAGATGAGAACCAACAATATTGAGAAATATGAAGGACTCAAAGTAGGAGATTGTGAAAATCATAACATAAAATGAAAGGAAATCACTATAATTTTATAGACAGTTGTTAAGTAAATAAGAGAGAAATTACTATATCACCAGCGGTTTAGAGTCTTTTGGAAAGATAAAATTAAAATAATATTGAGATTTTATATTTTTGTAACTGGCTAGTAAGATATCATGCGTAAACAGGTAATACCATTGTCTATGTATTAAAGAGATAGTAATGTATGAGATGGATGAAATAAATGATATAATGAGTGAAATCACTACACTTAGCAAGTTTTTAGACAGTTGTTGAGTAAATATGGGAGAAATTACTATACCAATGATTTAGAGTCTTTTTGGAAGGAAAAATTAAAATAATATTGAAATTTTGTATTTTTGTAATTGGCTAGTACGATACCCTGTGTACACAAGTAATACCACTATCTACGCGTTAAAGAGATGACATGTGAGAGGGATGAAAAAAATATAGATTTTCTTATCAAAAAGGGGTGCAATTAGCAAGTTTTAATTTAAAAAATATTGGAGTGCACTTATAAAAAACAGTGTACAATTAGCAATTTTTTATTTGAGAATAGTCCCGTCTACTTATTAAAAAGGAGGTGCAATCAGCAAATCAATATTCAATTACCATTTTATCCCTATTTTTTGCCAAATGTCAACAATATAAATGGTCTACTTTTGTAATTATGCTAGCAGTTTGCTTTTATACACTGGCGGATATACTTGTAATTTTTTTTATTGTATACAATTATTTTATTCACACACTTAAAAAATTGATAATTGGCATAGACTAAAATTTAATTGGCTTGGACTAATATTAATTGCTGGCTCCACCACTGCTTTTATATGTGTATAGTAGATGCAAGGAAGTTTGGTTTCGCCTCCAGATGAGTCCCACGATGCCAAAAGTAGACAATTCAACGACGCCAAAATGATTCGTAAGGCACACAGGAGAATTTTTAATTTGTCATGTTGTCTTCACTTAACTCTTTGCATTCCTATAAATGTCACACACCTAGCATCTCAATATGCATCAACAAACACATTAAGATTTGTCATAAGAAAAAAAGAAAGAAAAGAAGTGTGAGAGATGGAAAACTTCCCCGTGATCAACTTGGAGAATCTCAACGATGAGGAGAGGAAAGCTACACTGGACCAGATTGAAGATGCTTGCCAGAACTGGGGATTTTTTGAGGTATCGCACAAACCATATCACAAAAAGCTTTGTTATATATATATATATATATATGTTCATTTGCAAGTGTACATCGCAAAATTTTCTTCATGTTATTCATTTGAACTATATTAATTATGTTGCTATATATCCGAATTGTAGTTGGTGAATCATGGAATACCCCTTTAACTTTTGGATACTGTGAAAAGGTTAACAAAAGAGCATTATAGGAAATGCATGGAGAAGAGGTTCAAGGAGGCAGTCGCAAGCAAGGCCTTAGAAGTTGAAGTAAAGGACATGGATTGGGAGAGTACCTTCTTCTTGCGCCATCTCCCAACCTCCAACATCTCTGAAATCCCTGATCTCAGCCAAGAGTATAGGTATGACAAAGTGAAAACTAAGAAGAGCATATACATGAATCATGAAATATATTGTTGATGGCATCATATAATAATATTTTCATTACCAATAATAACAAACCAATGATGTATTTAACTGTGATTTGGGTGACAAATTTGATAATATGATGCATATCTACACATGACATGGTCTGAACTGGATGAGTTAATGATTCAGGGATGCAATGAAGTAATTTGCAAAGAAATTAAGCTTGCAGAGGAGTTTCTAGACCTGTTATGTGAAAATCTTGGAGAAAGGGTACCTGAAGAATTCATTTTATGGATCAAAGGGTCCAAATTTTGGGACAAAGGTGGCAAACTACCCTGCATGCCCAAAGCCAGAGTTGGTGAAGGGTCTTCGTGCTCATACGGATGCGGGTGGGATTATTCTTCTCTTGCAAGATGACTAGGTCAGTGGCCTTCAGCTTCTCAAAGATGGCCAATGGGTGGATGTGCCTCCTATGCGCCATTCCATGGCTGTTAACCTTGGTGACCAAATTGAGGTGTATACCTTTTTCTTTCAATAAAAGCACTCATATCTTCTTGTACTTATAGTAATTCTCATCCAACATTTTGGTCTAAATATCATAGGTAATCACGAATGGGAAATACAAGAGTGTGGAGCATCGTGTGGTGGCTCGAACTGATGGCACCAGAATGTCCGTAGCCTCATTCTACAATCCAGCCAATGATGCTGTTATCTACCCTGCACCAGCATTGTTGGAGAAAGTGGCAGAGGAGACAGAGCAAGTGTACCCAAAATTTGTATTTGAGGATTACATGAAGCTCTCTGCTACGCTAAAGTTCCAGCCAAAGGAACCCAGATTTCAGGCCATGAAGGCCGTGAACTCATTTTAGATTACTTCCAATTACAACGCACCTTAACTGGAGCTATACCTATACAATACTGCCAGAAGAAATTTTATCGATTTGGAAAATTGAAGGAAAAAAAACAGCTAGGATGCACCCATTATTTGTATTCAAATTATTCACTTGCTTATTTCAAAAGGTGATTTGATTACCTTCATTTCAATAAATAATGAATAAACATTTCCCCGCCTTCTCTCATATCTTTGTTGGGTTAGTTGATTTCTTGTATCCTTTATTTACTTCATTATTTTGGAAAATTAAAACTGAGGTTCCAAGTTGGCTGCTGTGACCCAAGACTGTTTGTAGCACTTGCTTAAACGAAAAACTCTTGCTGCTGCAATGCAGACTAACACGGCTATAATGTTATATGTGGATGTGACACAAATATTAAGTATACATCACAACATTAACTTGCATGTTGAAATTAAGATTATTTGAGGCATTACACGAAGAATGTCCAGAAACTTTTCTCCTCAATCACAACCAGCACAGAAGCTGTTTTTCTTTTTTTGTAGCTCATAAGTCATGATGTATGTTTATTACAAAAATGCACTCCACACTCTATGCTTAAACACAAACGTGACATGAAATGGAAAAGCGACAAACTAAATCAAATCGATCAATGCGCGAAGCTGATGATATGATATGATAATTGCATGAACTGAATAGCACACTGAATTAATTTCCTCTCCTCCTATAAACTGTCTCCTTCATCTGTTGCCCGTGGCACCTTTGCTAAAATGGCTGTTAGAAGATCTAAGTAGAGTGGCAACTGTGCTAAGGCATAGAAAGTGACAGGTAAACAAGTGGCTACATAAATGGGCAATATGAGCGTTATGTATTTGGGAGTGAACAGAAAAGAATGGCCGGTGCAGAAAGAAACAAGCAATGCAACAATGGATACGAAAAGAGAACTCAAGCCAAGAAGAAGTTTGAGTGGCAAATATTTGCGAAAATCTCTGAGAAGCTTTCGAGAAGTGAGTATAGTAAGGAACATTATGAGTCCAGTGAGTGAGGAGCCAAGTCCAACTGATGAAGAAACAATAAATGCGTGGAATGCAGGTTCGTCTTTTAGATGAGGCAAACCTTTGTCGTCGGTGCCACCGGGGAAGGCGGCGGCTGTAGCAAAGGTAGCACCGGCAACAAGCGCAGCCACAACAGAACAAGATTCAGATGTCTCCCTCAGCCACTCAGTACTCTCCTTTCTAAGATCTTGATGTTCTTCCTTGAAGATTTCCCTTGGGATTCTCTGCGTTATGTCGCGTCTGAAGCAATAATGTTGTGGCACAAGGCTTTTGATATACTGCTCCAAGGTCAAATAAAAGCATATGTCAAACATGCATAGCCTTCATATTTTTATAGTATATTTAGTCAATATTGAGTGGAATTTGCCACAGCTGGCGTTGATACATAAATGTGGATAGACCTATTTTTTAAAAATGAAAACCTTGAAAAGTAATGTAATTAGACTTGAAGATCAGCGTGTCAAAGTGTAAAATTAAATCAAGAAATATATTATAAAATTATTATATTGCTTTGATAGTTAAATGATTTTTCTTTGTAAAATCCCATAATAGATTGTCACGCATATATAGCAGGTTTAATTTTGTAATAACTATTTGGCTGCATTATTAATTTAGTTCCTTTATTTATTTAATTTGTTCAATTTAGTTTATTTTATTATTAAAAATTTGACTTGGTCCCTTAATTTTTAAACTCAATGTAATGTTACCTTTTCTGTGAGTGTCATTTAGATTACCAACAGAGGTGTATATTTTTTTTTTCTACTTAAAAAAAAAGGTGTGATTTTTTTATTGTTCCACATATACTAGTTAAATTAAATCAACTAATAAATAGGACCAAACTAACAATATAGTCGAATTATTTTAAATGTCTAAATATCAGGACAATACATGCTTGAAAATTAAAGTGAAGATATTATATATGCATTAAAGTGAAGATATTGTTCTTTCAAAATCAATTTTTTTAATTTACAGTATATTTTTTTTCAATTTTTTAAAATCGTTAAAAAATGTACAGTGTAATTTTTTTTTAAATGGACAACTTTAAAATCAATTTTTTAACAACTTCATGACCTTTTTTAAAAAAAATTTAAAATTTTTGTTTTTTTAAATTGTATTTAATATTTTAATATAGAAAGGATTTTAAATAAAATATTATATTAAAAATTAGTTATATAAAAAATCCAAAAAAAATTAAACAAAATCGTATAAAAATTTAGAAATTATATTAAATAAAATAATATTAAAAAATATAGAAAACAATATAAAATATTAAAAATTAGATATACAAAAAATCCAAAATATATTAAATAAAATTATATAAAATTAAAATATATACTAAATAAAAAATATTAAAAAAAAGTAAATCAGTATAAAAATATTTTAAAATTAGATAAAAATAATAATTAATAATACTAAATAATATTTTATTTCAAAAATTAAAATACTCCCAATTTCGATGTATATTTGAATTTTTTACAGCAGAATATTTCGATCATGTCTAATATTTTATCTAAAAAGCGTTAACGACCGAATTGTATATACCTGATACCAATTTACGTCCCACGTGAGTTGTAAGGCAGCACCAGATATTTGCCCAGCCTCATGGGCTGGTGGAGCATCTGCTGCCAGGTGTAACAAGGTCTTCCCATCCTTATCTACTGCCAAAGTTAAGGTCTCCCAAACTTGTGGTTTTTGGTACCGCAATTCTCTTTCCAAACTTCTAATCACATGGGATCTCCTGTTCCTCACAGCGACAAACAACACATTATCTCCCGATGAGTTTGTTTCACGGATCACCATTGGATTTTGAGATAAAATTTTCTTCACCATTTCAACTATGCCATTTCTTGCTGCAACAAAAAATGCTGTCTTCTTTTTGTCATTGTTCTTCTTATCGGCGGCTTCTAGATCATTTTTCTTCCCATTTGTGTCACTTGGGCCGCTTAAAGGTATTTTCTCGCCATCCTTTGTTTTTTCACCTTCTTTTTCTTTTTTCAACCATCCCAAGTCGCTGGTTTCACCTGCCATGCCAAGTGATCAAGCAAGGAAAGTAAATGTTGCTTCAATTTAAGATAATTTATATTTTTTTATTACAAAATGAACAAAAATATTATAATAACTAATATGAAAAACTAGATATTAAAAGGACTAAAACAAAATAACAAGATCCAACAATAAAAATTTTGTTTTATTAAGAATTAACACAAAAATAAAAAATTTTAGGAATTAAAAACAAAATTGGTCAATTTATCATGAAGCAAAAATATATTTAAGTCATATATAATTTTAATTTTTTATGGTTTGAAAAGTCCAAACTCCCTATTTAAAGGAAAACATTACAATTTGCTATTGGATATAAGGACTATGGGTTTGAATGAACTTTTATGGGTCCTAAGCTTGATTGAGCCTTATTAAGAGGGTGATACTAGTTGTTGCATATACATAAGTTTGTACTTTTTTTTGCCTTTGGAGAGATTTGAATAAAATTAGAGTTTTATTCCTTTTTGGAATTTAAGAGTTATGTCACTTATGGAATTTTAGATTGAAACTTTTTTTTGTTTTAATCAAAGATTTTCATACTTTGGTGACAAATCTTTGTTGGACTTATCACTCTACCAAAGTGTTACATTTTTTGTCATCTTCTTTCTTTTTCAACTTTAATTATTTATTTTTTTACTTTCATGTTTCCTAGTTCTTAGTCATTGCTATAAGTCTTTATGATTGTGCAAATTTTATTTCCTTCATTTTCTATCTTTAATTCCTCTAAACATGATAATCAACTATATCAAGGACTATTCGTAAAAATAATATGATATCCTAACTAGGATCATATCAGGTTAAGATGAATCTTGGTTTAAAATTTTTGAAATGATTTCCTTCCTAATCCTTTTTTGCTTTGTTAATTTAGCTATTGAATTTATGTGTAATTTTTTTTTGTGATTAATACTCATTAATAATTCATTCACAATTTTTTTTCAAAAAAAATAATTCATTCCCAATCTAAACCTAGTAATTGTGAAATTACGATTTAGACTATTCCTATTCAATATAATTGTACAACCATATGCTTATCTGTAAATTACTAATTCCTATTGCTCATGATTAATTTTGCTTACCTAAGGGATTAAGGTTCATAATTGGGAAAGAAGAGCTTATCACCTAAAGAATTAGGGTTAAACTAAGCTATAGAGAAATTGGTTGTGAATTATATAATAGAAGGGAAGAAATTACTTTAATAGTGGAAGGTTTAAGGTAATTTACACAAAATCTTATATTTTAACATTATTGTTATCATTGTACACAAAAGGCTAAAATTTTGAATTTTGTTCTCCCTTTTAATTCTCGATCCATAATTTTTGTCCCTCTTTTTTCTTTGTGATTATTGTTTTCTGTTTTAAAAAATTCATAATTTTGATTTAGTCCTCAATTTGGTATATGTTTATTAATTTCATTTTTACATTTTAATTTAATTAATTTATTTTCTTTACTTTAAATTAATATGTTAAGTATAAAGTTTGACTGGACCAAAATAAAAGAGATAAAAAATATATATACAAAATTAAAAATTGAATCAAAATTGTGAATTTTTTTAAAATAATATGACTAAAATTGCAAAAAAGAATAATGAGGAAACTTAAATTGCATATCAAAGATTAAAGAGGATTAAAATTGCAATTTAGAAAATAAAAAAACATTACTCTTAAAAACAATTCTAGTAGAAATGTCACTAATTAAAATTTCTAAAGCTGCTAATAATAGTGGGACAAATTGGTGGGCGGGTAATACGTTTTTCATGTTTACATATTATGGTATTTACTGGAGTTTTTCTGGTTCTTGTAGAGGGGCCAGGATATTTTGTTTCACAGAACTGTATCATTTGAATGATTTGTATGGGTTGGGTATCCCTTGTACCCTGTATCCTCTTTATTTATATAAAATATATTTTATTTGCTGATCAAAATAAAATAAAGAGTAGTGGGGACAAATTTAGTAAGTTGAAAAAAGTGTTATATAGATACATACCTTGCTGCCATTGGCTATAAACATTATACATATCCAGATCAATTTCTACATCGGTCGGTACACCCCCGCTTCCCGTGAATGCTGCATTAGGTCTTTGCATTAGTGCTTTAAAGACTTGACGACCCCGTTGATGCTTCCTTTTTGTATTCCTTACTTCCCATATGTCTAATAAAACAGGGGATAAACCAGGGGCAATGAAACCAGAGCAATCGTGTTAAATAAACCACATTTTCCAAGACCAATATTTTACTATATATATATATAATATAACTCACATGATAACAACATTTTACATGAAAAATATGAGAATAACTAATAACAATCATTAGATTATAATTAAAATATTAGATGGACGAGATTAAAATATTTAACAATTAAAATTATAAATCTAATATAATCCTTAAATTACTAAAAAATTTATCAAATAAATCACGTCTTAAAATATCTTAATTATTTACTCATAATCATTATCATGATTATTACCACATTTAGCATCATGACCTTTATTATTTATTGTCGTCACTACCATCACTTACGATGGTGGTGGTGAGAATAATAACTATCAATGACTACTAAATTCTATTTAACTAATAGATAACAATAGATAAAAAAAAACATCAAAAATACATACCTTGTCCTAAAGACCCAACTCCAAGGATCAATAGACATGGATACTTCATCAATACACATGCATACTTGACAAATTGATGAATGGTTTGATAATTTGGTGGCAAAAATCCAACCTGCCGAGTTCCGAATCCAATTGTATTTAAGGGGTTTTCTAGGTCAGGTTGATTCTTCTTTTGCATAGGTAGTTTGCCTGACAAAAGTAAATATGCGAAAGAAACAAATTTTGAGAAACAATTCCCCCGACCCCAGAACAAAACAAAACAACAGGCAACACTCATACACACAAAAAACCTGCATGTTTCAACCAATATCTGTAATAGTGCTGTGCACCCTAATATCTTCTAACAACAATTCAAAATCTAAGAGAATCGCAACATAAATACAAGGTTTGTTCAAAAGCTTCTAATAATTTATTCTTTTACATTTTTTTTCTCTCGGTAACATTGCTCTAGTTCGTTTTATTTTTACAAGATTGATAATCTTTTGTTACTACATGCCCTTTTACCAATCTCCTATAGCTTTGTCCATACACATGAAGGATGCAAAATACATGGGTTGAAGGAATAACAAATTGAATGACATATTCCCATTTTATGTTTCCTTAATTTTGATTAAAAAGTGACACGTGAT
>CM023942.1:21682972-21723026 GCA_013407115.1 Glycine latifolia | reverse complement strand
AAAAAAAAACTTAAATATATATTTTTGGTCTCATGATAAATAATCAAATTTTGTTTTTTCCTAATATAAAATATAACTCCTGTTATAACACTTTTTTGCATGAGAACATGAAAAGAACTAATAACAATCATTAGAGTATGATTAAAAATATTAGTCAGTCGAGATTACAATATTTAAAAATTAAAATTCAAATCTAATATAATCTTTAAATCATTAAAAAATTTATCAAACAAATTACGTCCTAAAATATTTCAATAATTAACCTATCATCATTATCATGATTGTTATCACATCTATCATCATGATCTTCATCGTTTATTGCCGTCACCATCACCGCTAAAGATGATAGTGGCAGAAATAACGACAACGACTATCAATTCATGACCACTAAATTCTATTTAACTAGTAGATAACAATAGATAAAAAAATATATGAAAAATACATACCTTGTACTAAAGACCCAAGGATCAATACACATGTATCCTTGATCAGTACACATGCATACTTGACAAATTGATGAATGGTTTGATAATTTGGTGGCAAAAAGCCAACCTGCCGGGTTCCAAATCCATTTGTAATTGAGGGGTTTTCTAGGTCACGTTGATTCTTCTTTTGCATAGGTAGTTTGCCTGACAAAAGTAAATATGCGAAAGAAACAAATTTTGAGAAACAATTCCCCCCGCCCCAGAACAAAACAAAACAACAGGCAACACTCATACACACAAAAAAACCTGCATGATTCAACCAATATCTGTAATAGTGCTGTCCACCCTAACATCTTCTGACAACAATTTAAAATCTAAGAGAATCGTAACATAAATACAAGTTTTGTTCAAAAGCTTCTAATAATTTATTCTTTTACTTTTTTTTTTCTCGGTAGAACATTGCTCTACTAGTTCGTTTTATTTTTACAAGATTGATAATATTTTGTTACTACATGCCCTTTTACCAATCTCCTATAGCTTTGTCCATACACATGAAGGATGCAAAATACATGGGTTGAAGGAATAACAAATTGAATGACATATTCCCATTTTATGTTTCCTTAATTTTGATTAAAAAGTGACACGTGATAAAAAAAAAACTTAAATATATATTTTTGGTCTCATGATAAATAATCAAATTTTGTTTTTTCCTAATATAAAATATAACTCCTGTTATAACACTTTTTTGCATGAGAACATGAAAAGAACTAATAACAATCATTAGAGTATGATTAAAAATATTAGTCAGTCGAGATTACAATATTTAAAAATTAAAATTCAAATCTAATATAATCTTTAAATCATTAAAAAATTTATCAAACAAATTACGTCCTAAAATATTTCAATAATTAACCTATCATCATTATCATGATTGTTATCACATCTATCATCATGATCTTCATCGTTTATTGCCGTCACCATCACCGCTAAAGATGATAGTGGCAGAAATAACGACAACGACTATCAATTCATGACCACTAAATTCTATTTAACTAGTAGATAACAATAGATAAAAAAATATATGAAAAATACATACCTTGTACTAAAGACCCAAGGATCAATACACATGTATCCTTGATCAGTACACATGCATACTTGACAAATTGATGAATGGTTTGATAATTTGGTGGCAAAAAGCCAACCTGCCGGGTTCCAAATCCATTTGTAATTGAGGGGTTTTCTAGGTCACGTTGATTCTTCTTTTGCATAGGTAGTTTGCCTGACAAAAGTAAATATGCGAAAGAAACAAATTTTGAGAAACAATTCCCCCCGCCCCAGAACAAAACAAAACAACAGGCAACACTCATACACACAAAAAAACCTGCATGATTCAACCAATATCTGTAATAGTGCTGTCCACCCTAACATCTTCTGACAACAATTTAAAATCTAAGAGAATCGTAACATAAATACAAGTTTTGTTCAAAAGCTTCTAATAATTTATTCTTTTACTTTTTTTTTTCTCGGTAGAACATTGCTCTACTAGTTCGTTTTATTTTTACAAGATTGATAATATTTTGTTACTACATGCCCTTTTACCAATCTCCTATAGCTTTGTCCATACACATGAAGGATGCAAAATACATGGGTTGAAGGAATAACAAATTGAATGACATATTCCCATTTTATGTTTCCTTAATTTTGATTAAAAAGTGACACGTGATAAAAAAAAAACTTAAATATATATTTTTGGTCCCATGATAAATAATCAAATTTTATTTTTGGTTCCTAATAAAAAATTCATTGTTGGTCCTTGATAAATTTAAAATATAATTATTTTTTGTTCCTAAAGTGATATCTAGATCACTTTATTTCACTATTTAAAGTGTTGTCTAAATAAATGTAGTGACTAGAAACAAGATTTTAAATTTATCAAGGATCAATAATGAAAAAAATTATTAGAAATAAAAAATTCAATTATTTATGAAGAATTAAAAACATAATTAAACTTAAAAAAGGACAAAATATGATTTTCTCACACAACTTTTTGTGATTGATGTTTTATCTAAACAATTTTTTTTATCAATCTTAGTCTCTATAATTTCTTCATTAATTTATGTGTTTAGTCCTTGTCGTAAAGTATCATTATTAAGTGATAATGTTTTTTAAAACTAAAATAAAAAATAAAAATTCATATAAAAATATCAAAAGGAGAAAACTTATAAGGACTAAAATCTCAATTTCAAAATTTTTGAAGAACTGAAAATGTCATAAAAACAATATTATGCCATGTGGCATGACATAAAGGTGCACATGGAACAATCATGAGGAACATATATAAATTTTCGAAAAAGTAAGTTTTTTTTTTACAGATTCCAATAAGTTATGAAGCTATAATTATAATTATTTTTTAAAAATATATATAATTTGTATTTTTGAAGACATATACTAAGGAAAACGGGATGGCATAAAAAAAAAAACCATTGACATACCAGTTATATACCGCATAGAGCAGTAAACACAGCAATTAACACGGTGTAGTTCTTTGGATAATTCACTTTACCATAATTATGAAGCTTCTTCGTCGTCTTTTCTAAAATCGCTTGCATTGAGCTTCCAGCGTCCAGTCGTTGTTCCACATGTATACCTTTAACAAGACAAGTATAAAGTATAGATAAATGCTTTTGGAGTGTATATATGAATGGAAATATAGGAGAGAAAAAACGAGAAAATAATTGATGTCACAACTAATGTGATAAAAATAAAAAGAAAGATAGAGAAAAAAAATAAGATAAAAATGAAATGAAAGAAAAAGTAGATGTATGTTTAATTTTTTCCTAAACTATATGCTAGAATTATGAATTAAGTTTTTTTTTAAGTTATTGATACATACAAATGGTACAATAAAAACTTTAGAATATATTCTATAAATCTCTTTTTTTCTCTGTCTTTCCCTGACTTCACACTCATTTTATATTTCTCTCTTTTGTCTTCATAATTCTAGCATGTTTATTTCGATCTTCTTCTAAACATTGTTATACAAAATTCATACTTTTTTCTAAAATAATTATAGTCTTGGATCATTTTATACAGATAAAAAATTTATAAATAGATAAAAAAAGTAATAATTTTATAAAAAAATTAGCCTTACATTATCATTAATATACAAGACATTTAAATAAAAAATTTATAATGAATGTTATATTAAAAAACTAAAAAACAATTATTTTAGAACATAGTATTCTTTCTTACAAGACAATTATATTGGGATAAAGGGAATATTTTTCTACTTTAATCGGTTGCACTTGAAAATTAATTCAATCAATTACAAGATGTTCGTTACAAATCTTTTCGTATATAAATGTTATTTAATGAAATCTCGTTACTAAAACATGTGTGAATTAGTGTAGTTGTTTTGATGAATGTTACTCAAGAACTTCATTTTTTTCACATGTAGTCTACATCTTCCTTTAAACCCTCTCTCTCACTTAGTGTAATGTAAGGGGAAAAAATACTATTATAATCATATGTGATATGTCTAAGCATGAGCTGCATGAGTTGTTTATCAATAAAATATTATTTTAATATGCTACGATTGTAATTTTATACGTAGCTTAAGATGAAAAAGGGTTAGTTGCCTAATAAAGTATTTGATAAAATTATCAGTAATTGAAAAATATAAATTTACAAAAATGTATATATTTATACATAAAAATATATTTTGAGGTGCTATAATCTTATTTTTAATTAATTTTAAACTTCTGTAATTTTTTATTTAGAGATAATTAAATTAAATATACTTTTGTTTTCAATTATTATATTTTTTAATATTTTATATTCTACTATTAATGTTATACGATATCTTAAAATATTTTAGTCAAGTTTAAAATGATGTAAAAAATGCACTTATATTTTTATTATGTTTAAGTTGGTGTAATAATTAAAATAAATCATTTAATATATAATGTTAAAAAGTAAATTAGATATCACAAAAATTATAATGGTTAAAATAAATAGCTTGAATATAAAAAATATAATAATAAATAGTTTTTAAAAAAATAGAAAAATAAAATAAAGCTATATACTTAGAATAAATCATCTAATATATAATTTTGAAATAATAAATAATATAATGATTAAAATATATAGCTTAATTTAAAAAAATATAATAACAAAAATAAAATACAAATGTTATTTATAAAATTCAATATAACATTAATTACTTTTAAGAAATGGCAGTGACACTACACTCTCTTTCAATGATTCTCTTTATTATTAATTAAAAATTATTAAAAATTATTATTATTTAGATAGATTTTATTTCTCATTTAATATAAATAAAAAGAGAAAAACATTGCATATACATTACATTGCTTACAGTGGTATAGGATTCGCTTCCAGAATGAAAGGTAGGTTGAACTTTTAAAGGCCGACGGTTTAGTAGCAAGGACATTGACAGGATACTCTCCATCTTTATTCATAAATGAGCTAAGGAAATCATAATAATGCAATATTATGACAGCCAAGTCTGCAGCATATATAACAATTGTAACAATAATAATAATATGAAAATGCATATAAAGATACTAGCTAGATAGAATGCATGGCATATATGCGTACCAAAATATTCATTCCTGATAGCGCAATGAAGAATAGTGTCACCATCGTTTCGTACAAGATCTTGCAAGGGGGCGCTGTTGTCGGAGATGTTAGAGAGATAGGCAAAGGCCTCTTTCCTGCAGTTTATAGCAGCTTGAAAGAGAGGCGTCTCCCCGTGTTTGTTCTTTCGACTCACCAAATACATCCTCTCATTTTCCCTTCCAATAATCTCCACACACATGTTGGTGATCCCCCTCGATGCTGCATAGTGCAGAGGGGTATCCCCCTCCTTGTTCCCCATCTCCAGAGCCATGATTCTCTCCTGAGTTATAAATTGATTTGATGGTTCAAGGAAGAAACAAAAAAAAAGGTCATGGTTCCAACTTCAAATCTCTCTCACTAACAAATTAATAATTAACATTGGCTTTCAAAAAAAAAAAAAAATCTCACCTGCCCAATATACTTTAATATTTCTTCTGTCTTCAGAATTGCCGACAGAAGATGTAGAGCGACATCTACTTCGTCCATATCTACGGCCACGTGCAGTGCAGTGCACTTGTAGTCTTCAATCAAGTGGGTGTGAGACACTGGGTTTTTCTCATACGTCTCGATTACCTCATTCCAGTTGCCTTCCGATACGAGCGTGGCCAGACGCTCATCGACTTCTTCTGACGAAATGAATTTCGATACTATGTCTTCCATACTCGATCGATCAAACTGGAATGGAACAGAATGTAGTGTTAGTGTGTGTTTGGTTTATTCACAACACGAATTCTGATACCATTCAATAGATAAGTATGTGAGAGGAAGCTTTAAAATGAAAGTAAGTTGAGGTTGTGATACGATAAATCAAACACACTATAATTGTTGGGTGGCAACCTAGCCTCGGACTATGAGAGTGCCTTACTCAAAATGTGTTATATATAAGCATATGTATATTATCATGCATTTTATATCTTCAATTTTAAGCAATTTTGATACTTCAACTTCACATATTATGTTACTTTCTCTAGGTCAGACAGAAAGAATAATTTTAGATTTAGTGATCCTGTTATGATTTTGAACCAATGAAAGTTAGTTTAGAAACTGTAGCCAATGAGGAAAATATTAAAGCATTACTTTCCCTGTGTCAATTAGCTAGCTAGCAAGCTACCATGTCGTGCAACACGACTTCCGTTATCTTCTTCCTTTTCTGGAACTGTTGATTCGCTGCTAGCTAGCTGTGTCGCTTCCTTTTTCTTATCTTTCGCTTTGTCACTCTATGACTGAGCAAAAGTGAGCAAAAGAGATAAAACAGAAAAATTAATGTTTGTGTTCCATATATATTCCATCTGCTGCTGCAGCAGCTTGCAGAGGATTATCGATGTTTCAGGGGTTATCAATATCCGGGGTTAGACCTCTAGGTGTAGAGAAACATCTTATTTGCAAGATTGAGTTGGATTAGGCTAATGAATTATGTTTTTGGAAATTTTGTTAGGGTTTAAAAAATTAAAATTTGGGCAAAAGCTACCATAATACAAACTAATTATTAGGACTCAATTGTTAGTAAAGAAAAAAAAAGTATATATATGATGAATTTGATAAGCTTTTATCTTATCTTGTGTTTGATAGAAAGCAAAAGAATATCCTAGTAATAGTATTATTTTGCTTAGAGTCGAAAAATATTTGATAGACACTTATGTTATAAAACACATAAAGAGAGAATTGGTGATCGGACTGATTTAGGGCTCAATTGACGTTAATGACCAAATAAAAAAGCTGCGTTGTTGGTTTGAAATTTGTGATGGAGAAAATGTCATTAAGAAAAGAGATCACTCTAAATTATGATAAATAGCTAGGCCTTCGATAACACATCATATGATGATTTGACATTCTAATTGTCATGTAGTTTTTTGGCAGACACTTTAATGATAGGAATTAAGAAAAACAGTAAAAAAAAGGATTAAAATGATTGAAATGATTTACAGGACTAGAAAAGAAAAATCACCAAATTACATAGACCAAAAAAAGTTAGCCTAAATAAATATAATATTATATTTTTTAACGCTAAAAACCACAATAAAATGTCATTTTACAGGTTTTTAACATTCAAAGTATAATATTAATAAAACAAAAAAATCGTATTATTTAAGTTTAACTTTAATAGAATAACTAGTATCTATTCAGCACACACATGATTAATCACATAATATATATATAATATGATTAATTCTATCTCATAAGTGGTAGCTAGCTACTTCTGGACATTTCAATAAATTTATAACATTATTTATCACTTATAAAACAAAGTTAACTATCATTAGAGATTTAATTTCAATAATATCTAATAACATTTTCAACTATTTGTTTATAACATTATTTGTCACTTGCATCAATGACTCATTAATAATTTGTAGTTGATAGTTGAGCGTTATCAATTATTTACCGTAAAAAAATCAATTACAGGTAATTAGATATTAATTGAAACCATGAGCATATACTAGTTTAGTACTATCTAATAATCTCACGTTAATGAAATGTTCAATGCATAAAAATATAATAGAAACTATATGTCATCAATTTTTTTCTATTTTTTATCGCATTTATAATTATTTTTATATATTTTTTATTTCTCTTCCACCGCTCCAAAATTGGTGGGAGTAACCGACTAACTTTATAGGATTCGAAAGAAAAGTAAAATGTTGCTTGTTTCAATTAATATAATTTATTCTAAGAAACAAGCAACTTTTTTTAGTCCATAAAGAGTCTATTACAATTTACATATCATAATTTTTGTGTACACTAAATTTATAAGAATTTTGAGTTGAAGATATGATTTTTATTAGATCTCTTAATAAATGAGATAAAAAAATATGAAAGATTTTTATATAAAAATTTTAAAATCTACATAATCTTAAAAAAATAAATAATTTTTTTTTCGGCTTTTTTATCAAATGGGGGTAAAAAATTTAAGTAATTACGTTTTGGGGGTAAAAAAAATATTATTTCCCACAAAGGGGTAAGTCGGATCACTTTTTACGACTTTGCCACCAGAAATCGTAAAAAATATTACGACTCCTATTTTTTCATTTTCTTAATATTTTAAAACTATTATAGATAAAATTATAATAGAAGTCGTAAATGTATTTACGACTTTAAAGTCGTAAATACATTTACGACTTTTTACGACTTTTTATTTTGTTTAGATTTAATTGTACTCGTAAGAAGTTAATTTTTTTTTAAATGTAATTAAATAAGATATTTGAAGTAATGATTTATTTAATTTAATATAATTTAAAAGCATATAAAATTTAAAAGTTGTTATTAATTTAATATGTTGTTATTAATTTAAAATATGCAACTTAAAAAAATTATTTAAAAAAGACAATTTAAATTAAAAAATTTAAATGAAAAAAACATGGAAGTCGTGGAGCATCACACGACTTTGAAGTCGTGGAGCTCCACACGACCATCCTTAAGAACATAGTAAAAGAAATTAAAAAATGGAAAAAAATTATAAGAAAAAAAATTATATTTAAATTTTAGAAAAAATTAAATTAAACCGTTAAATAATTTAATAAATATACAATTTATAATATATGAAGTAATGATATTTAATTTTTTTATGTATATAAATTAAATAATCGTAATTTTTTATATTAATTTTATATGTTTTTAAATTAATTTTGTAATTGATGTTTGTATTTATAAATTTTAAATTTTGGTAAAGAAAATTTAAAATTTATAGTTAAATTTTTTAAAAAATATGCAACTTAAAAAAAATTGTTTAAAAAAGAAAATTTAATTTAATAAATATACAATTGAAATTATTATAATATATGAAGTAATGATATTTAATTTGTTTGGTTATTTTATTGTATATAAATTAAATTATTGTAATTTTTTTTGTGACAGTAAACTTGTTTTTATATGAAATAAGAGATATATTTATTTATTTGTATTTAATTATTTTTTTGGTAAATATCATTATATTAATTGATCATTTGATTTGATATATAAATATTAAAAAGAATTAAATAGCATACATACACTGGGACACTAATTAAATATATTGCATAAAAGTAGTAATCAATATTTAATGAAAATGACAAACTAAAGAAAAGTAAAAAATAAATATAAATAACATTAGTTGTCCGCTTCTTTGTATGGACAATTACGACGAGTATGTCCTTCAGTTCTACATAATGAACATTTTCTTGGCTTATCACGAACTGGTTCGTCCATCTCGTTATATATACGAGTAGTAATTGGTCTTCCTAATGTTTTACGTCGTTTTGAGTCATCTGGCATAAAATATGGACCCAAATATTGAGGCCAATTTTCTTCACTTCCAAGGGAATGAAAGTGATGCCGATATACTTTGCAAATATTTTCCAATTTATATACAGGGTCAACAAACTGATCGTAATTTAAGTTGCAGGATGCACATGCTGCAATTGCATGTGAGCATGGAATTCGAAAAGCTTGGAAATGTCCACACTCACATGACCATTCATTCAACTTGACAGTGTAACTCATTGGTCGTTGGCCATGACGCGTATTAGCAATTTCCTGAATCTCAAACTCACCTGTTTCTCGAACGTACATGCGAACATAATGAGAGGTAGCAATTCGTTGATTTTCTTGTAGCATTATGTAGACGTCTTCAGAGTACCTGTGTCCAGCCTTTATCATGTTCATTGTTTTCATGCCATTAGTAACAAATGAATCATTTATTTTATTAAATGTTTCATTGACTAAGGCAGTAATAGGCAACGCTCGAGCTCCTTTCAAAACAGAATTCATACATTCAGCAAGGTTGGTAGTCATGTGGCCATACCGTCTGCACGACGGTATGTCAGACGATTCCTATGTCAGACGAAGAAGTCCAGCAAGGTCTTGGGTTCCCCCTTGCACGACGGTGGTCTCGTCCTACAACACAAACAAATATATTCACCAACTCAGTGAGATTGATACGAGGCATTTTCGATAGACTACATATAAACGAGGTTCATTTCTTAATTTTTAAAGTCTCAGTAATTTTGACATTAAGTTAATCATTTACAAACTGCTACCCACAATAATATTATGTTTTGCAGTTCTTGTGGACACCGTACGATACCCCCGAAATAAGGCCATTAATTCAAAATGTTGACATATCTATGATTGTGCGTGCAAGAATTCCTCTCATTTGCTACGCAATTGTGGAATGGCATCCGGTGGACAGGGTCATGAGACAATTTGGAATGAGACAAAATATTCCACATGACCCACCAAATCTCGATGAAGTCCACAACATAGATATGAGAGGCAGAACGGATATTTTTTGGCCTTTAAAACATAGTCGTTGGATTCGTGCATATAATCATTGGAATGATTTCATTGTTGACGGTGTAATGGACCAGAGTATTTTGCATGATAACACTGAATACATGCAATGGTATATACGTCGAACTAGACGTTATATATCGCGTGAAGGGACACCCATTTATGAGGTAAATTTACTATTATTAATTGTGTATTTTATTTATTGCTATTATTAATGATTATAGCTTTATACATTAAAAAATCTTTGTTTACAGTCCCGTGCTGGCTATCAATACCATCAACCACATGCTGACCCAAATATACCTCCAGTGCATGTTTCTGGATTTATGTCTCAATCTTATCAATCGGCTGGACAACCTTTTCATCAGCCAATGGGTTTCTCTGCACACTTGCCTGAAGGTGGTGAACAACATTCACAACAATTTGGGTTCTCATCGTACGTGCCTCAGTACTCATTCCAAGTTCCTTCTACATCGAATATTTTTGAAGGACAGTCACAGAGGTTTGCTACTACCTTCAACACTCCGCCATCAGCATATAATCCATCATCATCAACATCTTTTTATCGTCCAACATTATTCACTCAAATGCATCGTGATGATGATGATAATGATGATGACGATGATAATGATGATGATCAAAATAATACAACCAATAATGATGATGATGATGGCGACCATGATGATCATGATATTCCTCAACAACAACAACAAATACACACGCGTGAGCATCGTAGAACAAGAGGAAGAGGAAGAGGAAGAGGAAGAGGTGGTAGAACAAGAATAACAAACCCAGACCCAAATCCAACGCATCAAAATGAAAGACCTCGACGACAAACAAGAAGAACTCATTGTGGAACCTCGTCACATTTTTAGTTTATTCTTTTAATAACTATGTAATTATTTTAATTTTATTTATAAATATATCTGTTTCAAATTATGTTATATTTTTTTCATTTTTTTTTACCTTTTTTCATTTTATTTTAATTTTTATTTTAAACTTGCATATTTTTAAAAATTATTTAAGTAACAATTTTAAAATTTGTTTAAGTAATACAAATTTGTATGCTAAATCAATTAATTAATTAATATAATGATATTTACCAAAATAAATAAATATATCTCTTATTTCATGCAAAAAAAAAAGTCTACTGTCACAAAAAATTATCAAACAATATTTCTATCCAAATTACAAATTTAAAATTGCTAACAACAATTACAAAATTTATTTAAAAACTAATAAAATTAATATACAAAATTAAAATAATTTAATTTATATACAATAAAAGAACCAAATAAATTAAATATCATTACTTCATATATTATAATAATTTAAATTTTATATTCATTAAATTATTTTACTGTCTAATTTAATATTTTTCTAAAATTTAAATATAGTTTTTTTTTCTTATAACTTTTCTTCCATCTTTCTGTTTTCTTTTGCTCTTTGTTTTTAATAATAAGGAAGGTCGTGTGGAGCTCCACGACTTCAGAGTCGTGTGATGCCCCACGACTTCCATTTTTTTTTTAATTTATTAAATTAAATTTTCCTTTTGCCTCCCATTTTTTTTAGTTGCATATTTTTTTAAAAATTTAACTATAAATTTTAAATTTTGGTAAAAATTCATAAATACAAATAAATAAATATATTTCTTATTTCATATAAAAAAAATGTTCAAACAATAAATATATTTTAATTGTAAAATTACTAACATCAATTACAAATTGAAAATTGAAAATTAATATAAAAATTGAAAATTGAAAATTAATATAAAAATTACTAACATCTATCCAAATTACAAATTGAAAATTACTAACATCAATTACAAAATTAATTTAAAAATTAATAAAATTAATATAAAAAATTACAATTATTTAATTTATATACATAAAAAAAATTAAATATCATTACTTCATACATTATAATAATTTTAACTGTATATTTATTAAATTATTTAACTGTCTAATTTAATATTTTTCTAAAATTTTAAATATATTTTTTTCTTATAATTCATTTTTCATTTTTCTGTTTCTTTTAATTTTTTTCAAAATAAAAAGGATGGTCGTGTGGAGCTCCACGACTTCAAAGTCGTGTGATGCTCCACGACTTCCATTATTTTTTGTTTTTAATTTATTAAATTAAATTTTCTTTTTTAAACAGTTTTTTTTAAGTTGCATATTTTTAAAAAAATTAAACTATAAATTTTAAATTTTGTTTACCAAAATAAAAAAATACATATAAATAAATAAATATATCTGTTATTAAATAAATATATCTCTTATTTCATATAAGAATGTATTTTTAAATAAATTTATTTTTCTTTTCAAATGACTCAAATATTAAAAAAATATATTAAATTAATAACAACTTTTTAAAATTATATGTTTCAAAATTATATTAAAAAATAATTACTTCAAATATATTATTTAATTAAATTAAAAAACAAAATTTAAGTGTTATATATAATTAAATCGAAAGCTTCAGACAAATATACGACTTTAAAGTCGTAAAGGTATTTACGACTTTAGAGTCGTAAAAGTATTTCCGGCTTCTATTATAATCTAAGTTTAATCTAAGTTTTAAAATATTAAGAAAATGAAAAAAAGGAGTCGCAATATTTTATACGATTTCTGCCGCAAAGTCGTAAAAAATGATCCGACTTACCCCTTTGTGGGAAATAAAATTTTTTTTGCCCCCAAAACGTAATTACTTAAATTTTTTACCCCCATTTGATAAAAAAGCCTTTTTTTTTCTTTAAGATCTCAAAATAAAATCTATCATTAAAAAAAAAATTAAAAAAGTCTTCAATCCTATACAATATTATAAGATATATCAAAAAATTATTTAAGATTTCATTTTAAAATCTATCACTAAAAGTGTTCTTATAGAGCAAGATTTTATTTTTTTTATTTCATAGAGCGAGATTCATTTTCCGCTTAACTGTCGAAGCCTTTACATATCGTGTTTCAAGTGGTATCCGTGTATCTTAGTGCTTTCTAAACATGCACGCCAATTAAAGCTATAATCTTTATTCTTTTTGTCTCCTTTTTGTAGCAATGTAGTTGAAGAAATCAAAAGAAAAGAATTGATATATTTATTTAAGCTATATTTGATAAAATTAGTTAAAAAAATTAATTAAAAATTGAAAAACTAGTTGGTAATTAAAAGTAAAAAATTAATTTATTAAATTACAAATGCTCAATAAAATTAATTGTTGAAACAATTAAAAAATATAAAATAATAAAAATATCATAAAATTATGATTTAATTTTAAAAAATAAATAAATATATTAAGCATAGACGTAAAGAAAATATCAAAACCTATTAGTTAGTATTTTAAAAAATTGTTACTTCAAATAATTTCAAGAAAAATACTAGAAGTTAATAAAAAAGATTTATTGAATAATCATACAAGTTTTATATTTAATAAAAAATTTAAAAAATATTTACCAAATATAAGCTTAGTTGATATATATTGACAAACTATTTCTTTAAAATTTGATCTAAAAGTAACATTAAATATTATTGTACTAGTACATAGAGTCCTTACACTTAATTAACTGATATATTAACCATTTTAATTTGTCATAAGTACAATAATTAAATAAATAATGAAAATAGTTAATTTTTATTTAATTTGTACAAGCTTTAAAAAATTTTGTCAATATAAAATTCAAAAATATGAATGTATTTTTATATATTTTGTTTTAGATCATATTTCAAAATGTTAAATTCTGAATTTGAAATTAAATAAAAATAAAACATTCCTATGAATTTCGAGCTTTTGGTAGTTAATTAGATATTTATCAAATACTATCACCAAATTAATTATTCAAAATGTATGATAAATTTAATACTGCTAAAATAAGATAAATTATAAAATCTCGCTCTTAATTGTGTTTGTAGATATCGCAGGGCAATCAACCAAAAAAAATGTCACAGGGCATATACCTTAATTATTAGAAAGGAAAAACGGGTACATTAGAAAGTGGGATGTGCATATTCTTTGGAAACCTTAAACATAGTCAATCAGAAGCACGTTGGAGATCAGATGCATGTAGGGTGAAAGAAGCCAGAAACCTGCGACTGCACACTGCAGCAGTGGCTCTCTGCAACTGTGATGAAATAAAGCCAGTAGCCAGATACATGCATGCATGTTTCTGCGTCCTCCAGTCCCCGCTCGTAGTTACACATATATAAGTTATTAAATATGACCTAATCTATATTGAAAAATAAAATTCATATTTGATACATGACTTTAATTTTTAAAATTATTAAAATATTATCAAGTCACATTTGTTAATTATGATTTACATTAGAAAAAATTATTAAGTTCAATCTAGCTTGAGGAGTTTAGTTAAGGTCTTAGGTTAAACCTTATCAATATATAAAAATAATGATAATTTTGTAAGTACAAATTGTTGATATACTTTTTTATCATATAATTTATTTTTCAAGTTTAATTTAATCTTCGCATTACTTAAAATTTAATTAGCTCCTGTAATTAAAAAAAATATTTAATTAGGTTCTTCATTTTAAAAATATTTAATTAAGTCCCTTATTTTTTTTTAAATTAAGACCAAATTGGATATATTTTAAATAATAAAAGACTTAATTGAACCTTTTAAAATAAAGAATCCAATTAAACCATTTTTTTAAAAAAGCATGGTATATAATTGAACTTATAAATAATAATAATAGAATCAGATTGAGCCTAAAAATAAATTAAAGGATAAAAAGTAATTAAAATTATTTTTTAATTTTCATTAGCAATTAAAAAAACTGACGAAAATTAATTGACCCTAATTATCAACATTTTAGTAGCCTTTTCTAATATGTACGTAGGAATACTTATCCATCTTTCGGAAGCAAAAAATGTCAGCCATACGTAAATATATAGAGACAAAGGCAAAACACATACATTTTAATGTTTTATGATCAAGATATGGGAAAAAAATAGTAGTCATTCATGCACCTGCCTCTCTTCTTAACTGAAAGAAACAAAAGCAGAAGTTATTCGGGTGAATATCAAATTTTATTAATGTTTCACAACTGAAATACACTAACAAGTTTGTTTAGGCATTTTGGTTTCCATTGAAATTGATAGACGCAAAAACTTTCAAAATATACTCTAGTTGATTAACGAATCATTAAAGGCGCAACGAGTGCCACGCTTGTTGAATAAGGCCTATTAACGCCTCATATATATATCTCCACAATTGATCCTATTAATTATTAGCGGGATATAATTTGTTACTAATAAATCAGAAGTCAGTTAACATTTATTTTTTAAAATTTTCATTACTAACTAAGATTTTCATTAAAGAGTTGAGGGTCAGTTTGCCTATTTAATAGAAAAACACCTGGTACCTTCTCTCTTTGTTTATAAGCACACTAAAAAAATTATTAAGCAAATTTATAAGCACGCAGAATGAACAAGCTAGTAACAAAGATGTGCACGTTTCCAACTTAATTAATGTAGAATCATAAAACGGAGTAAAACAATTTAATCAAGGGAGTCCATTTTCGTTCAAATGCTTGTATTAATTTATATATATATATATATATATATATATATATATATATTATCAATATAATTTTAATAATTCTTATATCATTTTTATAATTTGATATACATTAATGTAATTTTTATTCATTCAGCCGTTTGATTATATATAAAGAAGAAAGCACAAATTGGATGAAAAAACTTTCGGATCTAGCATTGTTCTAAATCAGTAAATCTAATACTAAGAGCAGCCACGTCAAAAGGAGAAAGGAAAGAGAAATAAAGAAAAACTTTAATGGCGGCTAGTTTACATTAAAGATTTGAATAGTTTTCTATATGACCTTTATGGTTTATTCAAAACCTTTGATAATTCAATTCTTTGTTTAATTTCTGCAAAAAAAACATCTTTGTTTAGTTGATAGCGTATCATTCATAAATCATTGTAATCAAGACAGTGAAAAACAATCATTACTAATGGAATGAAATTGGCGCAAACGTTCTTTTTTCCTGAACGCATGGCTACAAAACGATTTTTCATGTTGAAGCCATATTAAAGTGAATTTTTTCAAATGATATAATTGATATCGAAGCAATCAATAAACACAATGAGCCATCGTGCTATTCAAATATTTAGTCCACACTGATTTTGGATTGTCAACAATAGACAATTAATAGTTGAACGCAAATGATACTGTTTTTCAAAAAAAATCGGCCAAGAACGAAATATTTTTAAATCGGCAAAGGATACCTTATTGTGTATGTATCAAACTCTATATATAAATATATATATATATATATATATATATATATATATTGTTACGGATAGGCCCATTCAAATATTTAAACTCTACAACCACCAAAAGATAGAAGATAAAACAGAAGATATATCTATAATCAATATCGTTTATATATTAGATAATCTGAATATCTTTACGAAAGATAATAGGCCTCAACAATATCTTCCCAGGGTCCAGGTATTCTGCTATAAATACAGCTTTATTCATGGTGAAAGGTACACAACAATCCTAACTCTCTCTTTTCCATTCACACTGCACACACAGCACACCACTTGTGTTGTTTCCGGCAGTGATCATCTTCCTGGGGGTGCTTCATCTCCATAGGCATCTTCAGAGAGGGAGAGTTTGATCCCATAGCAAATCCCAGCAAACTTTGCTGGGTACATTCTGTTTCTCGTAAACGGAACATATATATATATATATATATATATATTGTGTATCTATCAAATTAATTAATTATGGGCGTGTTGCTTAATTATGGCACCTAGCTGGACATCCAGCCCATGGGGATAAACTCTCAAGGGTCTTGTGAATTTTTGCAAATGAAAATGAATAGGAGGCTTTGTCATAAAGATCGTATGTTTGATGACTATTTTTAGCTTTAAGAATTTCTAGGGTTCATCACAAGGCCAATGCCTGTAAATAAGCGATTTTTTGCATGCAGTGTCACATTGAACATTACCAACAGCCATAAGTAACTTTCCTGCCATTTTGTGCAAAGTAAAGACACACACATTAGGGTGAGATCCCCAAAAGACTTACTTGAAAACTATTTTAACACCTGTAATTAGGTAAATTTGATATATTTAAATTCTTCATATATTTATTTCTTTACACAAACATTTTAATTTAATATTTGATTTAATACCATGCGACATGTTTTAAATAGGATATGAGCCTTCCATTTGGAGGATCTTCAATTATACATAGGCTAAAGCGTGACAGTAACAAAACTCATTTACAAGAGTGACAGTAACAACATTTTTAAAACCTGGTTAGTGCCGTATTATTACCATTAAATTGAATATATATATATATATATATGAAAATATTTAAGTTTGATTACATCTAATCCTAACAATAAAGGAAACTAATTTATGTTTAAAACAAAAGAGCTGTAAACATATAATAAAAACTGTATGAAAAATAAATTTAATGGGCATCAAAAAATTGAAAAGTATATTATTTTATATTTTTTTTCATGTGAGATTCATTTTTCATAATCATATATCTACTTTTTTGTTTTAAAAATAATTTGATATCATAACTTTTATATAAGCGAATCTAATAAGACTAGTATTATCTCTCGAATTAGTTATAAGAGTTCAAAATTATTTCCTAAAATAAGAAATAATCATTTTTTAGAATGATTATTTTAACTTACTCTAAATCATAAATGATTCAGTTAAACTTTTTAAAAGATAAAGGATCGAATGTAATAAAAAAATATAAAGAATTGTAACAATTTTATTTAATTTTAAAATTTAAATAATTTAGTGAGCACAAAAAATATGAAAGACTAATCATAAAACATACGCAATTAAAAAATTAAAGGAATTAAAAGTGTAATAAAAAACCATTTGATCAGCAATGTCCGTACCTTACCATCCTTAGTCCTCACAATACTAGGTTCCTAATTCCCACGGAGATACATCAACGAGGTGCTCTGAGTCAGAATCATTAAAAATTCCAATTAGTTATTCATATTATTTCATCTGCGAGAGAAAACAGTTAATATTTAATTGCTCAACGCAAGCAGTAAGTGATTCAGGACTCAAGCTCTTAAGCAGCAATATTCTGAACGCATTACAGATTTTAATAATTCAACAAAATTCATATTTATTATTTAAAAGATTCTCCTCATCTATTACTTTCACTACTACAATAGGTAGTTTTAAAGTCGCCAATTCAAAGTCGGTTGTGAAGAAACCGATTTTAAAGCCCTCTCAATGGCAATTTTGTAATTAAATAAATAGAGGTTGATATTCAAAGTCGATTTTTGCGCCACCGTCCTTGTAACTGCTATTAACGGAGTCGGTTTTCACACTGACCGAACTAAAATGCTAGTTATATACTGTTTTATCTCCTCATCCATTTTTACTTCCATGAAATCGTAGGAGGAAATAAATAAAGTTACCTTAAGATTCCAATATAAAATGAAAAAAAAAATGTTTAACAAATGACTAAATTAAAATTATGGATAGGAATGACTCTGAAGCTCTTAAGAATTGAAGGAGCCCAACTTTTGTGTGTGTGTGTGTGTGATGTTTTGTACATATGCACCATGAAGAATGAATTTGCTTGAGTAAAATGGACGCCAAAACACTTTATAATCCCGAGCCTCCTTTAATTAATTAGAAATTTCTAATCTAGATGAAATATTACTTGAATATTTTGCATACACAACACACCCTTAGTAAGTATTCCATATCCCACCAATTTTTGGAGCTCAAGCAACTCCGATCCTTATTAGGAAACATGCAAGTAATTAACTAAGTGGAGAGGAATACAAATTCATCTTCCAAACTTATTCCAAAACGTGGATGCCATAATCTTGGAACTCAACTGGCTAAGCTCCTTCCTAGAAATCACGTTCATATGACCCAAAACTAAAGGTCAAGTAAAAATTAAGAATTGATAGGAGGTGGTGGCAGTTTGTAAAGTCCTGGTCAAATTGTCAAGAGGTCAAATCAGCCACCAAGTGGGTCCAACCTACATACCAAAGTGGCAAGACAATTCAACTACGGAACCAAAAAGAAACGTTTGCGATGTGATTTGTATTGTGATATAGGCTAAAAAGCATAGATTAAAACAAGGATGAATAGAAAGCAAATTATAAACATATTCTTTTTATTATTTATCGAGATTTATTTTCTTTTTTTGTGGTTGATCTTATATTCTCAAGGTCTATAAGTACCACCCTAGCAAACTCTAATCTGCACAGAATAATACTGCAATAGAGAAAGAGGCAGACAGAAAAAAAGAGCGACTTTTTAGTTCAAAAGATGACTAATTTCCCAGTGATCAACTTGGAGAAGCTCAATTGTGAGGAAAGAAACGATACCATGGAAAAAATTAAAGATGCTTGTGAAAACTGGGGATTCTTTGAGGTATCTCAAGAACCTTTTCTAACCTCATTCATTTATACATTGCCCTCCAAATACACGTCCTTGTTGGTTCTCGTGATTTTCTTTGTACTTATGATGTGTTTGTTTTACCGTTTAAATCCGTTGGCATGCGTTCCAATGCACCGTTTTCTCCTTGAACGAACATTTGGAACTTCCACAGCGGAAAAAATAACACACACTTAATGTCTCTTACTGTAATTGATTGCTTTCAAAATTCTTATAGCTGGTGAATCATGGCATACCTCATGACATATTGGACACTGTGGAGAGGTTGACCAAAGAGCACTACAGGAAATGCATGGAAGAGAGGTTCAAGGAATTAGTGGCAAGCAAAGGTCTAGATGCTGTCCAAACTGAGATCAAGGATATGGACTGGGAGAGCACCTTCCACTTGCGTCACCTCCCTGAATCAAACATCTCACAGATCCCTGATCTCATTGATGAGTACAGGTTACAATAAAACAAAACATTTATAATAACATTACACAATATTGCATGTGGATGACATGAAGTATTTTACATATACAAGTTAGCACAAAGTCCCAAAAAACAGACACAGAATTTGCACCTTGATTTTGACTTGACAAAATGGATACAAGAAGAAGTCCTTAAGATTGAATATTATTTCTTACAAGCAGCTGTGTATATCTCTTTTACAAGATTCTAAGATGAGGTAATGGTGCAGGAAGGTGATGAAGGATTTTGCTTTGAGGTTAGAGAAACTAGCAGAGCAGCTGCTGGACTTGTTGTGTGAGAATCTTGGCCTAGAGAAAGGGTACCTCAAGAAAGCTTTCTATGGATCAAGAGGACCAACTTTTGGCACCAAGGTTGCCAACTACCCTCCATGCCCCAACCCAGAGCTGGTGAAGGGTCTTCGTCCCCACACTGATGCCGGTGGAATTATCCTTCTCTTCCAGGATGACAAGGTTAGTGGACTGCAGCTTCTCAAAGATGGCAAGTGGGTTGATGTGCCTCCTATGCGCCACTCCATTGTTGTTAACATTGGTGATCAGCTTGAGGTAAATTTATTTCATTACACTACACTGATGATAATGTAAAAGTTTTTTATGCTCTCTTTTCAATCATAAATTATCAGGTCTTCGAAAATTGTTGACTCTTGTAATAACGCATAGTAGATATTTTTACAAACAATTTAGATGCAACAAAATTACTCATATCAAACACTACTTGGTGAAAAAACAGGTTATCACCAATGGTAAGTACAAGAGTGTGGAGCACCGTGTGATAGCACAAACAGATGGGACCAGAATGTCCATTGCCTCATTCTATAACCCTGGCAGTGATGCTGTTATCTACCCTGCTCCAGAATTGTTGGAGAAAGAGGCAGAAGAGAAAAACCAGCTCTACCCAAAATTTGTGTTTGAAGACTATATGAAGCTATATGCTAAGTTGAAGTTCCAGGCCAAGGAGCCAAGATTTGAAGCCTTTAAAGCATCAAATTTTGGTCCAATTGCAACTGTTTAAATATTTTTATTATAGTCTACCACATGTTTGACTTGGGAAGAGTGTAACAAGGTACCTGTTGCATGTGTCTACTAAAAGAATATAATAAAGTTACCATTATTATATATGTTATGTGTGTTTTTGGTTTCAAAACTTTGGTTTAAGTAATAAATTGATTTTAAGTTTGTAATTCATCATGAAGTAATTTTAAGCAGGTTTTTACGTTAGATTAAAAAAAACTTACAATAAATTTTATTATTTTAGAATAATAAACATTTAAAGATAATTTAAGTTAATTAAAAATCAATTTTAATCTTTGTCCAACATTCACACATAGTTGAAGTGATTCATGACACTGTGCAAAATGGTCAAAAAAATATCATATTCACAATAAGATATAACTATTTTAATTAACAAAAATATGTATTGCCTTTTGGCTCTAGCTATATGCATTATTTTCTTTTTCTCTTTTTTGCTTTTGGTTTCATGAGTTCCAAATTGGCTAGTTGGGTTTTGGACCACCAATGATAGTGTCTTAGTGATGTAGAACACACGAGAATGTTAATGCCCTGATGGTGCTACGGGAAGACTATGCAAGTCAAACACACTTGAAACAATGTGTAGGCCAAAGGATGTGTGGATGCAACGAAATGAAGATATTCAATTCCAATGAAGCATATTTAGTCAGGATAAATTTTAAATGATAGTAAAAAAAAAAGGTGGTTGTGACGTTATTTTCTAATTAATATTTTTTTTGTATTTTTAACACCAAGTCAACAAAGAACCCAACTGAATACCAATTACCTCATAAATCTGGTCATTACTGGTGTGAGGTCAAGAAAGGAACTATGGCTAGGACTCCATAAAGACATATGCTAGCTTGAAAGCTACATTCCAGTATTTAAAATTTGGGACTAATAATTAGAATAATTTTAATTTTAAGTCGTTAAATGTTATCAAAATTTGTTTTTAAATCAACGTATTTGCTTAATCAAAAAAACCTTAATTGTAGATTTTACATTAAAACATATGTCACCTCGTATAAAATTGATTTTAAATTATGAAAAGAAACACTAACTCCCTGCACGTAGTATGCTTTTAGGGAATGTCGAATACATCTTTACTTTCTTTCTACTTATCATTAATTTTATCTCCTCTCCCCACCACCCTGATCAGCACTCTCCATAACTGAGAATGACTGTTATTAGTATCAGTAACAGTATATTTGTTCTTATCATTTTCCTATCTCTATTGGTAAGAAAAAAAATTGATATATATGCCTTATTTAATTATCAGATTATTAACAATATCTTATCACTTGTACAAAAATATTAATTTAAAAATCATGAACGCAAAGTCACAAACTTTAAATTATTTTAAAACGTGTGTCCAATGATATGAAAATCAGTCCGAATCGGTTGGATCCGGTGGTCAAATCAGACCGATTCTATTTTTGGATCGGATATATAATTGATAGGTTGATTTGATTAAATCTGGTTGGGTTTTCAGTTCGATATCTGGCTAATTTTTACTTCTTTTTTTAAAAAAAAATTGGATTTTTTTTAATTTAGATTTTAGAGTATGTATAGATTTTTTTTATTCAAATAATGTTAATTATATATTTATATATAATAAATATATATAATTTTGAATTTTTAATATTATACTGGATCAAATTGAATCAGTTATTAATCCACCGGTTAAATGATTGATCTATAATTATGATCGGACCAAAATTATGTGTGCGCATATGTGGGACTTTCATCAATCTTTATGACATGTAATTGAGATTTTAATTTATAAAAAGATAATAAAACTCGATAATAATCCTGAACATATAATAATTTTAAAGAAAAGACCAGAAAAGACAAATTAAAGACTGAACATATTGAACGATACACGTTCGTCGTAACATCACATCAAGAGGAAGAAAAAAAGAAAATCATTAATTTGATTCTACAAAATTAACAATGGATCGGTCACAATAATTCACAGTACATGAACTCTTATAAGACACAGAATCCTGGCATCCACGTAAGTATTCAACTTGGGGAAAGTGGAGAACCCACCTTTTTATAGCATACTTTTGAAGTAGAAAGCTAGCACTTAAGTGGAAGAATGTTAAGATATGGTGAAACCTGTTATCGTCTATTATCATACATTAACAAGGAAATGTCTCGGCCAAAACAGGCAGATACAAAGGAATTGAAACACGTAACATGCATATATTTTAACGGAAGCATTCTCACAGTTTTTAGGTTTTCTTCATTGCCTGTGCTAAGTATATATCTATGTGCGAAAGCAACCTTTCCGTCATTTAAAAAGAGGTGGGGATGACAGAAGCAGACAAAAATATATAAATGTTGATAACGATGTTAGAACATAACTTTTAACACATTTGTTATATATTTCTTTTAAAAGTTGATAGAATTTTTTGATAAATAAATTACGATGAAAAAAAGATAAGATTAATATAACATTTATTTATCTCTTTGACAAAGCTTAACTGTTAAACTTTTACTGATAACATATATTAATATATTTTTATGATAATTATTCAACGCTTATTGAATTCGATCTTATTCAACTTCATGTTTTCTCCTTCTTATCTTTATGGTTGCGGAAACATTATTATTAAAGCAGCCTTTCTAAAAAGCTTATGAATAAACCTTAACACTTTTAGATTGAACCCTCCCTCAATTATGTGTGCCTTTTTAGGCCATGTAGCCTACCTCGCATTTGCTCAAATACAGACTACATAGTGTTAGATCCATCAGTGTCCAGTGGTCCTTAGATCTTGGGAGTCGATTTGGACCACTTCCTCTAGTCTATATATGAATCACTTGCAACTTGGTACAGTTATATTAGGGTTGCCAATTATCTTATTCGGGACCAGAATTTCTTTAATTAATATTTTTAATGATAAAAAATTACTAATGTTGTAAGGAGAAAATATTTTAAGATAAAAAAATACCAAATTAATATTTATTCAAGTCAATTAGTAATTTTTACTCAAAGTGCATATTCAATTTTCAAACAATATATGTAAAACGAAAAATATCACAGAAATTAGCGGCGATCATTCCTTTATAAATGACTATTTTTTTATATCAATAAAAAATTATTAATATAAGTTGAAAATTTTCAAAATAATATTAAAGCCAAAAATACCTATTTACTTATTTTTAAAAAATATCTAAATTATATTGTCTTTCACTTTCACATTCAAATAAGTTCATACAACATACAGATATTATATGTAATATTCTAATACACGAGAATATACACTCAAATAATCGATACCAACGCGTGAAAGGTGTTTTTTCTTTCTTTCTTAAACACAAATATGGGAATGAATAATATATATCCGATAACCCTATACCTTACCCATTTTGATCCGTATGAGTGCTCCCTACTGGTAGACTCAACTAAAATATTAATTGCTAGTCTGACATTGCATGACCACTACCATATGAGTATTTTCACTCATCAAATACTTCAACCCCCCGTGCTCCTATGGTACAAAGGTCTAAGGAGTTATGACTACAACAAGAAAAGATGTTGAAACTTGAAAGGGCCATGCTTCCAAAACGATAAGAAAACCAGCTCTGTGACAACTATGCATAGCTACTCAATTCCAGCACAAGATGATTCATATATAAGAAAATGAGCCTATGAACAGTTGAAAATTGAGTAATCAATGGTCCAAGTCTTCAGCTATCTTTCCTAGATGCAAATTAATCCAACCTTTAAATTCAGTGCTTTGAGATGAATTTGCATAAGGAGACGCCAAAATTTGAATCTGACTCTCATGTATGGAAAAAAATTTGAGTAACTCACTTTTAAGGACCTTCAAATTAAAAATATTAACATCAGTAGCCTTAAATATGATTTTGATCTCTAAAAAATAAAATCATTTTAATTTTGGTCCTTTAAAAATAATTATTTTGATTCTAGTATCCATAAAATTTAATATTTTTTATTTTAATTCTTGTTGTCAAGTAATAGCATTATCTAATGACATAACATCAACATTGATAGCTTAATGACTTATCACATTATTAACAAATGGATAAGACTTTTGAAGCATACTTTACTAAGAAAATACACATACCTAATATGTCAAATATGTTTTTAATAAATTATATTTTGAATTTGTCAAACTCTTTAATGATACCACAATTCACTAGGTTACAAACATCATTATTATGTCACCAATTAATGTTATTACTTGATATCATGAAATAAAATAAAAAATATTAAATTTTATAGGAACTAAAATTAAAAGAAAAAAAAATTAAATGACCAAAATTAAAATGACCCTACTTTTCAGATATCAAAATCTATGTTTAAGTTTTCTTTAATTAGTTTAATTTAATGAGTCTTTATTGATTATCAATGATGATCTTATCCACGATGTTGCTGAAAAGAGAAAGAAAGTCGCAAATTGTACCCTGCCAACCAAAGTGTTAGAGGGCATAATGAAAATTAATTAAAATAACTATATTGTACGTAAAAAAGAAAAAAACAATATAAACATCCAAAATCGAAACGACTAGGAGGCAGTCCCCTTTTTAATTTGATTTCCAAAAATATCCTGTTTCAAAAAATACACTCCTCCTATTAATCTTAAATCAATAGGTTATAGCACAAGGAGTGTCCTCAACACCAGTTTTATAATAATAAAAACATCAAAATCAATAGAAAATAAATTCAGGAATGTAACCTGTTATTCCCTATCTATCACTACCACAAGAGAAAAATAAACCTTTGTAGCAACGTATTTATACAACTCCCAATATTCATCCAAACCTCATAATCGTTATTCCAAAACTGATAGCATAGGCACCATTAAAATTCCTTAACTCAATACCGTCGGAATTTGAGAACCAAGTCAATCATAAAAAGTTTGGTATGTCGTGTTTTGGATTATCTGGAGAACTCAGAATGCTTTGATATTCTCAGAAATTGAAATCGCAATAGACGACATGTAGAAAATACAGGTCTTGACATGGTAATGGAATAAGAGTATGTTTAGATAGAAGACTATAATTATTGTTAAGAGCTTTTTGAAAAAAACTTTATATTTTAGTAAAAAAATTCTCAAAAACACTTGTGGTTTTTATCTAAATAGATCCTAAGGCTATTGGTAATTTCTAATATTCTTTGTCAAATTGGATTCGAAATCCAAAGGACTGCATGTCTGCATCGGAATCACCTGATGCAAGGATTGAGGTTCTTTATAGCTATATGCTATTCGTTCATTTGTAATCCCCTGATGATGGTGTTTCTTTTTTGATTTTGGCACGCTAAAAATATATGTTTTAATAAAATTTCATGTTCGCCTTTAAAAAAAAAAAGCCCAATCATAAAAAGTTGCCGTGAAATCCACCTGTTTAGCGTTAATCCAAGATCAAGCCTTGCATTTGACAAATTCTAAATGTGCTGCATATTATCTTTTTTTCGGTACAATTGACACATATTATCTTTTTTTTGGTACAATTGATACATATTATCTTTATTCCTTTTTATATTTTTTAGACCTATTAATAGGGGAGTATATTTTTTTAAAAGAGGATATTTTTGGAAAACAAATCAAAAAAGGGGAGTGTCTAAGCAAAGAGGGTGAGTGGATATAGTAATTGACTAAGAAAATCAGAAACATAGTCTCGGGTCTAGTCCAATGTCTGTCCAGCAAAATGCAAATAGAACCCAAAAAATTCACAACAATAACATAAAAATGAGAAGAAGATTGCTTGAGGTACGTCGGATATGGTGGGCTTGGGGCACGGTTGTGGCAACCGAAATGAATAGCATTTGCTACATCCACTTCAAATTTTACTAAGTACGCTCCCCTTTTATCATTTCTTTAAATTTTTACGTATAAATACTCTCAATACCCAAAATATCCTTGTACAGTCCTCTTATATATTATAAAAATATATAAACCCTATTATATGTATTCTGTCTCATTGTTCTCTAAACCCTTCTCATTCGTTCTCATCAATTTTTCCCCCTTCCCTCTTTTGCATATCCAAGGTATTAAAATTTTACCTAAGCATCCTTCCATTATATTGACTTTGACTGTAAAAAAAAATATAAACAATTGAAACCATGAGAAATCAGGTACATGCATGAAACTTTGTTTCTTTCTTTTTCAATTTTTTTCTCTAGAATGGTGAAGTCTATTTAATCGTTACTAGGGAAAGTCATTTCGGAATGTTGGTCTAGATGAATTCCAGAAAAATACTTTCTAGAATACAAAATATCTAAAAAAATATTCTGAAAACTACTACTTTCCAAATTCGGAAAGTAGTTTCTCAATCGTTTAGAAACTACTTTTTGCAAAATTGAGTTCTCATTGCCATAAAAAAAAATAATAAAACAAAACTAAGCAATCAAGAGCACTTGCAATTGGTCTCCCAAAACATGAAAAACCAAACAAAAAAAAAGTAAAAAACGTCATAAGTCACAATCACATATCTGCGTTGCTAACTACATTATAATGCGATCCATTTGTCACACAAAAATGTTCAAAATATCCTACACTGTAAGATTGAACGTTCAATGTTCGAATTTTTTTTTTATTTTTACTACTATGGAAACGAAAAGTGAAATAGGAACCCGTATTTGGAGGTACAAACGGCGAATGTAGAAATCTTCGAGCCCTAAGCATATCAAATCGAAATCCAATGTGCTAGGGTTTAAGAGGACTTTCAGTACATGACACAAAACAACTTTAAACAGAGGGGGAGGGTCTCTTCCATAGTTTCGTGAGAGAGCAAACAATTTGGGGAAGACAAATGAGATAAAAAAAAATTAAAAAGTAGAAGAGAGGGGGGAGTGTGCGACAATGTGAGGGAAACAAGAAATTTTTTTGAAAGAAAAAGCTCATTTTAGTAATTTGACTTTTAAAAAGGGAAAGGATATAGCAAATGCCTAGCAACAGGGAGCTTAAAAGAAAAGGTCAGACGCAGTGTGAGAGAATATGTGAAGATCTTACCAAGAAAAGAGAGTGGCATGAGATGATGAAGAGTGTTTGTGCTACGTGAATGAGAAAGATGAAGATGAGTGTGTAAGTGAATGCTGAACAGTGAGTGAAGGTGCTTGAGAGACTTTTGATAGTTATATGTGGTCTTGACTCTTGATAAATCTCCACATGAAATATAATTACATTCTTTAACTTACAAAAAACAAAAAGAGCTTACATGGTCTTGAACCATAGTAGTATAATCCCAAATCACATAATAATTAATTACTTGGAAGGAACCATAATAATATGGGGTGAAAGTATATGTTTATTAAAAGAGAATTTTTGGATGAGGGCCAAGAATGTCACTAAATTTTAGAAGCTATTGGAAACTTCTAGAATTTTGCTATTTTTATTTTATTAATAAATTTAATCATTTTTTATGCATCATTTTTAAATTGAATCGCAAACTCAAAATAAAAGAAATATAGGTTCAGAGCTAGTGGATCTGATAAACCTTTTAAGTCATCTATATTTATCAAAGGTTTGTTTAAAGGTTCTTCCAATTTCACTATTGGTATTGAGTTCTAATTTTAAGTATGTAATTATTAGACAGAAAATTTTGCACCTATATATATTATTTTTGTCTACTATGAAGCATAAATGCTTTTTTTTTCGGTAACTAATATAAAATGGAAATAATGCTATCCCTTGATTTCCAAACTTTTCCTTCGTCAATTTTAAGATATAGAATCCTTATCACGTTAATTTTTTTATAAAAATATTTTTGCACTTTTTTCTGTACACTTTGAACTACTTTTCTATAGTAATTTTTTTTTCTTTTTTTTATCTTAAAAGGTATGAGCGTAAAAATAATATAAAATGAAAATATTAATATTTTATTCTTTTAAACCATTCAACTCAATATGACATGTGTAAAAGTTATACCCTACATATCTAAATTTCGATTACACATGTCAACTATATGCTAAAAATAAATATCATACACAGTGTAAATTTATGGGATACCCAACTACATAAACAAGAAGAGTAAAAATTAAACTCCAACGTAGGCTAGAGAGACATCCTTAAACCCATGATCCTGCAAAAGATGGTAGTTGCATTGGTCTTGGTCAATCAATCCGAACAAAACTTTCCTTCACATTCGTAGCAAAGTGCATGTAACTTCGGTCCATATAAATCTCACAATGCTTAAGTCAAGAGTGAAAGATGAGCTCACACCATGTCTATTTTAATTGTGTCGGTCTTTACACTCTTTACATAGCAATTGCAGGCATTCCTTAGTAGTTTTATTCCAACCTATCAAGAAATTCCATACCAAAAAAGAAAAATCAGTTCATTTGTCAATTAGACCAGTGGCCATAGAGAAATTCAGAAAAAGGAAAAGGAAACAAGTAAACAACTAAGCAAAATCGGTAGTTTATGCCTGCGAAATTAGATCGGTGAGAAGAAATAATTTGAGATCATTATATATACTTTAATGTAATGCTCATTATTGTTACTCTAAATTTTTCCTTTAGGTTATTCTTGCATTTTTTTAACGAAATCTAGCCGTTTTTATTTTTGCTTTATCGTTCTTCTAATTGTACAAGACGAAACTAATAGAGAGAATTTATTCATAAGGAGTTAAAAAAGTTTGATTTTCTCTTTAGAGTTTAATTTTAACAAGGGCCAAGTTAAAAAAAATTATATTTTTATTGACTTATATATTAACATTATATTTAATAACTCGATAGTGTTAATAATTTAATGAGTTGTCAACTTAATAATAATAATAATAATAATAATAATACAGTAATTAATATATCGTATGATGCAGGTGTAAAATTAATAACACTGAAATTACATTAGAATTAAATTCTTTTCTTTTTCTATAAAGTTCAATGCCGAGGAGTTTCTTACTGATATTACAATATGGACAGAAGGATATAAAAAATATCAAATATTGAATAATAATTAAAATTTCAATTATAAGAACAAATCGTCGTTAACAATATCATGAACATGTTCAACTTTTCATTCTAGTTAATTTATGAATTTGATAAATTGGGAAGTTTAACTTAAAACGAAAATAAAGGATCATAATTATTAATGAAAAAATTAGAACATAAAACTATGATAAAGTCGTTAAAGTGCATTTCAATTATTTTATCGTGCAAATTAATCGTCATGAGAAAGTATAACTCATGAACAAATATAACTCATCTTAAAAACTTACACTAGCTTGAGACCAAGTCCAAAATGTGCTTATCTATGTTGCCACGACTATGTTTTTGCTAACCGATTGAAGTCTAAAATATAAGGATGAAAAAAATTGTTTAGTTAACAATTACATAAAAGTGGAGTTAAGAGATCTCGAGTTTACCTATCATCCAACTTAATCCAATTGTATTAGAATGAGTTTTAAAAATGTTTCGATTAAATTCAATCTAATCCAATATGCATCCAACTAAATTGCCGGTTTGTGATCCAACCCAACTCGATTATATAATAAAAAAATATTAATATTATTAATAAGAATATAATAAAATGTTAAATTATAGTTTTAGTTCTCCTAGTTTTCTAAATCTATGATTTTGATTTCTCTGATTTTTAATTGTGATATTTGGTCCCCTAGTTTTATAAAAAGCAATTTTGGTGTCCTTCATAGATTATTGACAAACAATTTCAATTAATAGAGTTATTAAGTTAATTATAAACTAATTAAAAAATTTAATAAAAAATATTAACTCTAATTCTTCGTAGCAGTGTGCTTCTCCTCTTCTTCATAAAAACCTCTTTCACCTCTATCATCGCACGTGATTCCACCACTAAAAACAGCAGCGTATTAGGGTTCATATTCTTTTATTAAAGTTTTTGAATGATTAACAATTTTTATTTAATTTATAATTAATTTAGTAACTCTATTAATCATAATTATTAGTTAATAGTTTGCCAAGAGACCAAAATTGTCAATTTATAAAATTAGAAAATCAAATGTTACAATTAAGAATTAGAGGGACCAAAATCATGAATTTAAAAAACTAAGACCAAAATTACAATTTAACCTATAATAAAATAAAAAAATTAAAAATAATGAAAATCTGAAATTTCTTTATGTAACAAATTTGTATATTTTATGTAATTATATGATATATGTTAAAGAAAATTATTTTAAAGAATCTATTCTAAAAAAATTTATTTTTATATTTTATAATTCGATTAACTTGACTCATTTATGATTGAATTAGATTGGATTTGTTAGCATAATTATTAGAATTCGACACAACCCAATCCATGTATATCACTATTACATAATCCATTTATTCATTAATATATAGAATATATTTATTTACAAGATAAAATGAAATACAAAAATCTGTATACATGTAAGTACAAAACAATTATGGTAGTTTGCCACACATTATTTCATGTTAATAAAATATATCCATAAAAACATCCCACAGAATTAGTAAAAGAAACTCAAGGCTTACCCATTTTACGCTGTTAATAAAACGCACACATGTCTATTGAGAAATTAGAACATTAGAATGAAAAGGGGGAACAAAAATGGTAAAGAACAAAGCAGTATGATTAAAAAAAAAAAAGCAGTATAATCTGCCAAAAAACTAAGCAGTATAACATTAATATATGTTGAGTTGATCCAGATTACACGTAATAATATCACTTCAAACGTCAATATTTGTGGCTTCCTTTTTAAACTTCTATTTTGAAAGGAAACAATGTTCAACTTATAAAAGAGAATTAAGGAATTTATTTAGGCCCTTTCATTTATTGCTATTTTGACACTCAATTTTAATACGTTCATAACAAATTTTCTCGCCTTAATTTTTTTTTCATAATATTCTCAAAAGATGTGCATCTTCCTGTCATTATCCCAGATATTAAATAAATAAGATGAATCCAAATTTGTAAATATCTACATAAAAAAAAAACATTTTTCATACTATAAAAACTCTTGTCTGTTAAGATTTTACTTCCTTTCGGCCTTTATATATATCTTACGAAAACATGACAAACTTAATCCTCGAAATATTTTGCAAAAGAAAACATAAAATAAAATAAGACACGGTCTTTATAATAAATGAATTTTTTTCTGCTTACAACGTGCATAAATTTTCCACTTACATCTATGGTAATCAGACACGGTCTTTATAATATATGAAAGTCCCTACAAAACACTCACGTTTTCCACCAGAATGCGATTAGCGCAAGAGAATAACCATCACACTGAACAATATCAATCAAGCAAAAATAAAATTTTATAAGTTTCTCTGCTTTACTACCCACATAGATTTTGGGTAGACAAACAAGGCATTTTCTAGCCTTCTTGAATTTCTCTGAGCCTCGAGAAAAAATCAAGACATATCTACACTCATGGTTGATGAATGGGGGAGCAGCAAAGAAAAACATAAAAACAAAGAGAAAGAAAATAGAACAAAAGGTGGTGAGGTACACTAAGGGCCAAGTAGGGATAGAAGGGAAATATAGGGCAGAATTATAACACATACAAATACAGGTAATGCTCTACTATTCCTAGAATTTTTCTTATCTTATTTTAAGAATGGGAGAAGAAGAATTATTCCTTTTGCCGCGGCAATGCATTGAAGGAGTTCATCACCTTTTCCTATTTTATTCAAAGGACGAACCTGGGCTTCACTTTCACAAACTAAGAAAGTAAACCCAACTCAGCATAGTTTGGTATATATGTTACCTCTTCAAACATGAAAAGGGTATAGGCAGATGTTTCAGGCTGGAAATATCAAACAACTCTACAAACCTTTGATCTGAAACTCTTGCTTTGGCAGCTGCAAAGCGTTGGTATTCATCAAAGACAGATGACAAGCACCATTTTTGCAATTTTCTATAGCATCCTACTAAGCAACCTGTTCGGTGCTGCACACAGAAAGAAGGAAGAAATTGCATACTTTTAATAAGAATATAGTTAGTGCATATACTATTACTTGTGACAAAAATGTTTTTAAAAAATCCAGCAAAAATCTCACCTTTCCACGCTTACAGTGAATTATAACTGGGTGGTTCCTGACATCTGCATTATTGATCACCAAAAGTTATTGCTAGCAAAATTAAATGAGTTGTTGAAACTGCAGTTATGATTAAAAGTAAAGAACTACACCATACCAAGAACAACTTTTAGTGCTTCACGGATTGTGTCCTCTGGGATGTTCACAAAAGGCTCCTGGATGCACAAGTGTCACAAGGTTAAAGAAGATTTCAGGTTATCTAACACTTGCTTTCTTAATATAAAATTAAAATCACGTTCCATCATCACACTTTGTCAACTAAATTTGTTGGTAAAAAAGGAAGAAGGGAGAGGGTGTAGCTAATACAATTTGAGGATAATGTTTGGCAAATTTAACAACTACTAATATTGATTGACTGAACGATTTATGGGATCCAAAAGAAGCTATTATTATATTATTAATCTATCTATACAGACCTAATTCTTACACAATAAACACATGTAGAAATAAATCATCACTCAATTCTCATTCATCTGACCATCATCTTTTCCACAGATGGAGTCAGATATGAATAAACATGAAAATTAGAAGACATCAAAAGTGTCTTCAGGTCAAATAAGAGGTTCAACACAAGGGGAAGAATGGGCAAAAAGGCATGAAAACAATTCCAAAATTAAGGAAAGAGACACAAGTTAGATATCATAATCAAGGATGGCTTTAATAAAAGTACTGCTTCCCCTTGTTTTCCTTGACATATAGATTGATCCATAATTTAATATTCAAACAAAATTCATGGAATAGAGAGTCGGGAATTCAACAATATAGGGGAAAAGTATTCTCTTTATTAATTCAATAAATTCGATTATTTGGTTCTTCTAAAGTGCGAGGATATATACACTTTAGAGAATAAAGTACACACTAACAACTGTTGATTAGAAAATCAACAGTTGAAAATTTTGATATAATCAAATACATGTATAACAAATCATAAAATTAATTAGAATCGCAATCCTTGATTTTCTAATCAAGGGTTGTGAGTGCACTATTCTTTAAAGAACATCTCACTTTAGAGAAGTCAAATCCAAATCTAACATACAATATGCCCTAATCCACCAATAACATAGAAATTCCATCTCCAAATGTAATAATGAAATGTTCTCTATACTTTTCCTATGCCCTTCCTTGATTACCTTCTTGTCTTTACTAGGTTGATCATGACTTTGGTGCTACTTCTGTAAAATTATTAATCCCTTTCCCCCTTCTTTACCTTGTACTTGCACTATAATCAAAAATCAAATCTATGTTCTTCTTGAACAGAATTAGTTTTTGACAAATCCATAATGGTCGCATTAGACAGACAGCACGTATAATATATGATCTCCAACTGTTAATTATTCCCGAAAAACAAATGATTGTGATCATTTTGGATAACCAAGGAAAAGACTTGACATGCCAGCTTGGATTCCATCAACCCTGATTTCCATATCCTAAAGTTGGTATGACATACTTTCACTGTGCACATACGAGTGAGGATTGAAGAGGACTCTCTCGCACAGAAATATGCTCAAGAAATAAAACAATGGATCTAATCCGGAACACTAACGAGACCAAAACTGACATGACAAAATATAATGGTACCTAAAAAGCTGCCATAGTAAAATTTAGCAAGCAAAAGTTTCCAAACAAAGTTTTTCCTAAAGCACTTTATAAAGTTAGGGATATTTCAAAATGTTACACCATAAGAATCAAGGAAGAATAGAAGAAGGAGGAGGAGGAGGCGGAGGAGGAAGAAGAAGAAGAGCAGGAAAACAAGTTGAAGAAAGAATAATGACAACAACCAGCTTTACGTCCCTTTTTTATCTCCCAAGCTCTGTAATGAAAACCCTTTTGATTAACCAGTACTTGAAACCAAAGCATCCATAAGGGTCACAAACTATCCACACCCGTCTCTTAAGACGGAGAGATAATTATATTAAGAATATAGAAGAGGATGAGGAAGACAGGTCAATCGGATTAGATATCCATTGATCTCTGTGCAAGCTATTCATTTTCCTTTTTGTTGGGAACTTCGTGCAAATTACCGAGACATAGAAGAACCACAATCAAATTCAGACCTTATATAAATTTCTTGTATAACCACTTAGTATTCAATACGAAAATAAGAAAGTAAAATGAATTAGATTTCTCTGCAGTAAAATCAGCTTATGCACCTCCACTTTTAGAAAAGTTAAAAACTTGTCTAGAAACATGACTAGCAGGAAAAGCTGAAGTGTGTAAGTTCACTAAGTTGATTTTAACTTAGTCTTACAAGAAAAGCTCAAATCATTTTATCTCTTTATCTTCTTTTATAATTATAATTTCTTATAGAGAAGATTCATCAACATAAAACAATCAGACCGAATCACCGAAATGAAGGTGAGAAATCACAAGAGCAAAAAAAATGAAGAAGGTTGAAGACATAATAGATAGAAAGAGACCTTATGACCCTCAATCCCAAACTGAAAAAGCTTGATCCCATTTGACTTGAGGAACTCCATATTGGCCTCCGGATACGGCTCAGGACACAGATATCTATAAAAACACCCAATCAAATAAACAAACAATCAGCAACAGCGTGCAACAAGGAAAAGATTGAGACTTTACTCACAATTCATCAATTGGGTACTCAAAAGCATCATCAAGTTAACAAAACGAAGAAGAGCATAAGAAAAGGGTGATTGAGATGTGAGGACAGACATGATGGAACGGAGGCCGAGGGTTTGGAGGAAGGAGAAGTTGGCGGGTTCGGGGAAGCCGGAGCGGAAAATGCCATTATCAACCATGGCGAAGTTGAGGGGGGGAACGAAGAGATCCTCGCCATCGCCGTCGTCGTCTCCGGCAGTGGTGTGATCGGAGATAGTGAGCTGGATTTGGCGGCACATGGGAGTGTCTTGTTGGTGCCTTTGGTGGTGGTGATGGGTGCGTTGGAGTTCTGCCGCCACTTGCATATCAAAGTTTGAAGTAGTACTATAATTGTTTGTTTTAAGAGGGGGGGTAAGGGAAGTATTTAGAGGGGGTGTGTGAGAGAGTTTATAGTTTATATAATAAAAAGAGGAAATGGAGAAAGGGATCAAAGAGGATATTCGGTGAGGTGGTTGTTTTGTATTTTGGCCTTTGGTGGTGCCCCTCAAGCTGGAACGGCTTTTGTTTTTTTGACTCCGAGAGAGAAATAATGGATGGATGGCAGTTAAAGGGGTGAATGAAATGAAGTGAAAGGGAAGAGGCTCATATACCCCATATTTATACACATCCCAGAGAGACCCAGCACTGTTTCTTTTTTCTCTCTGCAAACCAATAAAAATAAATAAGAGTTTTATTTTATATATAGACTACAAATATTTTAAAAATATATATCTTACTTGATTGGATACCAAGGATAAAGTTTTCATTCTGACGCACGGGGTCAAATTTATTTGATTAAAAAATATATAAATATTATATCGTTTTTAATTATTATGAATAAAAAAATTATTTTGAATATTTAATATAATTGTGCTCGTAAGCATAAGAATGGTGTTTAGTGAAAATATTAGTTTCCTATGATATCACCACATGATCAATCATGGTTAATGTTTAGTCGTATTTTGAACATAATTATCTTTAAAAAAATAATTATGAAAAAAGTAAATTACATAAATTATGAGACCTTATATCATTATCATTTACGTTGATATTGGTAGTTTATTTTCAGAAAACTTCAAAGTATGTTAGCATAATTTATTCTATAAAAAAATACAACTAACAAGTAGACAAGACTATTACCAAGAATAATGTACGGGCATGAACAGTGCGTTTTATCGAGATTATTGGCATCAAAATCTTGTAACATGGTGAAAGAGAAGGGAACAAGCAATGAGCATGAAATATTTAACGTAATTATATAATATTTAGAATTTTAATTAAAATTAATTTATAAAATAAAAATAGATACTTATCAAATAATAGGTAGGATTATACAAATTTGTTATTTATGTTCATAATAAAAATTGTGTTTAAAAGAATGTGAGAGATAATATCTTATTAATGTTTCTCTAAAAAAAAGTAATGAAGTTAAATGGTTAGTATACAGTGCAGCAGTGGTGCCCAGAACTTTCAGATCAGGATCACTTTTGCAGTGGCAAGAGAAGCAAGAGCTAATCTCTCTTCTCTTCTGTTTTGTATGCAGCCAACGCTACAAGACGCAACGCGCGAGGCCATTTCTTCACAAATCTCCGCATATAAGTAAAGAATTATTTTTGCATGGGACACATAATAATTTTTAAAAAATTCTCATCATTTCTTCGATGCCAAACCGATGAAATTTCACATATTTCCACACAATTTTTTTTTTCTTTTTTTCCGCATTTTAACCTTCTACCATCGCTGCCAAACACACGATAAGGCTCCACGCATTTTCAAACTTAACCAAATAATTAAGAGAATAATATATCAAGAAGTTGATGCATTTATCATTCACTTATTTCTTCTATTAATTTTATTTCTCTCCCCTATTTTTAGTCTATCCCATTGAATGTTTAAGTTGATTTTTGGTACCACATCACTCATGTCAAATAAACAATAGGTGGAAATAGAATTTTCTGATATTTAATTGATGAATGAGGATGACATAATCATGAGAAATTATTAAATTGTTTATAATTATTATGTTATTCATGATCCCAATTAATAATCATGTTATACAAAAATAATTTAATATTTTAAATTAATTAAGATCTTTTAAATTAAGAAATAATATAATTAATTTTTATTTAGTAGTTATTAAATAGATATTTAATTTAATAAATATATCTTTCATTATTTATATATCACATAATTATCAAAAAGTGGCATTAATAACATGATGATTTCATACCACCTAATAATTTATCTGTAATCAAATTTCCTATTCACTTTTTCATCCTGCCCCTGAGAGTGACGCTTCTCGTTGGTAACTTTTTTTTATGGGGACTTGTTTATATTAAGCTATCCTATATATGCTGCTAAAGCTTATATTACCTTCACTTATACTTTGACTATTCATCAATCTAGTCTTAATTTAAATGTTATTTTTGGTCATTAATACCAAAAATCATTACCTGTAAAGCTGTAAATTTAGGTTTTTTTAATGTGAATTTTAAGAAAATATTATTAAATTAAAAATTATTGAATAATATAATAATTTATTAAAGTTACATTGATTTAATTTAATAGCTCCTTATTTATATATATATATATATATATATATATATATATATAAATTGGTAATTTCTAAAAATAGTTGATAACATTATCTCTAATGAAATATTAACATGTTTTTAGCATGTTTTCTAAAAATGTTTTTTTCATTTAATAAAATTTAATATAAATCACAAAATTATGTAGGTCTCATTTTATATTTAATAAGATTCATTTAAGATTTTATAAATTTCAATAAAACATAGTCAGTAACAGATAAAGTATTAAAAAGATTGTGTTATAAAATGTACTGTTAGCATTTTTCTTAGATAATACTAGTATAATAGAAAAATGATGTTATAAAATGTGTTGTTAGTACTCTTTTTAATTCTATTTTGTCATGTACAATTAATCATATATTACAAAATAAAAAATATGCAAACTACATTAAAATTATATTTATATTTAAATGTTTGATAAAATACTTCAATATGCTACACTATTTGGTATTTTTTCAATTATTATATCATTAAAAAGGTAAATAATTAATATTATAAAACTTAAAAAATATACACATGTTATCTTAAAAATATGGTTTCGATAAATTATTTATAAAAAATATAAATTGATAAAAACTTACTTTTATATAAAAATTAAAATTAAATTTTACATATTGGAATAGATCCGTACAACTAATCACAATAGAGTATGTCACACGACAATGTAAAAAATGCAATAATTGTTTACGGCCCCAAAACGTTAAATCACAACCTCTTCAATTTAGTTATTGTGATTAAGATACTTTATGCTTAAAACGATTCATTTCAGTATTTTTTTTTTTTGCTAAAACATTTAAATATATATATATATATATATATATATATATATATATATATATATATCATATAGAATGTATAGTTTTGAAATGAAAATACTAACAACTACATTTATCCCTTCGATACATGATTTTTTTTAATAAATGTATTAAATATTTCGTGATTAATATCTTTAAGATAACCATAAACAAAACTCAGTTTATCTGATTTCTACTATGACAGATGTAACTATTCAATTATGACATTTGATTTTTTTGTTAATTGTATGACTTTTTCACATAACTGTAAATTTAAAAATAAAATATGCACTGTAATATCATGAAAGAGTAGCAAAGTAATATTCACACACAAAAAAATTTCCTCTAGTTTTAGTGGCAAAAAAATTAATATATTGCACTTTTAAAAAAAAATTACCAAAATATTGCACTTTTAAACCTATTTACAAATCTATAACAATGAATCACGTCGATATAGGACGTGTTTAATCACGTCGATATAGGACGTGACTGGAGCTAAGTCACGTCGATATAGGACGTGACTCATCAGGTGGTGACACGTGTCAGTTTAGGTCACGTGTCATTTTGCGGAGCGATGTATATAAACTTCGGAAGATCATAACTTTTGACTGGAATGTCCGATTGAGTCGAAACTGGTGGCCACGCGCTCGAAATTGAGAGGAGAAGCTCTTAGCAATGTCAAAAATTTTTTTTGCCAAAAGATGTCTCTGAGAACCTCAAAATTACGATTTAATCTTCGAACCTTCAAAAAATTTATTGATTTCTAATTTTTTATTTATTCAATTAGTGAATTGCAAGTTATTTTT
>CM023942.1:21661875-21677972 GCA_013407115.1 Glycine latifolia | reverse complement strand
ATATATATATATATATATATATATATATATATATATATACTTTACAATGTAAATTTTTTAGTTATTTGAAAAGGCTTTCAAACTTCGTATTGAAATTATTTAAGAAAATAATTTCAATGGCTGATCTTGAATAAGTGCTTGGTGGTATGCTATCAATATATACACTCAATTTCAATGGCTGATAACCAACAAAGTTAAAGTCTTACACGATTGAAACAGCATTTAGTTATACCCTTGCTTTTTTCACAAATTTTGTGAACTGTATCCTTTTATTTATTTATTTTTTCCACGTAAAGTTCATTATACCTTTGGTTTTACGGTGGAAAGCATTAGAATTGATCTTGCTTGTTGTTAACCGTGATTTTAGTAAAGATATAGAATTTTTACTATTGTTAGGTAAAATTCATTTTGCCTCAAAATTTCAATTCGACTAAGTGATAAAAAGTATTAACTTTAAAGTTGACTTAAAAATTTACACTAATTAAGTTCAATATCAAACGTGCTTTCAGGATAAAATCATCTAAATATAAATTACTTAATTTTAAAATTAATTTGAACTAAAATCAATAATATAAAATAGTTTTATTTAAAACCAAGTTTTTAAATAAAGGTAAAAAAGACGGGGGAACTGCAAATCACCTAAAAAAGTCGAGGGTGTAGTTAAAAAGAAGTTAACCAAACAAATTTTTTTGCACATCTAGAAAATGATATATTAATAGAGGGTTAATTTACACAAGGAGTGGCTATCAACCCTCAAGAGTGCTCAACAAATAAATAGCTTAAGCCACGTGCAAAACAGCAGAATATATGAAGGATTATATATATACTAGATTCTACCACTTTCATTGAGAATTGGACAAAAAATTAAACTCGATCATAAACACATTCATTTATGCTGAAATATAAAATGAGAATAAATAAATTTTATACAAACTCTATCACACACGAGGAAGGAAGAGATTTGAATTTTTCAAACCAAAATTAATTAATGGCAATCATGCTACAAATGTTACATAATGATGGCCTTTTATAGCCAAGCAAATGGTGATGCAACAAAAAATAATGGCAATGCAATTCAATTAACTACTAGTACTTTTTACATGATTCTTTTTAAGCGGATGAAAAAAATCTTAAAAGTGAAATTACGCATTTTCTCCACTCTCCCAATAGTGGTGTTATTATTTTTAAAAATTTGATTTAAGTATTTTTTTTTAATAAGCGACAAGTCCGGCCAACCTCATCCCCACCTAGCATATTAAACATAACCCAGAATTACCGACCAGTTGCCAAACGTAGAGCGAGGTATCGAAGCCTTTGATAAATAGCTCAATCAAACTATGGTGTTAAAATACTTACATTCTATGTCCTTTTTTTACTACAAATCACCTAAAAAAGTCCAGAGTGCAGTATTAGTTTTTTTTTTAAAATATATAATTAATACTTCTCTATATTATTTGATCCCTGATAAAAATATATATTATTTGCTCCCGAAGAGCATCTCTACTCTCTAAGGATAGTTTCACGGGGATTTTAAGTATAAAAATAGGTTCTTATAAAAGTTCATGATTAAAGAAGATTGAGTTACAAGTCGTTGTGTAAGAATAATTATTTTGCAAGAACTTGTTCTTGATTTTTTTATTATAAAAAAAACATAAAGTATAAGGATGTAGAGCAATAAAGGAATGCTAAGAATATATTATCTACACACGTTGTTTTTAATATTTTCTCTGATTAATTAAAATTTATCGAAACTTATAAGTTATTCTTAATTAGGTCTCACATGTTATTTAACGAACCTTTTTCATAATTTTTAAAAATAAAAAATAGTGTGTTAGCATAAAGAATACGTTAAAAATGTGTTAATAACACTTTTCAAAATCACATGTGAAACTCATTTCAAGTTATTAACTAATTTTATTATTAGAGGAAAAACATTGGTAATTAAAATTCTTAAATTTGATGTAACATAATATAACCTAAAAAAATAGTTAAAACCTAAAGAAAGACGGCACTATTAGAAATGCTCTAAACAGAAGATATCAAATCAATATATTATCGGTCCCTTTTTTATTTTTTCCAAAAAAATCATTCTATTAGCAATTTAGCATACATCATGATAGGCTTTATTTGTTTTCTTTGGGCCTTTTGTGTTAAGACCAATATCACTAGCATCAAAAGCTCACATGGTGCACCACTGCTTACCGGCTCTTTATACACATGGAATAAAGTTCACAAAAACGATTAATAAAGTTTGTTCCCTTTAAAAAATAAGAAAGAAATGCAGGTTTTAGTGTTTGACGAATAATTATCGTTTTCTTTTCCTCTTGCCTTTTTTCCAAAATTACTTAAAAGAAGAAAAGTACTATATACATGTTTGGATACAATTCTGCTTTTGAGAACTTCTTTATTAAAAATATAGGATTGTTTGGATACAAGTCACAAATATTTTTAAGAATTTTTCTATCAGAAATATAAAGTTTTTTTCAATAAAGAAGCTCTTAAAAACATTTCTAACATTGTATCCAAACAGATTTATAATACTTTTTTCAAGTAAAAAAGCTCTAAAAAATATTTTTAGCTTTGTATCCGAACAAGTTCTGTGTATAAAGTTTCTCTCTTATTTTTTTTTCCCATTCAGCTGACACAGTAACTAGGGACATTATTTTGTCCTTGATATCTTTTGTCACATTTCGGCTATGTTGATTCGATTTAGACAGTAAGAGCCACACGGGAAGAATGAATAAGTCAGCAACAAACATAGAGGAAATGAACCCATTAAAATAATATATTAATTTGACTTTAACAAGTAGTGTCTTTTCAATTTTTTAATTAATTGTGCTTAGTTTTACAAACTTTATTTATTTCTTGTTCAGTTGAATGGAGTGAGATGGAGATGCCCTTGCTTAAGAAGCCGATTGACCCTCGCTTGGTGAGTGTGGAAGATCGCAACATAATGCATGTTTTGGATTGAAATCAGATATATTACGTGCATATTTTAATATAAATTTAAAGAATAAAAATAATGATTTTGATCCTTAAGTAGAATTATATTTATCTCAAAAATATTTTTCACCTAAAAACTGACACGTAACATCACATGTAAAAACAATTTCACGGTTAATAGTTTTTACTCTCTTTTTTCAGAATAACGAGGTAATGTTAATGGTGGAAATTTATTTTCAGAGTTGAAAAGTTTATTTTTGAAGAGAAGTTTTTGTATAGTGACTCTAATAAATAAATGTTTTTCATTTTAAGACTTCTAATCAATAACAATTGTCATTTCTTTATTCAAATCAACAATGTTGTGTGTGTGTGCAGCGAGAGAGAGAGAAAAGGATGAAGTTACATCATTTTTTTAATATAATAGTTCTAAAATTTATTTAATAATAACAATAGTTAATTGTTACTAATACACTAATACTTCTATTTGATTTATTTACTTTTATTTATTTTTATAAATATATAACATAATTGTAAATTAATTGGTTAAATGACATAAGATTTTATTAGAAAAGCATAAACTCAAACGTGAAAATAAAGTATCTTGAATTGAGTCAGTCATGCAAAAAAAAAGATGAGTCATGACATTGAATATTACATTGATGGATAGTAAATCTAAGGATGATAAAGTGGGTCAATTCACCCAAAATGGGTCGGACTGGTCCAATCCACCAAAAAAACGGGTCGAACTGGATTGGTTCACTTTTACAAAGTGGGCTAAAAATGCTAGCCCATGCCACTTTGAAGTGGATTAGTGGGCCAACGGATCAGCCCACCAGCCCGTCTAAAAAAAAGTTAAAAAATAAATTATATTCCCAACATCAAAATCTTAAGCAAAAAACATATTTATGGAATTAAATAAAGGAAACGTTGCCTTTTGCTTCTAGGATGGACGAAGACGCCGACGGTGCGGGGACGGAGATCCCAACGACGGTGCAGGATCTTTCTCTCTCTGCAAGGACCTCTCGAATCTAGAGGTGTCGAGGTAAGAGGACTGAAGAGTGAAGTGAAGGACAGCACTGACACAGTTGGACAAGAAATATCTCATTATGTATTTGTCTTTCTTGACCCGCTGGGTTGGCTTGCCTTTAACCCACTTTTGACCCGCATTTTTGCGAACCAGGTTGGCTCGACCCATTTCATTTAGTGGGTTGATATTTTCAACCCAACCTACCTTTTTTGATGAGTTAAATGGACTAACCCACCAGACCTATTTTGTCATCCCTAAGTAAATCTTCCAATGACAGCAACATTACCCTATTTGGAAGTTAAGTGAAAACAACCCGTGTGGATAATTTTCAACCCAGTACCACTCCTTCTACGTACGTATTTAGCAGTTACACACAAAGGGATAAAGATTGTTTTGACGTGTCCAAATATTATATCCAGATATTGAATCTTGCGAATGGTTTTCTATGCGTGCAAACAACATCTAGAAGCAAATTTGTCAGCCGTTCTCGAAAATGCGATTCCCGTAGTCATACAAGCATTCATGCACCAATTCCTTGATCTTAATTGTAAATAAGGCTTATTGAATTTGATGTTTATGAATAAAAAATATTATTTAAAGAAGAAACTTCAATAAAAATGATTATTAAGATTTTTTAACAAAAATTAATTAATTGATAGATATTTCATATTAATGTCATTATAACAAAAAAAATACAAGCATTCATGCACTGTTACATATGTGATCTTTAACAATGTTTTTTTTTTATCTAACACTCAGTAAAAATGTTACCAAAAATTTTAACAATTTTTTTTAATATTTTTAATAAGTGTTAGAAAAAAATATTATTAAAAGTTACCTCGTATCGTGTATAATTTTTTTAGTCCAACAGTATAGATTCAACTAATTGATTATCCAAAGCAGTTTTGTTTTTTCAAAGTAAGAATATTATTTTTTAATTTTATAATAAATGATAAAAAAAATACTAGAAGAGTGTTGTCTTTTAAAATGAGTCTATTTAACTGAATTTAATTAGTCATAATTTAACACACATGACTTTTAGATACCAGCTAGTATACTTTTAAATAAATTTCAAAACGTCGTTTATCGTTAAACTAATGTTGCCTTGTTATTATTTTTTTCAGGACACGTTAGCTTAGTTAAGGTAATAAATTGAAGAGAGGTAGAGTACAGGATTACGTATATAAGTAGTATGTATTACCAGGTCTAACTTTTCGATCTCTATGAAAGAATAATATTTGCTCGATCTGGGAAGTAGGAGCAGGAAAGAAAAAAAAGTTGTTTTGTTTTGTTTCCAAAAAAAAAAAAAATTAACTGGTCTAATTTTATGTCCTTTATTCCTACAGCTTATAAAAGATCTGTATGGTTTTGTTTTCATGTTTGATAAGTTATTTTCTTCATCATTTTCTTTTTGTTTAATATGATTTGGGTTATCCTGGTCCTAACCTTTTATGATGGGCAAAATGCCTGGCTCATAGACGAAGGACGGTTTCCATCTCATTCAGTATAAGGAGCCATTATACAATAAATTAACTTTTGTAGGGAATCCTATTGCATATATATTATTATCAAACTATAAACCAATTTGCTCAAAGCAAAGGTTTAGAATGAACTTTACGGAATGTGACTTGTAGATATAATATGGTCCCCTCTAACGGCTTATGTCAATGTAAGAGTCATAATCATTGCTTATTAGGAGGACACTACTTTAAACTTTTGATGGTTATTTTCAAGTGTTATCCAAATAAATTAATATGCACATTCAAAGTAAACTGCGCTTAGTTTAGGGTCTAGGGTCTTCAATTGGATATATTGATGTCAGAACGACTTGGGTAACAAAAAGGGATAAGGTTCCATTTGACAACCAGTGAATTCAGCAGGGACTTTCGATAATATTGTATTTTAACACAAATATTTGTTTATCCTTCTTAAAAGGGATAGTTATAAATAAATAAAAGAATTTTAACAATTATTTGAAGTAGGCTATGTATGTTTTTTATTTTTAATATAAAGATTTTGATTTTAAAAGCATTTTAGCAATTTATGATATATACTTGTTGCATCCAATTGCTACTCTCATTTGTGCACCTATTATGTAAACAAACTAATAATACTTGAGCGATTTCAATTCAACTGTAAAAGTTGTATATTCTTTTTCCACTAAAGATATTGCATAACCACAGTCCAAGATCATTTTCTTCATGAAAGAGAATATTATTTATTCCAATAATTTTTTCCATTCATCAAGCTAAGGAATTAAATCTCTTCTCGATCAGTATCCCAGGAGAACAAACTAGTTGCACTAATTGTCATATATTATTAGTGTAAAACTTGTTATAATTAATCACACTTGTACACGCGGTAGACGCTAGAAAACAATGTTCTGTGCAAACACAAGCTAGCAGACCTAACACTCAAATCCCAACAATGACATTACCAAACAATAAAATTATCTAGCTGTGTTTGTGGATAATATTTTGCTTCAAAACGTGAGGCAACTACTATTCTCTTAAATTTACCAGTCGCTATCTTGTTAAAAGTAGATTGGCCCAAATCACAATAGTTAATCTCAAGCATGCTTAACCATCACATTATCCGAGATTAGTAGATTACGGTGGCATGATGAACGGAGCTTTTAAAATGTTTTTGAAAATAGAGTCACCATTAATATTTACCACTTCCTTTGACTCAATTAAAAGATTATACATCCACCAAAAAAATAATTAAAAAGATTATACACTGCATTTCTTAATATATATATATATACTACGGAGTATGTGTAACGATTTTAGACAAGGAAATAATATACAGAGAATTTTTTTAAAAATAAACCATGGTAAAAACGTATTGGTAATATTAAATATCGAATTTTTCTATAAAAAAATATTTTTTCGATTTCTTCATACTACTTTCCAATATTAAGTCATAGAGAACAACGTGAATCAAACAAAATTTTGTTGAAGTTATGAGCTGCATCATGTGTGGAAACCAAGGAGGTACTATTAACTATGAAGTGTGAACATGCTAGAAGTTGACGGGCCGAGTAAAGCGCAAAAGTGCTTCTCCTTATCCAAATGGTTCAATAATATAGAAAAATGTTGCAATATTCAATTATTGTTACGTGTGCTGCATGTCATGAGTACGAGAGATGCAAAAATTATTTTTCTAAATCTCTCTCAAATTAATGTGAGTGAGTAATGCTTTGCAAAATATCAGAGGCAGGCCGGCTAGCTAGGTCAATACTCAATACAAAAGAGCATGCCTTTGGTTTCTTCAACGTTTAACGTATCATCCAAGGCAATGCAAATTATTTGAGTTGTGAGATTGTGGATAGGTTTTCTTGAATAATATATGCTCTTTTATGAGTTGGAATGTCTTCCATGTCAAAGCCCCAAGTCACCAAATACAGTTGTTGAAATTTAAAGGTTATGACTTTCAAGCTACAGTTGTTTAATTTAATCATTCAATACTGCATGTTCCACTCTCCCCATCCCAGGCAAAAAGACGTGCCTGTTTGGTATACGTACGAGATCTTTCACCAATTTATACCTCTTGGGTTGACTTGGTGGAGGAAGTTAGAAAAGGAAACTTATAGATACATTTATTTTGGCCTAATATTTGATGTATATTTTTTTTAATTCATTTGTTCCAAGTACTAATCAATTGTTTCATTGGACTCATGCATATTGAATGTTATTTTTTTTCTCATGATATTTAAAAAAAAACAAAATATAAATGCGAAGTTTGTCCCAACAAATTTTAATTGACATAATTTATCTTAACAATTCTTAGTCTTTTAATTTAAATATTTTTTGATGTCAAACATTCTGTTATTAATTTTTAAGTTGTTAAAATAATAAAATATTTATGAATAAATAAATAGTTATTAGTTTTAACACACTGAAGGATATGGGTAATATAAGTTAACAGGCTTTAAATAAATTAGTTTAGCAGCCCATACATGATGTGCATGGGCATGGCCCATTTTTTTTGGAACAGGCGGATATGTCCCATTTTCAACTCCAGCCATACCGATCATCCAAATTTACTTTAGTTTTATTATTAGTCTAATTTTTACACGTTATTAGTATAAATATTTTATATTATTTATCAAATAAAAATTATTTTATATATGATTTTTAAATGATTATTATAAAATTAAATATCTTATTATATATGACAGTCGATAATTAAGAAACAATATAAAAAAAACTTTTATACTGATAGTTTATTATTATAAATTTTTACTATTGTTGTTGTTATAAAGGTAAATTTGCGAATACAAAATGAGTGTTATTTGTGGATTCAACAGTCGTCGAACAATATTTTGAAGAACAACAACCTCACACATTCCAAACTATCGATCCCAACCTAGAGCATCTTCAACACGGAGCTATACTGGTGATAAATTTAAAATATTTTAGAATGATATAAATTAAATATTTAATTTTTTTTCTTTTCTTGTTTGGTAAAATTTTTAAAATTTTTGTAATTAAATAAAATTTAATTTAAATTTAAAATATTTAATTTAATGATTGAGATTAATCAATTTTATCCCCATGAAATAATTATTTTCGTATCATACAATATATATATATATGGACACACATATTCACGCGAAGGGTTGCAGTTTGCGTGTAAAAATGCCAAGATGAATTTGACCACGTAAAGTGCACACAAGGAATAATAATACTAACAATAATAAATACATAAATAATGAAGAAACATTTGTCATTGCCTAATTAGCTTATCCAAATGTCTCAATAAATGAGAAAACTGAATGGGGGTGGTGCCTTCACTATTCTTATACGCTTCTGACTTAGTAGATACGAACAAATGGACGCAGTTATGCTGTAAAAGTAAAACGCCGCATACTTTGACTTCATTGAGAAGAGACTCACATGCATTATGCATTGTTGGTTTTTTTCCTCCGTAGATAACGTATCCTTGACTTGTAGGTACCAGTATTTTAGGACTTTTTCGGGAATCTCACGCTCAATGTATGTGTTCATCATTTCATTGGGCCCAAATTCCTTTCATACCATGCCATTTTCATATTCTTATTCTTCGTACTTCCTCCCACTTCATGTGCTACCAAAAAGTTGACAAGTTTAGTCTCCCAAATGTTTGTCAGAGTAGTTTTTTTTCCGTAGAAAGTTATCATTTATAAGAATCATATTTAAAGTCTCCACAGGCTTCTCACAAACCTTCAAGTTGGTCTTCAAATCGGCTGGATCAAGATATGATAGTTCAATGTGTGGATTTGTAATCAGAAAAAGGGAGGGGTTCAATTTATTTAACTTTGGTTGTTTGTAATAGATGGATTAAGTGGATCTATTTGTGGATGAATTGGATGAATGATTAATTCATGAGTGCTAATGAGTGATGGAGAGACTAAATTGATTAAAGTTCTAAACATTGAGAGATTATTTTAGAATTTAGCTACATTTAGAGATCAACTTAGCACTACCCTCCCTACATTTTCAAAAACCAAACTAGATATCTACTCAATAAGTCTTTTCCTTCTCTTTTAGTTTTTTATTCCGTATCTTTGTCCACTCCAACGTCCTAAAATTGGGTGTATATCAACCATATTTGCCTAGTATTCATATATGTACATGACTTTTTACAATATTTTTTTAAAAAAAAATCTTTATCTGTTTCTATCATTTTATTTTATTTTAACACACTTTTTTCCCCTCATCCTATCTCTGTTGGTTATAAAGAAAATAATACAAAAATATTGTATTTCTCTTTAATTACTGGATGACAACGTTCCATGCATGTGAAGAGACTTGCCTTTTTTCAACCCGTTCTTTTCTTTGAAGACATTAATCTTTTCAGCATCATGGCCTCAGGGGGTGGATAGACATCTATGGCAGGATCATTGGTACGTTGAACTCACTTCCAGCAAGCCTGCACGGAGAGGGCCTCACAATAACCAATTTAGTGTTGACGGTTGAAACTTGTATGGAGATCGAATTACACATCACACACTTTAGAAAATTAGATTCTAACGTGAATTGTGAATTTAACAGCCTTGATACGTATATATAACAGACCACCAGTTGAAAAATAGGCATGGTACCATCTCCATCTCCATATAGATTAGTAAACATCTCCTTTGTTTGCATATAGTAGTGTCTTCAGCTGGATGACTAAAATGCACTTATTTAATATTTGAGTAGTTAGATATATAGTAAAGAGGATTAATTAATAGTATGTATTATATTACATATTGAAAAATCATTAAATAAGAATATTGTTAAAAAAAGTAATTAATACTTTCTTATTATTATAAAGAGACAAATAAATTGAGGCAAAAATATTTGAGATAAAAAATTGTTAGTATAAATGGTTTGACACTTGGGTGGCTTAATTAAGGTTTGAGATTTGATTTACAACTTGAGCATGAAATGAATTTTTGATTTGAGCATAGAGTCACAAGGAGATATAACTTCATATCAAAATAGGCAAATTTGGTGAAAGATAATTAGTTAAATATTAAATAAGATATTTAATTAAGAGATATCTTTGGTTAGAAAAAAAAAAAATATTTGAGTGATATATGAAATGAGACGAGGGAGGGATGAGGGAGTAGTATCCTAATTAACTCCTATGCACCCAACCCTATATGGGTGCTATCCTAGCCAAATCATATGTGCACTCAAAACTTTGAGGGAATAAGTACATATAGAAGACCTGTTATATCTATAGATTTTCTTCATCTTATTCTTCTTTTTTATAAGCTAAAATGTTACTTTAGGAAGAAAAACTTCAAGCTGAGTAGCTCACGCTTCAATGTTCAATAGCTTTTGACCACTTCCAGTTTTAGCATTTCTACAAATAGTATGTATGCAGTAGTTTACGTGAAAATTTCCTTAGTTCGGAAAGTCTCATTGTATAAGCCACTTTAAGAATTTTTCAGGTCAAATTGAAAAAGTGTTAAGGACGTGATAATCTGATTATTGCAAGCAATAGAACCTGCAGCTAGTAATATAAGAGATCCCTTATCCTTCGTTCAAAACATCTAAGTGAGGTTTTACTGTGAGTCTATTAATTAAGAGCTTTTGAGCTTTAACTTTTAAGGATGGGACGACTGATAAAGTAACTAAATAATGAATCCTTGTAATTTTATTTTCCCACTATGTATATATTTCTGTTACATTAGATCTTTAGTTTTTTTTTAAACAAAATTCTTTATTAATCATATAAAACTAATTAAATTGTGCATATATACGTTATGCCCATCTCAAGTATCCAGTACAAATATCACACCATAAAAAAAAAGCTTAATTACAAAAAAGAAAATATCAAGAAACAATACCCCTTCCCCTTGGCCCTTGCAGCCTTTAATTCCATCAAAACAGTGTACACATTCCATATTAAAAGAACATGTATACTGGCTCAATGTTGAACTCATTAAAAATCCTTCAATTCAATGCGCGCAAGAAGATTAACATCACATTCACATCCCACATGGTCTGCACCTCGCATTCGCAACTGCCATATCCTCAATTGTCAAAAGCCTTTAATTTAATCCCAAAGAAAAATTCATATAGATCCTTTGCATGACATTTGACCAAATCATTTAATCACCGAAAAAGCATCTAATCACAGTAACTTTTGCATGAGGATCTGCACCCATCCTAATTAGCCGTATGCTACGTGTGTAGGCTGTGAAAGATTCCCGTAAGTCTAGTTGAATTTATTGAATAAGATATATGAGTTAGTGTAAATTTTTTGATATTATCTTTGATTTCTAGCATAAAAAAAAACTTACAAAATATTTGAAAACCATTTTATGATACAATACATTGAATACAAGGTAGTTCCACATACACAATAGTTTGAGCCTCTTAAACCCACAACTTAATTTCCAGAACCTGCTTCTACAGTGACCCAATTCCTTCACGCAAGAAATAACATTCATTCACTTGAAAGACCAATAATTACCGCAGCTTTGGATATTACCAATTGGCTTTTTCCCCCATCTTACTCTTGTATTCTGCACATCAGCTACCAGCAGCTCTTATAATCTTAATTGACACCCCTTTTCTACAGTTACACCAAGAATATTCTCCATGTATTATAGTTCAGCTAATAATTAATTGTTTTCTTTTTAATCTTAATATGCAGCATTCTTAATTTTCTTGTACATTAGTGTATTATCTTTGAGAAACACACAATCTATCACAATCATCCTTAGCAGTGTGTGAACGGAATCCTTTTCAGGAATGGAAAAATATTAATATTTCATCAAATTCCTTCATCTCGTTTTTCAAAATAGTGATGTTGAAAAATGGCTCAAATCATTCATCTTTCGAGAGTAGTACGTTCCAAAATAATTTGAAAAAAAAAATCAATCATGTATGGATTGAAGTTGTTTAGGAAACAATAATAAATGGACATTCCAATAGTAGATTATACACTCATTTTGACACCTCTCATTTCTCTTTATTTTATATATCTTTTCTTACCATATTATTTATATCACATATAACAGTATTTCTTTTCTATGTTTCTTTTTCTCAAGATACTATACCTATATATATATATGTGTGTGTATGATATATCCACATAACATTATTCTTTTGCAAAAGTGTTAGAATAAATTTATTTTAAAAAAAGTTGATATAATTAAACAGCTCAGTGGAGGGAAAAGGTCATTGAATTTTTAACAGAATGAGTAGGTTGATACGGAAAAAACTAATTGAGGGTTGACCTAGCAAGGCGTTAAAATTTCATGATGACTTCACGAGGTTGTGGAATCAGGCAGTAAAAGGTGGTCAGTTAGAGCACTCAGTTTGGGAATTAAAATACCCCACACTGTTTCAGACACCACACCACTCCAGAAATACAAAATTGCTCAGTGTCTCAGTACTACAGCCATGGTAAACATTTTACTGGTCCCCAAGCACCAACAACACAATACACTGCTTTTAATATTATTCATTCAAATAAATTCACCAATTACAATATATATATACTTTTTAATTAATACCTGTTTACCAATTTTTTTATTAAAAATAAATATATTAATGTACATAAAATATATCACAGAAGGGCACACTACTACTTACCTATATATTATAATTAAGTAGCTAGGTTCACTTGGGCAGTTAAAAGTCTTAACTTGCTTTTACCATGACTTGCATTTAGTTCCATTTTGGTCATGTCTTTGTTATTAGTTGTGTTCAGAAATGTGAGCACTTTATTAGTTGCAATGTGAAGGGAGGCATTTAATGAGAAAACCCCATCTGAGATTGACCTTACACTGCAGTGCAGGGGTCAATTATGAGACTGCAATGTAGAGTTATTACATAAGACGTGAGAATTAGGGCTTCGGGGTTTGCTTTTATGTGAATTTGGAAGTTGCAGGCATAGGGACAAAAGCAACATTCAGTAAAGTAGGACTGGTGGGGAAGATCCCTTTGTAGCTAAGTTCATAGGGTTTTGTTTATGCTCTTTCTCTGTCAATCAGAATGGTATGGAACCAAAACCCCAACAAGTTATGCATTCTCCACTGCTGCTAGCTGCAATCTGCTATGCTGCCAATCTTTTTCATTTGCACCAATGCCCAATTACATAGCCACTTGATGGCATTGAACATCGAATGCACCGTGTGGCCCCATCCATTTTCAAAGGATGGAGATAGTTAATGCTTTTGTGAACTTTGTTTTTAAATGATTTTAGTTTTATTTAATTAATCTTAACTAAATTTACTGATTAAAAAAGTAAATAAAAAACTTATCAGAATCTTAGTTAAATTAAGTTTACAATAAAGTGATTTATTTTGAAAACTACTGTAACTACCAATTTCTTGGGAAACAAAATTTTGTACTAAGTATACAAAATTTAATATATTTTAGAATTATTGTATTTGATATATTTCATCAATCAACTTTATTTAAATGTATAAATATATATGCATCAAATTTCATTAACAAATATCCAAAATGGTGATTATATATAATAGTAATTTATAAAATTATTTAGTAGAAGAATTTATGTTTGATTTTTATTTTTTTTTAAAAATTATGCTAACAATTATACACCAAAAACAAGATTTGTATATGACTCAATAAAATAGAGGACACTTGGATCTATGACTCGGGACCAAACAAATGTCAATCATTAGAATCATAAGACAATCTAAATGATTCTTTTAAGATCTAAGATTATAAATATTGATCACCAATTTTGCATGTCACAAAATAACTTTCATTTATTTATAATAAAATTTGGTGTTTACATTAATCCTAATTAATTTTTTAAAACATCCTATTAATCATATCATAAAAAAATATTAAATTAGAATAAATTATGTGACTTGTCAGATTATAGTAGCCCAGAACCATAAAAGTAATTTACTTTCAAATTGCTAAACGCCTAAAACCAGAAGAAAAATGTGGTGCAATGGCAATAGTCTCACACTAAAAGTAAATCTTGATATATCTACGGTGAAACCCAATATTTGTTTGTTTCTTCAAAGATTTACAAAACGACGTGTTTGGATACACTCAAACTCAGAAATACGTTGAAGCATCCAAATTAGTGCCTGAAAGATAAAGACAAGAAGGAATATAATTTTTAATTATAAAATAATTTATAATAAAGTTATATAATATAAAAGAAAGACTTATAAAATATTGTAAATTTAATTATTTTTAGACTTTAGAATTAATATAAGGAAAATACTATTAGTAATAATAAATAAATAATATATAAATGTCCAAAAAGAAAGAAAAAAAAGTGAACGCCACCGTAAAAAAAAGAAGAAAATAATAATATATTTATTTTTAACTGCACGTAAAAAAATGCCACGTTTCTCCTTATAAATTTGTGTGTCATGCAAATTAGTGCTCCTCTAATCTAATAAACATGCAATAAGTGAGTCTTGATTCTCTATTATCCACCGATAGAATTAGAAGGTACTAGAATTTGTTTCTTCAATTAAAAAGGGCGAGTTCTTGTGCGGAATATAAAAAGAAAGAATGAGGAAAAGTTCAAATGGGTGAAAATAAAAGCCTGTGATTTCCCCATCAGGGTAAAATATCAGCATGGTAGAACATCCCATAAAAGTGAATGTTTCTTGGATTGACATGCAGATGTTTGACGAATAAGGAATGGTTAAAAACCTTGCAGAGGAGTAATTTAAATTCAATGGTCATCCAACGGTCCAAAGTTTCAATAACTTAGATAATTATGGTCTCTTCTGTCATCAACTAACAGTTTTCCAGTAGTGCTGTTTGAATCCTATTTTTGAATTAAGAACAAGCATATTATAGTTTGGCTGTTATGTTATTCATATTCATATTGTAATATATAAGAATTTATATTTATTAATTTCTTAAGACACTACTTTTTTTTTTAGGAAAAGACACCACTTGTTATTCTTCACAACATCTCCAAGATGATAAGATGATAAAATCATTAGGATCGACTTGGTGGTATGAATAGATGCATACGGACTTATATTCAATTCTTAATATTGTCATTATATACTAAACAAACAAAAGTCGATAAACACAATATATACTTCACATCAGGAATATATTCACCCAAAAATCTTGTTGTTTGTATGGTAAAGTAATATCAATAATTTGATGCATTGTGTGAGAAACTAATGCAACATGAATTATCATATAGAACCTAAATGTAATATAGAATAAATTACAATTTTCTGTCATAAGAAATGCTTATATGACAGATTGTGTATTAAAGTTTTCACTCATATTCTTATGATGAGACAAATATAAATATTTATACAAGTACTCTTTTGAGTCTAAAGATACTATCCAATTCATCCCCTCTCCCTAAATTTTTATGTATCAAAAAAATGTTTCAATTGCTATTTTTCTCTATATATATTTGAGAGATAAATATGAGTGTAAAAATGTCATCACTAAAGTGAGATAGTAAGAGTAGTAGTTACATTCTATTTGTTCTTTGTGAATAAAAATTCACTAATATCTATAGGGTATCTGTCATGCCGGTATCCATTAGATTTGACATATATATACATATATACATAAATATTTGTAAATGTTGAAAAATAAAAAATCTAAAAAAAATGATATTTAGAACATTTTGTCTAAGTTTAGTATATACTTAATTGGAAGAA
>CM023942.1:21636426-21659470 GCA_013407115.1 Glycine latifolia | reverse complement strand
ACGATTCTTTGAAGTTATCCAGGATTATCATACCCAATTTTCTAACATAATGTACGCTAGAGCCTAGAAGGGATGAATTAACAACCTTTATCTTGGTAAAGTATCTTTGACAAATGAGGAATATTGGAAAAGCTTCGTATATTGGGTTCATATTTAAACTTTAACATAAATAATTAATGGCATTTAGTTTTAGGTTTTAATAAATTAAAATTATTACCTATTTTAAATTAGTGATAAATATATTTTTACTCCAGAAAGAAACTCATTTTATAAGAAACGTATTCAAGAAGAATATGCCCAAAATTTTAACTTTATGCAGAGTTATAAATGTAGTGACTGTCGCACTTAGTTGCACTAAACAACAAATATCAACTGTTAATGCAAGTTTCAAGTAAAAATGTTTAATATGATTAAGAAATAGCTTTTTTCGCTAAATCAGAAAGAGATTGAGTCCTTACAGATATCATGTGTGATAATGTGATAATCAATTAAAGATGACTTTAATTTAAAATTTATATTCAAGTTAATTTTCTTTTTGGTCTCTGAATTTTTTAAGGTTTTCACTTCTAGTTCTTAAATTTTTATTTAGTTATTGGTTTTAGTCATTATCGTCAAATAGAACCGTTAAATAATTATGTGACAATTATTTTATGGTGAATTCATTGGTAAAATGAATAACACTTTAACTGTCAGAGGAGACAGTTGAGAACGGAGAGAAGAGGAAATCAACGTAGTTGTGCCAGGAGGGGCTGTTGACAACGATCTTGTTGTCGAAGTCAAGGTTGAAGATGCAAAAGGGGGCAGAGGAGTGAGGGTCCAAGAAGTGCAATGGGGTATATCGATGGGAGGGAGTGTTGTTCCATGGAATTGGATGGTGAAGAGAGAAAGGGTTGAAGTGTTAATTTTGCTACGGATGACGACTTGAAAGCAACCCAAAAGTACGATAAAAAAAAATATTGTTATTCATTTAAGCAAATCAATTTATGAGGGATGTTAACAGCTAGAAAATGAATCTGTCACAAAATTATTACCATATTATTTAATGATTCTATTTGACATCAAAGACTAAAAACATTAACGGTATAAAATTTAGGGAACTAAAATTTGTCAAACTAAAAGTGAAAATATTCAGAGAGCAAAAAACATAGTTGACTTCTTATATTAAGAACCTTAATTTACTTCAATATCAATGGAGGACCTCAATTTTAACACAATAGTAACAGTTATAATTATGTATTTGAAATGTAAAATCATATACACAAGATGTTTTGCTGATAATATTGCTATTATTGTTATTATTATCATTATTATTTATCACATGCTGAATTCGATTTTTTTTTTTTTGTCTCCTGAGCATTTATTAATACAAAATTTAATAAATTTGAGGTCCTCAATTGGCAAAAATTAAAGTTCAGTCCCTTAATTGGTTTATTGATAATGGTTTAAGCACTCAACTAATATTTCATTAAGATCCCTAAAGCCTGCCATATACACTTGAATACTATGTACAATTCAATAAATGATACAATGACTCGTAGCATGGGAAAAGATAATACCAATTCCACATTCTATTTCCTTTTTTTCTCGTGTTCAAGCTGCAAGCACCAGCACTTTGATGGTGCCTTGACTATTTGCTGTTAGAATAGTGGGGCGATCACTCTTCCAGCACACAGCGCTGATGAAATATGATCCAGCCTCATCTTCAGCGTCATCCATATCAGGGGACCCAAATCTGTGCGAAGTCAAAGGTCTCGAGATTTCCTGAAAGGGGAGGGCACTTGAATCCTCGGTACCTTAAATAAAAGGTAAATGCACAAGAAAACGACACATAATTGAAAACCACAAACCTTGTGGTAAACAAAGACTTCATTTGTTTCACTGCCACACGCAATGTATTCACTGCTTACTGTAAGACCAACAAAGTTTTTCTCATTTGCATGGCCTTTGAAAGTACGAACCTGTACAAATTTGAATGAAAATGAGAATAAACATATTTATATTACATAATATATTTTATGTTAGAAAGTAAAAAAAAAAAATGATCCAATTTAAATATTTTAAAAGGTTTTAGACAGCTTTGGTCCACTTTACACCCTTCAAAATCAATTTTATAGTGCATTTTGAATGTTCTGCAAACTAATTGAATTCAAAAGGAAGTGATACTGAGGAGCATGCCATAAATAAATATGATATTAGTGCTATGAGAAATTAGAGAATTGTCAACATTTAGATTGAGTTTAAAATTATTGGTAAGCACATAACTTCTAGAAGGCAGGCAGATTGGTAATAGTTAAATTAACAAAAGCCAACATGGGTCCACAAATTAAATGGAAAATGAAGGATAAATGTGATAAGAATCAATCAATAGCAAGAAATCATTTTTGCTCATATTACTCACTGGTAAGTTTTCCTTCACGTCCCATAATCGCAGTGTACTATCTGTTGATGCAGAAGCAAGTTCATCATTAGACAGAAATTTCACATATGAAACAGCCTTCCTGTGCCCACTGAAAACATGGACTGGACGGCTAATATTTCTCAAATCATAATAATGGATGTGATGGTCTGCTGACCCAACCTGCAAAAATATGTAAAGAATGTACATATTAGATATATCAAAATAAAAAGAGATAAGGAAGATGAGTAGTTGATATTACAGAAAAGACGCAAGGTCTAGTGTATCATTGTTGATAAAATTATATACAAGCAGCTACAAATCTAATGTTTTCTAAAAGCAAAATCCTGAAATGCACTATCCAGAATACATATATGGGCTGACAGGAAACCCAATCATGTGAATATCACCATTCATATTAACTACCAAGTACAATCAGCACAAACTATTACAAAAGAACTGTTTCCTGACGAAATATTATAATAGAGTAAATATAAAATATAAAAGTATATTGCTTTGAAATGCCAACCAATGTCACAAGTTGGCAGCTAAGCTGAATGATAGACACAAGATAAAACATGGATAGGATCATATCTAGAGTGAACTAAATCCAGATATTCTCTTCGAAGTTTTAACTGAATGAAAGGTACTTACTGCAATATAATTGCCAGATCCAGGATTATATTTGACACAACATATGTTTGCTTTCATGTCTATATTTAGAACACTAGCTTCCTGATTTGTGCACCAAATTTTGACCTGCTCAAAGAAAAGACACATTACATTTAGCTCAATAACTTTCAATCATACAACAGATACCATGCCAAGAAAATTTGAATCTGACTAAGCAAAATGCAAAAGGTGGCAAACTCTTAAAATCTATAACTATGAAGGACTATACAAACAAAAGGTTAAGTTTATCTGATACATAATAAGAAACATATGTTAAGCATCATTTTCATTTTAAAAAAATATTGGAAATTACAGAAGCATTTTAGGGAAACTGGCACAAAAACTTCTAAATATATGTTTCAGAGTACCTTACAGTCATCGCTACCAGATACAAGCATAGAGGGATCTGTTCTTGAAAAATCAACACTCCATGCACGCTTTTCATGCTCTTCATATTCCATTAAACTCTGCCAAAGTTAAAATGATAGCCATGAGGAAATAATCTGTAGAAAGCTTAAGCAAGCACATGACAATCAAAACAATATTAATGAATTAAGATACCCAAAGAGCTGATACAAGAACAAACTGACCATTTGAATTCAACATTTACCTTCCGAGTGGTTACATCCCAAACAGTCACAATTCCTTCATAATCACTACTAGCTATTTGATTCTTAGCAAATTTATTCCAACTCAAGCAACTAAGTTTTGAACGTGTAGACATCTCCACAACAGGACAATGAGCATCTGTAGGTTCATTCACAACCTGGAAAGTATTAACATAGGGAATAGTTATTTTGTATTCATAATCTATTACTATTAGTTTAATCAACATTTCAAGGGTGAAACCTTACACTAATTTTAATAGCAAACCCTCCAGCAAATGTGCCTTATGTTATGACTAGCTTTAAATACACCACCCTTCAAGCATCATATTATAGTGCAGCAAATTTCTCACTTAAGTTGTATAGGTGCACTTATAATACCAAACAAATTTAACCAGAAATACCATAAACTAAATAATTCCAGTGTTTCTAAGGAGATTGAAGTAAATCACATATTACATGCTTCTATTTCTAATATTACATGCTTTTATTTTATCATATAATTCATATGTCCCCTGAAGGATTACTACTATGTTCTGTCAAATAACGAGAATCAAGTTTTCCCCGCGTACCAGTTTTTGTAGTTGAATTAAAGAAAATAAATTGGTTGAGTTGGTACGAAAGTAATATGTTAGCTCTCAGGCTAACACTCAGGAAAATTTGGGACAAAAATCAAAATGCCATTAATAAAGATAAAGAAAACAGAAAATAGAATATGTCTGAATAATATTCTTCTTGTTTCCCAATAGAGAAAAGGATGCTTAAATACAAGGATAAACCCTAATTCTCTGATAGAGACAGCTGGAGGCAGCTGCTAGGAAACTTCTTAGAATAAAGAAAAAGACTAAAGAGCCCACAAAGGCTATAACCACAAAACTAGATAGTCTTTAAACTTAAGAGGCCTTTGGACATTGCGTTTGGGCCTATTGGCTACAGTATAGCCCATTGGGCCATCATAATAGCCCCAGTGCAACTCTCGTATTCATAGTTCATAATTCATAGGAGTAATAATATATTTTATTCTAAGGGAACTATGAGTGGTCCCCCACTGCCACCTAAGGAATAGATGAAACATTCATTGACAGAATCTATAAAAAGCACAGTTTAAAAAAATGTTTACAATCAAAAGAGGAGAAATAAAAATGATATTAAAAGTAGAAGTAGAAGTAAAAGGTCATTCATCTTACAGTAGAAAAGTCAAAAACTTTGATGCGCCGCGAAACTCCAGCTGTAGCAAACAAATCATCATCGCGGTCAAACTCTATGCTGCAAAGTGCAATATAAATGTTAGATCCATGAATTCCGAAAATTTACTCTGTCTAACTTCTTCATATTAAAACAACAATAAGATCAAGAAAAAGGATAGCAACTTCTAAATAAAACCTTGTCTGTCATATCATAGTACCTAGAATTATTATTTCCACATAATCTATCTCTATTCTCTAGAATAAAATGTGAACATATATGAACTGGAATTTGGTACCAACATGATCCATATGTAACTGTTATGACATAGTACCAGCAGATCAAGACCTAAAATTTGATAATTATCAAGATGGTACCAAGGCCATTATAAACTAAATTTTAAGTCATAAGACTTGAACAAATACCCATGACACAAACTACATCTGGAATATTGCACTCCAAGAACATAAGAATAATAAATATAACATAATTATAATTTCATTCAGGAAATAGAAAATCCATTGTTTTAACTGTTCCATTAACACTCGTATCTAGGCAGACAAGTCATAGGGATGTTGGTGTACTGATCTTCAAGGGATTTTGCACAAAGAGTCTTGATTTGTATTGAGAAACTATTCAGATAATTAAGCATCTTAACACACTAGATTGTTTTCAGGTCAGAAAAAACTAGAGGTATATCTGTTCTTTATACAATTGAACGGCCATGCAGACATTCAAAAGCACCATTTTGTGAGAAGCAAAAAATTAGTTGCTTCCAACTGAACATTTGTTTCGAGCATGACAAATGTGAATAAGAATAGATACAAGAGCAGCAACCCGGACTCAGCACAGGCAACAAAACAATCCAATCCCAATGCCTGCACAAAAAAAAAAATGTAGAACTACGAATGGCAGGAAAAGGTTGTATTATGAATTGTATTGCCATTCAAATTGAACTTTGAGCTGAATCAGTTGAAATGCGAGGGAAATAAATTGAGGCAAATGTTAGATATCTATGTTGGAAAGGGAGAAAACTAGTATCGTTTGACCAACATAGACATGACAAGGGGATTCGTGATGTCAGAAATGTTTTAAAAGGCTTTAGTCAAAAACTTAGTTGGCATGGCTTACTTCTTTTGTTGTTTAGATCAGGAAGTTAAGAGCAAGAAAGTATCCTCTGATTACAAAGACATGCCTAAAAAAAACAAGGCCATTGTCAAATTAATAGGCAAAAAGAGAAATCAGAAATAAAAACCTTTAATCCCAACTTTAGAATCAAAGCAACCGTCATTATTATAATTTGTGAAGTCACAGATTACCAAATAAAATCCTAAATTAAAAAAAATAATGCCATCATTGACCCATAGCATGGCTCTGAGTTATGCCAACCATAATGTAACTGACAATAGGTTGGAACAAAAACATTGGTTAGTTTATTTTTTAAGAAGCCATGATAAATAATAAAAAACATCAAAATGCAAGAGATGAGTACCAAGTGTTCTAAAGCAATTTCAACAAACAACTCACCTTGACACTATATTTGCTGAATGAAATATATCCCCATGTCTTAGTTCTGCAATGACTCTCAATCGGCTGTTTCAAATGAAGCAAAAAGGTTACAGATAACTGTATAATGCTAACTCAAAAAGAATAATAACTACATTAATACCTGCAACTCTGTTAAGAACCCCAATGGAAAGGGATAAAAGAAAAGAATTATTATTTATGGACAATAATTGAACAGAGCAAGGAGAGCATGCTCAGTTAATATAAAATACAATTTCCTAAAAGCCTCCTTTCAACCTTGTTTTCCCCTATTCATCTAATTGAACCTCCTCTTACAGTCTAACGGTTCTTAACTAATGTGACGCCCGTTCATTCTTCCGGGAAAATACCCCATGTCCTAAAAATATTCGAATGGATATTTATTGTAATATGAATCTTCTTATTCATTCATACAAATTGAAACCCAAAGGGATCATTATATATATAGATTACAAACTCAAATACTCTAGTATTCCACACAATACAACTAACTCAAATACTCTAAAATATTCAACGATATTTGAATGACAGAAAAAGACTGACAATTATACCTGTAGCGTGTGAAAGTTGTCAAGACTGACTGAAAATCTTCAAGACCAGCAGTATAACCTTCTCGACTTATGAGATTTATATCGCTTTCTTGTTGGCTATGGGACCTATCAGCTGCATGCCGTCGCTTTTGTAGGTAACATTCTTGTAGATCATTGAACTGGAGCAAAGAAAGGGAATAAACTCGGTGACAGAAAAAGTAAAAGGCAGCATATGGCATATGTCAAAATTTTATTACAAAATTCAGACTTAAGTTACAAGACAATAATAAATAAAACTTAAAACAGAAAAATAAAAAAACAGAATCTAGTTTTGATACAAGTCTTGTTTTTCATAAGCAATATGGCATCTGCTACTCGGCTAAGCTAAGTTTTTAAAGGCATTTTTTGTTTCATGGTTAATTAGTAGTTTTTATGATTGATAAGGCATTCATTCTAACAGGGATTCAATTGTAACTTTGGGTCACAAGAAATTTTATTATGATATATTGATATTTGTGTCTTAATTAGTGAATTTTAATTGTAGTGGCAGAAACTAAGCCTGCAAGGGTTTTGAAGAGACAATATCCTTAATGTATTAAATACACTACTTATATAAGTGTTACTGATGGGGATGTAAATCATAGAATCATAGCAGGGTGGATAAAATGACGGAGTGCATCTGGGTTTTGTATGACCTCAAAATTCCCCTTAAGCTAAAAGAAAAATTCTATAGAACAACTGTAAGACCTGCAATGTTAAATGGAGCTGAATGTTGGCCAGCACATAGACAACATGAGCATAAAATAGGGGTAGCAAAAATGAGGATATTAAGGTAAATGTGTGGTTATACGAAGATGAATAAGATAAGAAATGAAGATATTCGATGAAAGGTAACAGTAGTACCGGTGAGTGAAAAGATGAGGGAACATAGATTGAAGTGGTTTGAGCATGTAATGAAACGTCCCCTGGATGCTCCCGTAAGAACAAAAGTTTGTTACCAAGAGCTCGGCACAAAAAGAGATAGAGATACACCGAAACTTACCTGAGAAAAGGTAATTAAATAAGACTTAACGGAGTGGAATATAGATTGGCGGATGGTGTGTCTTAGGACAGAATGATGAAAAGCTATAAGATTGGTGAAGGGATAGACCCGTTATTATATCTATGTTCCAGACAGTCCATTTTTAGTTCTTTTCCTCCCTCCTTCTTTCACCATTCTTTTCTTTTATCTTATTTTCTTTTCTTTTGTCTTATTTCCCCTTTTTTCTTCCCCTCCCCCTTCCTTTTTTTTTTCAACTTCCTCGTATCTATCATTGGGTTCATCTACCACCGACCCCAAATAACTTAGATTAAAGATGTTGTTGATGTATTTAGCTTGTCTCAATAGGCCTATTTGGATAAGCGGCTCCATAAGCACTTTTAGCAGAAAAAACAATGAAATGAGTTTCTTCATAAGCTAAAATTAGCTCTCCATCAGTTAACTATTAGCTAATTTGTAGATACCCTCTGAAATGGAATATTACTACTGAAATGGAATTGTACATCCAAAATAGTCCTAAGAAGACATGATCCCAAGCGGATACTTTCTCATCTTTTAGAGAAGCTATATAAGAGAGCTTCTACAAATTAGTTGATGGTTAGTTTATAGAGAAACTCATTTCATTTTAGAGAAGCTATATGAGAGAGCTTCCACAATTCGTGATCCTTTTTTAGGTAAAGGATTGGATAATCCAAGAGCTTGAGGACAAGATCGAAAAAAAGAACAGCAAGATTCAAAGGAGGGACAAAAGGATTTCAAGGAAAGATGAAACCATTCAAAAGTTGTAGGAGGCACTAGGACTCTAGGTTAGGGTTAGATTTCTTTTGTTAATACAATGCTAACTACTTTTGTGTATAATGTCATATACATGTTCTTTTAAAACATTCATTTTCATATTTTTTAGCAGAAATGAGGATGTTAAAGTGGATATGTGGTTATATGAAAATTGATAAGATAAGAAATGAGGATATTCGACAAAAGGTAGCAATGGTAACGATGTGTGAAAAGATGAGGGAGCATAGATTGAGATGGTTTGAGCACGTTATGAGACGACCACTAGATGCTCCCGTAAAAACTAGAGTTTGTTACCAAGAGCCCAACAAAAAGAGAGGTAGAGGTCGACCGAAACTTACCTGGGGAAAGGTAGTTAAACAAGACCTAATGAAGTGGGATATAGATTGGCGAAACGGTATGTCTTAGGACGGAATGGAGAAAAGCTATAAGCTTGGTAGAGGGTTAAACACATTAGTATTTCTATGTTCCAGTCGTTCCCCTTTTTAGTTCTTTTCCTCTTCATTTATCCCCTTCTCCCTTCACCCCTCTTCTATTCTAGCTTATTTTTCCTCTCTTTTGTATTATTTCCACTTTTTCTTCCCCTCTCCATTTCTCTTTCTTTGTCTTATTTCCGATCCATCATTGGATTCATCTACCACCGACCCCAATTAATTTGGGTTAAAGGTGTTGTTGATGTTGATGTTGATGTTGATGTTAATGTTGATTCATTTTCATATTTTTCCTTGCCTTCGTTCAAACAATAAAGTTTCTGTCCACGGCCATCCCTAGTCACTACCTAACGTACAGCCATAAAAAATTAAAAAGCCAAGATTTTCTACCTTTTCCCATGTCCACTAACTCATTTTAGCTTGGGAGTTAAGTCTTAGTCTCTCCTAAGATGTGCTATAGCCACATTAACCCTGAAGCTTGTGGCAACATATAATGACCACAAAATAAATAAATAAATAAAAAGGAAGTGTCTTAGCTCAATTGTGTTGATTAACAAGTAATGCTCCAATAGTGTTAAATGCACATTTGAAAGGGATTAGTTATGAAAAAGTGCATAACTACTTTTGTGGGTACAAAGAAGGATTCCCTATAAAAATATAAATTAATTTCAATTTTTATTAAAAATTCCAAAGTAGAAATTTTTAAACTTATTCCAAAATTACAATTGCTCTTCCCGTCATGAAACAAAACTATCTTTTATGGCAAAAAGCTTTTCCAAAACCAATTCATATAGAAATAAAATAGAAATATAAAAGTTCAAACATGGAAATTTAAACCAAGAAAACCTGTGTATGCACCCTCTTCTTTCTAACTAGAGAAAGACCCGACTGATTTATATATTGTGAATCGGATCCAGTGATGACATCCCTTCTCTGAACTCCATGCCCGTGAGAGCTAATTTGGGACTTTCCATCATTTTTCTTAGTATGGCTCCCTGATGATAACCCTCCTCGAAGATTTAGAGGACTAGATAAAAGGCCACTGCTATTCTTGTCCATTGATGAATGCCATGATCTTCTTCCACCAGAATCATCAAGCATCCGCAATTTTACAGAGTACCTGTCCCGTGCACGATACAAGTCCATTCTATGTTTCTCCACAGCATTTATGTCCTCTTTTATAAACTGGAGATCAGTTTGTACCTACAAATGAAAGTATGAGACACCAATTGTTGCAATAAGTAAAAATAGATGTAACATAGAAATCAGTGGTAAGATAATGACCAACTACTGCAAACAGAGGAAAGAAAAAAAAAATGGAAAACATTAGCTACTTAGCAATAGTTAAGAGTAGGGGGAGAGAGAGATTGCAGCAAGCACACCTCCTTCAACTCATCAACTTTTTGCTTTCGTAAGCAATGCAAGAAGTCTAACAATATTTGCATATTTCTCTCAGCTTCTTCCTGTTCCATTTTTCTTTTCTTCTCGGCAAGAAGTGACAAAAGGGTGTCTAGCTCCTTAATTGACACATCAGAACCCTGTACCAAAATTCAAAACATCCAAAACAGAAAAAGGAATCACAGACTAAGTAAAGCATCAACACAGATCCACAGTTTCATGTGAAACAGAAATATGTAACAATAGAATGATCTTCAATATACTAAGTAGTATGAATTCCACTGAAACCAATATACAGCTGAGTCCACAACTTGGTTAAAACCCTTACATAAAAATAAAATATACTATTAGACAATAATATGACAAGAGTTAAAACCAATACTTTGGTCCTTGATCGATTGGCATATACAATAAATATGCAAGAATTATATAAGATAATGAATGTTAAAACCAGCTCCTGTTATCCTCTAATCCTCATCCATCTGCTACTATGTTATTAGATAGTCCAAAAGAAATTTATAAGCATACCATAAACTTTCCTCTAGAATTGTATTCATAATTTAACAGAACATAAAAAGTAAGATGAACAACCTATAATAAAGACCTCTTACTATTGCACAATTAACATGGTTGCCAATAGACAAATTTTAATCAAGAGAAAGCGAGAGCACAACCAACCTTTTGCAATACCTGCCGGAAATGTTCCACAGGTGAAGCGGTTTTTGATATTTGACGTGCGGAAGTCTTCTTCAGTAGCTACAAATGTGGTACAGAAACCGTATAACAATAAGCTGCATTCGAAGATAAAATCATGCTCGAATCTCACACTAAAAACTACGACATTTAAGTCAGCAGCATTGCTAGGAGCAATTAGTTATTACGAGTGCCAAAAGAAAGATCTAGAGACTCGAAACAGCATTCATTCGCCACACACACTACACAAAAAACTAAACAATTCTTCTAAAAAACTAAACAAAAGACTCGCAAATGAAAACTGAAATCATGGTTTACTGCAAAACGAGCATTGCGGAATCGCAACGGAACTATTAGAGCAAACCACACACACACTAAAAACTATGACATTTAAGTCAGAGCAAAATTGCAAGGAGCAATTACTAATTACAGTGCGAAAATAAAGATCTAGAGACTCGAAACAGCATCATTCGCTACATACATTCCACAAAAACTAAACGATTGCTCTCTTAAACGCAGCGTTTACGAAAAATTCAGAAGCAAGAACTCAATTCAAGTTTTACTGCAAAAGGAGCATTGCGGAATCGTAAAATAAATGGAGATGATGAGAGCGAACCACAGGCAAAAAACTACCACGTTGAAGTCAACAACATTGCAAGAAGAAGAAATTACTAATTACAGTGCGAAAATGAAGATTTAGAGACTCGCAAATAAAAGATTATTCTCTTAAACGCAGCATTTAAGAAAATTCGCAAGTGAAAACTGAATTCGAGTTTTACTGCAGAACAAGCATTACGGAATCATAAAAAAAATAAAGATGATGATGAGAGCGAAGGTGACGAACCTTGTCGAGCAAGAAGTTAGGGAAGAGGTTGGTGTTGGTGAGGTAGTGACCGCAGCAAGGGCAATCGCTCTTGTTGCGGAGGTGCGTGATGATGCACATGTAGCAGAAGCTGTGGCCGCACGCGGTGAGGAACGCGTCCTTGATGATCTGCATGCAAATCGGACAGAGGAAGTCCTTATCCGGCTCGGACGTGGAGGCCGGGAACGTTCCACCGGAGGCAGCGGCGGAGGCGTCGGTGTCGGCGGCGGCGGCGGCGGCTCCTTTGGAAGCTTCAGGTTTGACGACGGCGGGGACGAGAGGCCCCGCGGAGAGCTCTTCCATGAGCGAGGGACTGAGGGACGTTACTTTAATTTTTTTATCGCGGAGGTGTGGTTGGGAATGTAAAGGTTGTTTTTGCTTCGGATTTGGGATTTTAGAGAGGGAGAGAGAAAGAAGGAACAGAGCGTGTGGGTATGGTGGCTCTTCCTCTTTTAGATTTGAGGGAGGGAGAAAGAGAGTGGGGCCCACGACTGAAGTGATGTGAGGGTGAGAGAACTCCACGTGACGGATACGCTTGCAGCATGATGCTATAAGCCACGTCACACAACACCAACCTCTAGTGTCAATATTAACATTTAGTTTATTTCCTCTAGAAAAACATTTAATTATTTATTTTTGTTACCAACCACACGTATACTTTTACCAAGACAATCCCATTTAAACCAGGAAAAATTGCTATAAGCGTCAAAGTTATACGTCTGAAAAAGAAGAGGTAGTGCAACATCAACTCATTAATTAATTCACAACTTGGGTAACATTTATGTGTATAGCCGACTTGTATTTCCTAAATAAAATCCTGGATTTGAGTTTTTCAAATAAAAAAAAGTTGTTAAGAAAACATAAGTATTAAAAGTGATAAGTTAAAAATTTTATTAAAATTAATAAATATTTTATATTTATAATATGATAACAATTTTCAACAAAGGTTATTCATAAGAATAAACATAAGCAAATCATGTTGTAACTACTTTCTTAGGAATAAACAATATCCGAAAAGTTTTTTTAACTACAAATGAACATAAAAATACTACATTTTCTACTTCATATGTTTTAGAACAGTTTTTTCAACCCATGAAACAATGAAGTTCATTTTTTATTATTCTGTATTTTACCTTTTAAATATTATCATTGAATTTTATTAAAAAATAATTATTACGTTAAAAATATAATAAAATATTTTAATACATAAAGGCATAAGAATATTTCAGTAGTAACTATAATCAATTTGCTAAGTTGACGTTATGAAGATGGCTAGTATTAATGCATAAAGGCAAAAGAACAAGCAAAAATCAAACTCGCCTTTTCTTTAAAATATCTTTCATTATTATCAACAACAAAAAAATATCTTTCATTAATTATGGGTAGGATAGGTTAGATATGATGATATTTTGCGGGTTTGTTTGAGATATTAATAATGCTAAACCAAAAGTCAGGCAAAACATTTTTTTTTATATACTGGCAAACCATCTTTGATTTATAGAAAAAAGACATATTGCTGTGTGTATTTTACGTGATAAAATAAAATGAATTTAATTTTAATATATTGATTATATAAAGATATTTAAATTATCAAATAATGAAAACTTCAAACTTGCCTTAGATATAATTTTAAAAATATATAAATTTTTTAATTATAAAATTAAACAATAGTATAAAAATGTACTTTATTAATATATTGTAATTAAATTCAAAGAACAAAATTTACACTATCAATATAAAGATTTTTACGTTTTGTTCTCCCTTTGAGATGTGAGTGAATTCGGTTGGGTGTGCTCAGTAAGGTTCCATACTTGCGCGAGTAAAACAGAGGAACGTTATGAATATAGAGCTCGCAACAGCAGGAGTCAAAAAAAGTTGGAGTTCACATTTCACACCGAAGAAGAAGGAGCAAATGGAAGCAATTTTTTCAAGAACTTTGGAAAATAGGTAAATCATAAGTCAAATTAAATTGAATAAAAAACGTATAAAGCAAACAAAATTAATAGACAAACAAATAAGATCATTTATATCTAAATGTTCAGATATGTCAATGCCTATTAAATAAATAAAACATATTAAATCAACCAAAAAATAAAATAAAAAATCACATAATAACAAATTATACAATCATACAAAAATGAGAGAGAAAGAGAAAAAAGAGAGAAATTTAAAATGTAATAAAAATGAATAGAGACTGATAGATAAAAAAAATTAAGTTGTATAAATTATTGTTTGTATATCATATCTCTAAAAAAATATAATACCTTTTGTGAGAAAACACACACAAAAATTAAATTAGTAAACAACAAGGATTTAAAAAAATTTCATCATTTTTATCATCCATGTGTTATCTTTGCTGTACACTACAAAATGAGATAATAAAAAATAAAACAATGGGTGCATGTAAGATGTGGTCAAAGGAAGAAATAAAAAAGAAAAAGAAAGTATCTAATAAGAAAATAAACAATGAATATAAAAGATATCCACCTAACTTCAAGTATAGTTAAGGTCATTATATCTAAATTATTATTCATTTGTTGTAATTTTATTCTAAAAATGTTGTTTAAAGAGTTAAAGTGATAAGATTATTTATAAATTATTATTGATTTTGTCTCCTAAATAATGTGAGACTTTGTGGTGTATCGAAACAAGTCTTCACTTAGTCAAGGTTATGAGAAAAAAAGTGATCTAAGTCATCCTTCTAGCACCAATGTTTTAACCTAAAGTTTATTAATATTATTAGGTTTACTATATTTGAGGTATTATCTGTTTTGGTGCTCAATGATTTTGTCACAAATTTGTCCTTAAAAGATATTTCGAATAATAGATGACAGGAGGTGTACAAATTATTCTTAACCTCAACTCTTAAGTGATATAAAACCTTATTGGCATATTGAAATATTGTTAGAGTCACTGTATTTGAAGTATTGTCCGTTTTGGTACTCAATAATTTCGTCACAATTTTGTCCTTAAAAGGCATCTCGAATTATTGATGAAAGGAGGTGTATAAATTATCATTAACCTCAACTCTTAAGTGATGTGAAACTTTTTTGGCATACTGGAATATTGTTAGGGTCACTACATTTGAAATATTGTCCGTTTTGGTGTTCAATGATTTTGTCACAATTTTGTCCTTAGAAAGCATATCAAATGATTGATGAAAGAAGGTGTATAAATTATCCTTAACCTCAACTCTTAAACGATGTGAAACTTTTTTGGCATATCAAAATATTGTTAGGGTCACTGCATTTGAGGTATTGTCTGTTTTGGTGCTCAATAATTTAGTCACAATTTTGTCCTTAAAAGGTATCTTGAATGATTGATGAAAAGAGGTGTATAAATTATCGTTAATATCAACTCTTAAATGATGTGAAACTTTTTTGGTATAACGGAATAAGTTTTATAGTCGAGGCCAAGGAAGCAAGGGTTTCTAAACCCTCCTCCAGCACCATTATACTAACCTCAAGTTTACCAAAATTGTTAGGGTTATTGCAATTTGAAAAATTATCTATTTTGGTGTTCAATATAGCTATGTCACAATTTTGTATTGAAAAAGTGCCTCCTATCTCTATCATGATGAGCCAAAACCAAAACTTTAATTTTTTGTTGAGTAATAGTTCAAGTAAATCTTGAATGAGTTCTATGAAAGCTTGTTGTAAATAAACGAATTTTTGTCCTCCATTTCTGAGTTATATATCTAGGGTTAATCGTGAGATTTTATGGGTCCATGACAAAATACGAAATAAGGCCATTTTCTATTCAATTATTTAAAAATAGATAATGTAAATTCATAAAAAAATATATGCATTTTATTTTACTAAGAAATGCCATTAACATAATTTTAATGAATATGAAAAACCACATTTTTTTAATAACACATTTTTATTTAATTTACTCTTATGTTATTGTTTATAATTCAATTTATATCTCTAAAAAATTACATACACATAAATATCTGTATATAAAATAGGCATGACAAAAAGAGAGAGTATGATATAAGTTAGACTCTTTTGAAGATTGGAAAACATTTTATTTAAAGGAGACAATATTATATTTTTTAAACTCATTCACACTATTATTAAATTCTATTTAGTTTCGATAAACTAGCGTGAAACTCATCTCATTTTTAAATTTTAATTTATTTGTATATTTTTAAAATATAAATTATATTAATGATTTAATTTATTTTTTATATTTAGTCCCACAAAAAATTTATCTAACTTCATCACTATTATTTATCTTTAACAAATATCATTTCATATTAAACTTTTCATATATTTTATTATTTATTAATATACTAATTTTATTTTTATTTTTTTTATAATTTTAACTTTTATTTGTGTTTATTTAGTAGATATATTAAAAATTTGAAAATTCTTATGAATCTGTCACATATTAGAAAAATTAACTAAAAAAGTTATATATTATAATAACGTGTCACATTTTAATTTGAATAAAAAAAGATAAAAATAAAAATCATATAAAAAATATTTAAACTTTATTTTTTATTTTTTGGGAACTTTCTCTCTACCCGTAGAACTTCCACAACCATTGTGCCGGTAGAAGCTGATCTACAGAGGGCGGCAAAGGGTGAGGAACTGTAGAGCGTTGCTGTATATGGCGGCCAGAAATCACCATGACAGTGCTTCAAGGAGGTTTTTTTTTTTCGATTGTTTAAATTGATTTGGAGGGTTTTAAATTTGAAATGTATGGGTTATTTGGGAGAGATTTGTTGATTTTATGTTATTAATCATAATTCTTAAATTTGGGGTTTTGCGGATTTAAAATTCGAAAGGATTGAGAATTTGAGATGGAATTCAGAATATGAATATGAAGTGAAATTGAAAAAATCAATAGCAAAAGTGCAAAACTACTTAAATCTATATCACATTCTAGAACGGTTCAAATGGACACTCGTATCTTTCTAAATGTTTTAACCCTCTACGCATATTAGAGCCTAATCGTATCTACAAAAGCATTTGATCTCTCAAAGCATATGCTTCAATAATGGAGAGTAATTGGAATTTAATCTTCGTTGAGAGACTCCTTTTTAATAGAATGAAAAATCTTTTTTTTATTGTGACTGTAAATATTGGAAGTGATGGATTTGAAAGGGATGATCTTGAGAGTGCGACAGAAGAGTGGTGATGGTAGGGCTTAACGAATTATTTTTAAAAAATCTTATAAAAAATTCAAATATATCAAAAAGAAAATCAGTTAATCCAGTTGCCTTGCTTAACTCTAAATCCTTGAATATTTTATAAACATATCTATCGGTGATTTTTTGTTCCTCACCGATATGAAAATAAACTCACTATTCATATTATACATCATCGTGTTCAGTAGCTCTGTCATTTGATTTTATATATTTTACTAGAGTGTCTCACACAAGTTAAATATTTTTTTTAAATTATTAATCATTAAAATATAATATTTTAATTATTAATTATTGTTTCCCTTATAAATATAGTTAATTATATATCTGGTAAACTATGATTCAAAAAATATAATAAATGAGATTAAAAAATAATTATATGTTAGACATGATAGTAATTTAAATAATTATTGTGAAATAACATTTCAAAAACTCTAAGGTAAGAGTTGTTAGCTACAATAAAAAAAACAATTTTTTTATGCAATATTTTTTTTAACTATATACTTTTAAATCAAAATCAAAATTCAAAATGTATTGAGGATAACTCTATAAGATATATGAATTTTTTAATAGTTAAAAATTTGTAAAAGTTTGAATTAGGAATAAAAATAATAAGAATTTTGTGCTACATATTAAATATTTGATTACTTATTATATTTAAAATAAAACATGAAAAAATGATTTAAAAAATATTATTAATATATCATTTGTCTAATATATTATAATGTTTAATTTTATTTTCTATAATTAGGAATGACAATGGATAAACTTTAATTTGGATACTATGGTTCCATACTTGTATTTTAAAAAAATCTGATACTCAGACTCATACCCATATTTATGGGATATCACATAATCTTATGTTAATTAAGGGCAATGTGGGAAAAACTAAAAATATTAGGTGGATATTTTAAATGAGATGATATGTTTTTATTGGTGGAAAATGAATTGAGACACGCTTATAGAATTGAACACGATAAAGAGGGTTTATATTACTTACTTATTTTATTCAACTAGCTAAATCCCTTTATAATTTAAGTGATTGATTTAGTAAATAACTATATATTTTTGTATTACCTTAATTATCACTAGAATTGCCATAATTAATTATATATCTTTTTATTATTATGTTTACTCATTTGACAAATTTACTCCCTTGGTCAATTTTCAGATTTGTTTACCCATTTGGCAAAACTTTCTTTTAGTATAGCATTTTTTTTTACTGCTTCTTTTAATATAACATGATATGGATATAATTAATAATTAATTATTGATTTCTTTTAATAAATAAATAGGGGGCCTTGCCTCCACATGTAGTTCAGTCCTTTGATTATAACAGATTCCCTGCAACCATGAAATGCATCTCCGTGATCTTTGTTTGCTTTCTTCTTTGTCTTTGTGCAATTCAAAGGTATTTCAGCATCATATTGTCTTATTTTGGTTTTAATATTATTCAGTTGATCGTGAATTTCAACTACATATGTTTTCTGGAAAGCATAGTTAAAAAATCATTGCATAAATCATTCTAGTTTTTTTTCTATCTTCTAGAGATGCGTTTGTTTAATTTTTGAGCATTTTTTTATACAATCATATTGTATTTTTCAATGATTAATCATCTTTAATGTAATATTTCCTTTTAATAACATTTTTTTATCTAGAAAGTTTAAATCTAAAAATCCTGCTTATTTCACTCGAATCAATGAATTTTTAGTATATTTATTTTTTTCTTACATGGAGGAATCTTCAAATTCAAGAACCTCTTGTGTTTTATTTCTAGTTTTTAATATTAAAGTTATAATATTATGTTTCCTTAAGATTATTTTAATTATTTAATTATTATTTTTATTATTATCGATTTAATGTGATTCAACAATGATTAAACTATTAAACCTTAAACTAATGTTTTAACCAATTTAATTCAATGGTCGATCAAATTTTAAAAACATTAACGAGGATTTGATCATGTTATTCTTACTATTTTTTTTTTTATCTTATATAAAAACATGGGAGAAAATTTAGGCTTCAACATCAGTCAGAGGAAATATTTTTATTTTTTATTAATAATTATGAAAATATTTTAAAAAATCTATATTAAAATTATTATTTTTGTATATTTTTTTAAAAATAAAAATAAGATATATTTTCTTATAGTAAAGGAATCGTTTTCTTTTCTCACTTTCTTTTTTTTTTCTTCCTCTGGACAAAAGTTTATTATCTATTTAGTAGTCCTCTAAATTTTTTTTATCTATTTAGTAGTATATATATACGTTTATTACCATCAAAACATTTATTTTCAATTTAATTAATCATTACATAAAAGTAGTTTTAAATTTATAATATATATTATATATTATACAGACAATTCCTTTAAAAATATTATACAGACAATTTATTGTAACAATTATAAAAAATATTTTATTTTTTCCTTTATATGTAACGATTATTTAATTCGCTTCTCAAATTTCTTGATATTTCTATATCACTCTCAAAAATCACAATGTTATAATGACAACTGGTGGGAGACAGAATTGAAAATAGTTTATATGCGTATAGAATTATCGACCATAATTTATTTTTGCATAAAGATCAAATAAAAAAAAAATATTATACATGAACAAAATTAAATTTTAACTAGATATAGGAATCTCTATGTGTTAATTAGTTTGTGAACTCACTGTATTTTACTGAAAGACGTGTTTGGGAACGAAAGTAGAAAAAACTTACTAATCCAACGTGTTAAATGCAACCTCAAAAGTTAAAAGAGAGTACCAGGATCTTTTAGACACCACTTTTAGTATTTGTTTTTGGTAATGTTAGACGCCACTTTATGGTGCAACCTTGTTCTGTTTTTTAATCATTGCTCATTACTCATTAGTCACGAGAGAAATTACACAAATACTTTGTAAACACTAACCAACCATGATGTTTTTTTCTTTGAGTCTTAGTATTAATTTTGTAAGACCCTTTTACAAAACTTATAGGTATATTATATATATATATATATATATATATATATATATATATATATATACTGAAACAATGAATGTTTTTGACTGCATGATTTTGATGTCAGTGTGTCATCACAAAATGCTATCATGCCTCCTAGAGGATGGAACTCCTATGATAGCTTTAGCTGGATAATTTCAGAAGAAGAATACTTACAAAATGCTAATATAATTTCTCAGAAGTTACTTGCTTATGGATATCAGGTATTGTATATTTCATGCACTCCAACTTTTGAATCACAATTCATATGAATATGTTAGTAAATATATAGAAATAATATATTTCCCTTGAAACCATGCAGTATGCTATTGTGGATTACCTCTGGTATAGGAGTCTCAAGGGTGATAGCAATTCTCTTGGTTTTGATATGATTGATAAATGGGGAAGAATGCTCCCTGACCCTGAAAGATGGCCTTCTTCCAGAGGAGGGAGAGGGTTCACTGATATAGCTAATAAAGTACATAGTATGGGTTTAAAGTTTGGGATTCATCTTATGGCTGGAATCAGTACACAGGCATTCAATAAGAACACGCCAATACTAGATACAGCAACGGTACATATTCTTAATTATTCCTACAACATTGTTTGATAAACTCTTGTCATGTTCAAAATTAGTACCCTAAATTTTTTCAGAATTTTTCTTGTAGTCCCTAACCTAAATTTTGATTGTTCAATCTTCCTGAACCTTTTTTTCGTTGCCACTGTTAGTCTTAGTTGTCAAATGACTGGTAGTTATCCCATTAGACTCAACAAACGCGATGTGGCGGGTCATTGTATTGCTAACGAAGTTGTTAAAGTCATCAATTATCAATTTAAGAAATAAAATTAATAATTAATATTATTATTATTATGAAAAAAAGTGAAAAATTAGCTATAAAGAGTCGAAATATACAAAATTAGACGGGACAAAATATAACATATTCACTATATTTATATGCAATTTTAAAAAAAAAATGAGAGAGTGCAAATGCATCCCCTGTCTGTAATGTGGATTCGCCACTGCCAATTAGTATTGTTACCTGATTGCAAGAATTAAAAGTGGTAATAGAGAAAAAAAATCAGTGACTTTGACCTACTAAAATTTAAAATTAGGAACTAAACATAAAAAGTTTAGAGACCAAAAAATAATAAATTCTTAAATAACATACTTACCTTTAAATTTAATACTCTATAAATATAAAATTAGATTAACAAGTATTTTTGTGCATTGCTCAAATATTTTTTATAATTGAAGCAGAAAATGATAAATAATTTACTTAAAAAGAAAAAATAATTTCAGACTACAGGTTTATTTAAAAATTGATACAAAAGTGATCCTACTATTTAAGAATTGGTGTACTATGTACTTGTCAATTTTAGGTGAACTTACTTTTCTCTTCATGCACCTTGCTAGGGAAAACCTTACATGGAATCTGGTCGAGTGTGGAACGCAAAAGACATAGGAATTCCATCAAGGGCTTGTAAATGGATGACTAATGGTTTCATGGCTATAAATGCAAAAACAGGAGCTGGAAAAGCCTTTTTAAGATCAATTTATGAGCTGTATGCTTCATGGGGAGTTGACTTTGGTACACAGGCCCACTAAAATATATTATGCTTATCATGTTCTATCACAAAATATGCATTGCATTCATTTCCTAGATTAGACACCAATCAGTGTTTAATTGTATATGATGTGTATTTTTTTACCACTTTGATATATTTATATGGATTTTCTGCTTTGGTTTCTTGCAGTAAAACTTGACTGTGTGTTTGGTGAGGACTTGGATTTGGATGAAATAACATTTGTATCAGAGGTATATATAATGCAAATTTCTTGTCCATTTTGTCCTTTCATTTTAAAACTAAGATATTGAAAACTTTTTCATCATTTGAGTTGCTATCTATGCAGTTTTTTCAATGGCCTTGAGCACCCCATTGTTTTTTCTCTGTCTCCCGGAGTCAGTGCAACACCACTAATGGCTAACTCGGTTAGTAGTCTAGTTAACACATACCGTGTGACAGGAGATGACTGGGATGAATGGTCAGCAATCTTAGCTCATTTTAATGTAGCAAGGTCATTAACTAAATTCTTCCTATATATGTTGAATTCAAAATACATGGATTGCTCTTTCACCTTTCTTCTGCTACTCTAACATCTTTGATTCATTTGATTTCTCTTTCAGAGACTTTGCTGCATCTAATTTGATAGGAGAAAAAGGTTTAAAGGGAAAATCATGGCCTGATTTGGACATGCTACCATTTGGATGGCTAACTGATCCAGGTTAGCCTAAATGCCCCTGCATTACTTCTTTTTCTTTAATTTATCAGGACCAAGCTAGTTAAGCATTTAAATTAGTACATAAATTTGCACCCCAATGCATAGTAATTTTTAAAAAAATGTTATTTTTAATAACGAGTTCCAATGAGGTTGGTTCAGTTGGTAAGATTCATAACTCTTTGCTTTTTTAATGTTTAGATTTATGTTTGATTTCTACTGCCCTATTCATGGAAAAGTAGCTTCCATTTTTCCTAACTTTTTTCAGCCAAAAGAAGGTTATGTTTTCTTTATCATACATATAATTGCAATGAGTTGTTTAAATTTGAGATGTTTAAGAATATAAAAATAAAACTTCCTTTTTAAGTCTTTATTTTTTGCTCGATAGCTGCTCATGAAGGTCCACACAGGGCTACTAGGCTAACTCAAGATGAGCAAAGAACTCAGGTATGCATACGCACACAACTGAATTGTATTAC
>CM023942.1:21595056-21635056 GCA_013407115.1 Glycine latifolia | reverse complement strand
GTTGTTGTTGTTGCTTTTGCTTGCGTTTAGGGAATATCTATGTTGCTTTTTTCAATCTAAATAAAGAGACAACAACAATATCTGCAAACATAGCAGACTTGCCTGCAGTTTCGCGTCTGGGTACAAGAAGAAAGTTGAAACTTTGCGCAGGAACCGAAATTTGGAGTAGAAGTATCGTAAGAACAAAAACTACATTCTCGGCACAAGTACCAGGTCATGGAAGCGCGTTATTTGTCCTCAGCTGCCTTTGAATTTGGCCTAAAAAAACTTTTTTGAATATACATATTTATAGTTCATATTTCAAGTTGCATTGATATTTTGATTAATTTTCAACTAGTAAATCCTTTTTTAATAAGGTGATAGTAAGAATGGTTGTTGGTCATTAAGTACTTTAAAAAAATTACTGTGTCGTGAAAATGGGCTTACAAACAAAGTAGCTAAAGAGCTTGTGTGATTTGGGAACTTAAGATACGGATATAAAGAACTTAATCTCACATTTGTCCATGTATGCTTTGTAATTTTATTGATATATATATATATATATATATATATATATATATATATATATATATATATAGCGTGAGATGTTAGCATCTATCTATCATTCTATCTTCACCAACTTCAACCACCGAAGTAATGCCAAGTTATGATTTTATTGGCAACAAATACTCATTGTTAGTTAAGGTATTCCCATTTCAGCACTTTACTAGCTATAATTTTTTTTAACAACTAAGTAGAACATTAAAATGGTACCCCTTTTGATTTTGAATGTATTTTTAATTTTGAGATGTGTGTATAAAACATGAAAAAAATGTAGGAAAAACAACTATATACGGTAATATTACATAAAATGTCGTCATTTTTAAAATTTTCGAATAATAGAATTGATACTAATTAATTTTCAGTGGAGAGTAATCCGAATTAACGAATCAAAGGTGGAAAGTCGTTATTCTTTTAAATTTGCCAACACTTTCTAATTTCTTTATCTTAAGTGATCCAAAGCATAACTAATGCAATTCTCTTGTCGCATAAAATTTCCATATATATTAAGGTGGGGATAAAGAAATTAAGGCATGCCAACTTTTTCTTGCCCAAAATAGATTAAAGTACAAAGCTCATTGACTGACTTCCTTAATCCTTAGTCTCTCATCATGCATATTCATAATAAAAATATATAAAAATAGCTAAAATTTTATGATCGGTCTATAACAAATTTGCATGTCCTCTAGCTTGAATCAAGATAGACTTGATGCTTCCTTCATTACTCAAAATGGAGAAGTGTATGTGAGTCGGGGTCCGCGACTAGTACAAACACGTAATGAATCAAAATAAGGAACATGAACTTTTATTTAGCTTGCATAAAGGCTAAGGCAATGTTTAAATATACTAGAATCCCCTGTAAAAAATCATAATTGATGGTTGGAATAGAGTTAGCTACAACCATGAAGTGCATCTCAGTTACCTCTGTTTGCTTCTTTCTTTGTCTTTGTGCAATTCGAAGGTATTTCAGCATCATATATTTTCTTGCTTTTGGTTTCAATAATTAATTTTCAGCTGCATATATGTTTTCTTGAAGACAGAAAAAACATTGCATTAGTTTAGAACAAGTTTGTTTTTGTTTTATAGTGAGTGAGGAGGACTTAATCTGTTTATTCTTACTATTTGTTTATCGGAAAAGAAAAAAAGTACTTATTATTGTTTTTGTTCTATACAGAGGAACTTAATCAGTTTATTCAAATTATCTTATGTAATGACAAGGGAGAAAAATTAGGCTCCGGTCAATTTGAGATTTTTTTTCTATTGATAATTATGAAAAGATTACTTTTTTTTAATTTAAGTTTGTAAAAGAAACGACAGAAAACAATTGTGATTATTTTTAGTATAAATATTTTAAAATAAAAAATAAAATGACGTGTTTCTTATACTTAATAAAATAGAAATGAAAATAAAATATATTTCCTCGTACTAAAGGAATCGGTTCCTTTTCTCACGTTCTTCCTTTTTCTTCGTTTAGACAAGTTTATTATCTGTTTAGTATACTTTTATCACAGTTAAAATGTTTAGTTTTAATTTAATCATTACACACACACATGACATGCATACAACCTTTTTTTTATGTTGCAACCTTGTTCTGTTGTTTTAGTCATTCATCATCACTACACATTAGTCAGTAGAGAAATTACACAAATACATAAACACTGACCAACCATGATGTTATTTCTGAGTCTTTGTATCTATTTCGTAAGATCCTTTTTACGAAATTTGTTGGTATATATGCAAGCAAACAATGGATATTTGACTTCATGATTGTTGATATCAGTGTGTCATCACAAAATGCTATCATCCCTCCAAGAGGTTGGAACTCCTATGATAGCTTTAACTGGATAGTTTCTGAAGAAGAATACTTACAGAATGCTAATATAGTTTCTCAGCGGTTATTTGCTCATGGATACGAGGTATTGTATATATTGGACTACTGCTATTGAATTATAATTCAATTGAATATGTTAGTAATTAAATATTAAAAAAAATTATGCACGGACAGCGTAAAATATGGAAATATAAAAAAATATTTCTTTTGAAACCATGCAGTATGCTGTTGTGGATTACCTCTGGTATAGGAGTCTAAAGGGTGATAGAAATTCTCTTGGTTTTGATATGATTGATAAATGGGGACGAATGCTCCCTGACCCTGAAAGATGGCCTTCTTCAAGAGGAGGGAGAGGGTTCACTGATGTAGCTAATAAAGTACATAGTATGGGTTTGAAGTTTGGGATTCATCTTATGGCTGGAATCAGTACACTGGCATTCAATAACAACACACCAATACTAGATACACAAACGGTACATCTTCTAACTCCTTCAATATAGTTTCATAAAAATAAAGGTGAGATTTATATAGTTAAAAAATGTATTACAAGTAACATGTTGGTCTGAGTGGAACTGGGCATAGATCTTTCAAGCAAGGTTGGGGATCAAATCTTATTGATGAAAAAAATGTGGTTGAAAAGAGATTTCACATAAGTTGGTCAATAGGTTATTAATAGAGATTAGTCATGAATAAAGTCGATAGATATTTATATCAATCACATGGTGACTTAAAAAATAATTATGAGAAGAAAATATAATAAGAGTAATCATGTTGTGAAGGAGTTTATTATCTGTAGATAAGAAGCAAGGAAATGCATATATTTGCTTGGAAATAGAGGCTATTGGTGTACTGCATACCGGTCGATTTTTCTTTAACTTATTTTTCTGTTCTTGCTCCTTGCTAGGGACAACCTTACATGGAATCTGGTCGAGTCTGGAAAGCAAGAGACATAGGAATCCCATCAAGGGCTTGTAAATGGATGAGTAACGGTTTCATGGCTACAAATACAAAAACAGGAGCTGGAAAAGCCTTCTTAAGATCAATCTATGAGCTGTATGCTTCATGGGGAGTTGATTTTGGTACTCAAACTACTAATATATATATATATTCTTATCATGTACTATTGCAAAATATGCATACATTCATTTTTTACATTAGACCTCAATCATAATGTTTTGAAAGAAGCAATAAGCAAGTGTGTATTTGTGTGTGTATTTTACTTCCAGCTTTGACACATTTATATAAATTTTCTGCTTTGATTTCTTACAGTGAAACTTGACTGTGTATTTGGTGATAACTTGGATTTGGGTGAAATAACATCTGTATCACAGGTATAATGCAAAATTCACACCCCGTTCTGTCCTTTGACATGGAAAACTTACTCATCATTTGAGATACCATCATCTATGCATACAGATTCTCAATGGCTTTAACAACCCCATTGTACTTTCTCTGTCTCCTGGAGTCAGTGCAACACCACAAATGGCTAAGATGGTTAGTAATCTAGTTAACGCATACCGTGTAACTGGAGATGACTGGGATGAATGGTCAGCAATCTTGGCTCATTTTAATGTAGCAAGGTCATTTAATTAAATCTTTCCTATGTTTGATATCAAAATATGTGGATTGCCCTTCCTTCCACCTTTCTTCTGCTACTCTACCTTCAAATTATTTACATCTTTGATTTATCTTTCAGAGATTTTGCTGCATCTAATTTAATAGGAGGAAAAGGTTTAAAGGGTAAATCTTGGCCTGATTTGGACATGCTACCATTTGGATGGCTAACTGATCCAGGTTAGCGTAAATTCACCTGCATTACTATTTTTTCCTTAATTTATCAGGAGTTTAGGACCAATCTAGTTAAGGTATTCTAAACAGTTCCAATTTACATCCAATGCATAACAATTTTCAAAAATATGTTATTGCACTACCGAGTACCAATTGGGTTGGTTCAATAGGTAAGGTGCAGAACACTTTAATTGCTACTAATGTTTACATTTATGTTTGACTTATGTTACCTCAGTCATCGAATGGAGTAGCAACCATTTTCCATATTTTTTTCACCAAAAAAAGAATATGCCTTTTACTCTCTAAATCATTTGAAAAGACAAAAATATGTGTCAGTTTCATCCCATATATATCATACTTATACATAATTGCAATGAGTTGTTTGAATTTGAGATCTTTTAGGAATAGAAAGAATAAAACTTTCCTTTTATGTTGTTTTTCTGCTTCTTTTTTTCTTTCTGGATAGATGTTCATGAAGGTCCATACAGGTTTACAAGGCTTACTCAAGAAGAGCAAAGAACTCAGGTACATATGCACAAGCACACAACTGAATTGCATTATCATATGTTGGAGAGGACATATGTTCATGTAAATTAATAGATTCTTAAGTGAAGTTATTGTAATCTCACAGATGACTTTGTGGTGTATGGCAAAGTCTCCCATTATGTATGGAGGGGATCTACGGAAGATTGATGCATGGACCTATGATCTTATCACAAATCCTACCCTATTGGAGATAAACTCTTTTAGCTCAAATAATCAAGAGGCATGTGAAACTTCTCTTTCTTCTTCTTCTTTGCTTTTTTCTTTTGGTAACCATATGTTACTTAAATCTTAGATTGGTATTGTTTCTGGCTTTTTTGTTATGTAGTTTCCTCATATCACAAGATTAAATGATGTCAAGACTAAAAGACATAATGCCACAAAAGTACAGTTTACTTACTCCCTAGCCCTCACTGAATGCACTGATCCAAAAGCATATGGATGGTCTAGTGAAAAACATCACCAAGATCTTGACAGAATTTGTTACAAGAGACCAAAACATGATCTGGTGGAACCTTTCTGCATGCACAAAGGAAAACTCCCAATAATATCGTCGTAATCAGCCTTAATTTAATTTCTTCGATTTATTTGTCTAATTTTGTTCTAGTTATTTGTACTAAACTATATTACATTGCCGCTGATGCAGAAAGCAGACATCTATCCAATCTGAACATATATGGCAGTTAAAAACCAATGGAACTCTTGTTAATGGTCATTCTGGCATGTGTGCAATAGTAGAACATGTCCTAGGTAAAAATTAGTAGCAAAAACTATCTCTATGCAGAATTCTTCTTATTCCTGCTATCTCTAATTTATTTATGTTGTTATCTAGTAATGCAACTTCCCCAATCATGCAGCTGAAGGTTATGCTAATAATGGGATTCGATCTTGGATTGCAACTGGAAGAAAAGGTTTGACATTTCTCTATTTTCTAATTAAATCCTGTATTTCTTTACTACCAAATTGAGATGAACTAAAGCAACATGCCGCAGTTAATTAACCATAAATTATTTCTTATAGTGCACTATCCTTTAATTCTCCATGTTGTTGCTTGTGCTTGCCTTCAGGGGAGACCTATGTTGCATTTTTCAATCTAAATAACGAGAAAACAACTATATCTGCAAGCATAGTAGACTTGACTATAGTGCATCCAGGTAGAAGAAAGTTTAGACTTTGTTCTGGAAATGAAATGTGGAGTGGAAGAACCATACAAACAAATAATATGTTCTCAGCAGAAGCACAAGGTCATGGATGCGCATTATTTGTTCTCCAGTGCAGTTGAATTTGGCCTAAAATCTTATTTGAATATTTATTATTCATATTTCAAGTTGCAGTGATGTTTTGGTTTGTTTTCTGCTAAGTGGTAAATCCTTTTTTAATAAGGAATCTTTTTTTCAAAGGAGTTTAGTATAGTAAGAGCAGTAAGAGTGATTACTTTACATGCCATAAGCAATGTACGTGTTAAAAAAAATACTTTAACATGAAAATTAATACAAAGGTGGATAAAGAACAAGTGTGATTTGAAAACTTGAACATATATATATATATATATATATATATATATATATATATATATATATACTTGATAGTTGTGCGTTGTATGGGAATGTCCAAAATCTATATAGTTTCGCTTCGGTTATATACTATCTTAATGCTGGCTTATGCTTCTTTTAAATTTTTTTTTTATCGCAATGTAAATAATTTCATGACTCATTCAAGAAATCACGAGGTTATATATAATTGCATATATTAACTAAATAATGTACTGTATAATTTAAAACCGTTACCAGATTTTTTATATTTGACAGTATTTTAAGTTTTCTTTTATACGATAATGGCCTTTTAAGTAATTATAGAAAATACTTCAGTTTTAAACTCCTCTTCACTAAGAATTTTACAACTACTTTACTCATTTAATTAATTTGAAAATTTTCTCTTGATTTGTAAACTCTATATTATCTATGGGCTCAGCTTACCCCTTTGATTGTTGAACTTAGCCTAACATGGACCCTTTGGTTGGGCCTAATTTCAAGAACCTTGAGTGGTTGGACTCTACTTTTAGCAAGTTTCATTTTGTTTGTACTCGTGTGTTTTTCTCTTGCTTCTTTTTATTTGTTTATTTATTATTTCATATCTCACCATCTAAAGCTTTCTCTCTTGCTTTTCCTTCCACCCTACTAGACATAAGAAAATGACATATTAAACTAAAATTATAATTTCTCAAAAATAAAGTTTATTAATAAAGTAGGGGAAAATATATTTTAATATCATTAAATACATAAAAATGTCTACAAAAACTAATTTTATTAAAATTATTACATTTGATTTAGGTATTGTAATTTTAATTGTTTTGGTCCTTCCAAATAATTTTGTCAAGCTCTGCCACTGCTTAAACATCAAAAGTTTTAGTCCGGAGAGAGAGTAATCGAAAATATGTAAAATATACTCGTAATATTCTCAGTGGTGCCACTTTTCCATGGACATTGAATTGAATGTCTTTCTGTTTCACTCAGATTGGCCATGACCAATTGTAGTTGATTTTGCTAAGGCTTTGGATGTCAACTTTCAATATATATGTTATGTTGATGTTTGGTGCATTAGGCCAAAGTTTGACCATCGAGGACGCCGCCGGGAGCTTTCTTAATTCCATGAGCCCCACTGTGGTAACTGTTGTGGCCTTCAAAGTCAGTGACTATTACTACTATTCATCATGCACATACTATTGTTCAAGTTTGTGTGTTACAATTTACAATTTACATTACGTGTATGTCATTCAAAGTTCTTTTTTTTTTTTTTGTTGAAATGTTATTCAAAGTTTATTGCATACAAGCTACTCCATCCTTTGCAATGGCAAGCATATTGGTGAGCTGAAGCCGGCGGGTTCTAAGTGTAATTTTCATGGTATTGATATTAATTGTTTCCTCCTTTTTAGTCAAAGGTGAACAAATTCTTTTCAGTTGATTAAATTGATCACTCTAGTGTGAAAAATTAAAAAGCATTGTATCTACCTGTTGAGGGAAAAAAGTGTTTTCTTAAGTAGTACTATAGTAATTAATCAAATTAAGTATTATTCACGGCATGTTTGAATTTTAAATTATACGTAATTTAACTTTAATTAAATTATAGAAAACCTTAATTTATTATTCTTGTTTTTTCCATTATAAATTCTCGTAGAGAAATTTATTTAAACACACCTTTAAAATATTATTGTAGGGTCTAGTTTTTTGCTACATTTTCTTATGAAGTGAACATATGCAAGTAACTCAAGTGCATGGACTAGGGAATTTCCACAAGCGTGGAATATATATCTACTTTTCATTGACTATTTGACCATATCTGCCTTTGCTTGATACATTGAAAATTCTTAAGTGCTCCTTCCGAATTTTATTCCTTGTTTGACCTCATTAGATAGTTGTCTAATTGGAGTGAAAATAAATCTCTTTACATAATTTCTTTATGGATTCCAATATCGGATATTATGAGGAAGGGAATCATTATGGGTATTCTATTTGGGAACGTATTACCAAAAGTTAGAAATTATCGTTAATTCATTTATGGTTCGTTTTGAATTAAGTGCTTTTTCCAATTTGTGATATATATTAATCTAATATTCTCTAATTTATGATACAAACAATCATGTGAAACATTCTAAGGGAACAATTATTTTTTCAGTAAAAAAAAAAAATCGACAACTGGTGACTTCCAAATGACCCAATAGAAGTTAAAAATATTCTTTCATTTCCATTTCCTTTACTGTAATTCAATTTTTACCTAAACAAACACATTCTTTTGCTTTGAGGTTTGAGCATCAGTATGTTTATAATAAAAACATTCAAAATCCTTGTAACAAAAAATAGAAATTATTGTAACCACGTTTTCTGGCTGGAAGGGTGAAGAACCAAGAAATGTTTGTAAAATATGGTGGCGAGAAAGGTGTTTACAGGCGGAAATAAAGCAGTTTGTAGAAAATCAACTTCTTTTGGCAACAAATTTATTTTCTTATACAGTTATACCCCTAAACTTTACATATACCTTATATCTTTCTGTCTCTTATTTTTAATCACATTATTCACAATATTTATTTTTATTCTAAACTTTACATATACCTTATATCTTTCTGTCTTTTATTTTTCATCGCATTATTCACAATATTTATTTTAATTTTATTCTTTTTATATTTACCTCTAGCACGTGTATAAACAGCCTTGTAGATGTCAACCAATCCTTATCTCCTTTTCAAGATAGCAACAACATTTAGAATGAATGTCAGTAGTGAACTAAAAATGATAAGGTAGTCCCCCTTTGGTTTGGGTCAGCAGATAGTGTAAACATGTAATGTACACCTTGCTTTTGGAGTGAAAGAGGCATCTCTAGCTAGGATTGGCAAAAGATTGAGTGTTTAAGTTTAGAAATTTAAAATACTAATACTTTTTAGATAAGAGGGGAAAAAGATTATATATCAATAGTGTAATTGTTTTACTGTATCATTTAATGGTAAAGTATCATATATAATAAATAATTTTTTTCGGTTTTTATAGTAATTATTTTAAAATTTATATCAATAATAACATATGATTAAATGACAGTTAAAATAATTTTACATTATTGATATATAATTATTAAACTCTTTAAATAGTTATTAATAACATATAAACTAATGAGAAATAATAGAAGAATATATATAGTTGTGAATGTTACATTTAACTTCCTGCTTGAAAATGCTGCTAATTTACTTGACCTTAATGTTTCATTAATTTGCATCAACAGGTTCCTTGACCCAATGTGAACTGCCTTCTTTGAATCAAATAAAGAAAAGAACTAACTTTTGTTTATCATGCTTGTCGTATACGGGTCTCACTGTCGGTTTCTATTTAATTTGAGTATGACTCTGTTGCATCCCTCCACTAAATAGCGAATTAATAAAGGATTGAAATTATAAAAGTTAAGAATAAAAATATTCAAACGAAAATTTGTAATTTCTATTTGACTTCCCTGGACCGTGTGTTTGTGTGTGTAACAGTAGTATCTAAATATCTAATGATGTATTTGATAGGGAGGAATCAAATACCATTGAATTTGTATTTTTTGTGAAATTTATATTTTTATATTTTATTTTAATTCAAATATTTATGTTTTATTTTTATATTTTTTATTTTCATCATTTAAATCAAACACATTCTATAGAAAATATAAGATTGATTTAATAATAAATGATAAAAAGAGAAATAAATAAATAATGAATATGAATATTTTCACAATAAAATCTAAACAACTCCTTTCAGTCTCAAACATAAAAAAAATGGATTCATGTTAATCAACAAAGTTACTTAATTATATTTAATTGTCTAAATATGAATTAAAAACTAATAAGTTTTCTTTCAATTTGTCTTTATTGAAACTTAGTACCAATAATAATAATAATAATAATAAATCATTAAAACTAACACCTTAATTATATGAAGGATATTTTAGATATAATAACACTAGTATAAAGTTACTTAAAATATTCTTATATTTCATACAAACAAAAAAGTATTTTTTTTCTTGTTGAGACCGGGAGGAATAATAATTAACATGTTTGACGATAAAAAAAACTAACAGTGGTATTTAACTTCAAACTTCGAACACTGAAGAAAAATATCATTAATGATTTATAGTTCCCCTTGTCCAAAAAAAACAAGACGGCTAAAAACATCTTAATATTTCAAAAATAAAAGCAAGTAAGTTCAAATGAGTTTTCAATCAAAATGATTTTAAAGGAGAAGAATAATGTTGGGTTTTTTACGGTTCTGACTAAACCGGTGGTTAAATATGATATAATTATATTTGGTTGAGTTTTTAAAGTGTTTATTATTAAACTCATCTCAATTTAATTAAGATTCAATTATATATAAATTAGATAATAGATTATTTTTTTTAACTTGACTCAATTCATACAATATAATTAAATTAATTATTATATATAAATTAATTATTAAATGAAAAATACATTAATGTTTAGTTCATATAAATTATTAAATTAAATTAAATTCATTTTTTCTTAAATTAAACATATTTTTTTCATATATTTTCGTTCATCTATTTTTTTTTTCATTCATCATATATTACTTCTTCTTTAGATTGGTCTAGCGATAAAAAAAAGTTGCAAGTTTAATTCTCCTATTAATAAAAACAAACAATATTAATAATTAATATTTATCCATAAAAAATATTACTTTTTCTTTAGAAGTTGATATAACTTTGTAAGATCTTGCTAATGAGTATTATTAAGATATTGATCAAAGAATTTAAATGAGAAAATTTCAATTGTTTAATGAATATCCTAAGGATACTAATAAAAATTTATCTTAAAAAAATAAAAGAATTATTTATTTATTTTTTCCTAATGAGTTTAATAATAAATATATTTTTTAATTTATTAACTAATATTTTAAGAACATTAATTAATAAAACTCATTTTTAAAAATAAATAAACTTAATATACATTGACAATTATAATCAAATGACAATTAAAATTATTTTACGCTGACTGGTAAAAAAAAGTATTTTACGCTATTAATATATAGTTTATTTGCTCTTATTGTTTTGAAAGAAGTAAAATTGAAGTGGCATCGTTAATCGTGGTAGTCGTAGGGTCATAAAGTTTGTTGAGTTGGGTAAAAAATTGCAGTTAGAATTCCATTAATCTTTTACTGTTACTCGAGAGCACCTGATTGGCTGATTCAACTTTTCATTTCGAGGACTGCCACGCGTTTCTCTTTCTACGTTGTCTGCTTTGAGACTCTAACCTGTGTTGCCTCCTTCTCTTCGCACCTCACTTTTTCACTGGGACCCACCACCGCAGGAGGATGGAAATTCAGAGCTGTTTTGGTTGATTGAAAGAATTTGCTATTAACTAGAATTTTTTTTTAAAAACAGTATAGGTCTTACATATTTACATTTTTTTAATTTATATATTTTCAATTTTTTTTATCTTTCACACAATCAAATTCATTTCTAAAAAAGTAAAAATGAAATAAAATTATTTAAATTAAAATAAAATGTAAAAATATTAAACACTTGAAATTTACACAATTTTTTCTCTATTTATCACATTCTATTCACAACTAAAAATAAATTTTTAGTAAAAAAAATCATTCCAAAATTAATATCATACTAACATTGATTTTGATTGAATGACAAAATACATCACATTAAACTCAATTATAATTGAGTGAAAACGTAATTTTTTTTATTAATATATATAATCGATTTATAATGAGACTAAAAGTCCAACTACAGAAAAAAAAAGATCATGAAAAAACATGAAATTCAGTAATAATATGATCATGAAAATCTCCATAGTGACCCATGTTGACCTAGTAATAAGCGATGGGATTGCCTTTTCTAAATACATGGATATTATTTTTTTCATTTTAAAATAATAGTCTTATTAATTTTTTTATTTTGCTTCAATTTTTTTTAAATTTTTAATCTATTTTTTCCAACAATACTCTTAGATATAATTCAAAATATAAATTAATACTTACATTAAAAAGATACATCAGCCATAGAACTAAGTTGATAAATAGTAGGATAGTAAGATAATTTATGACGAGAATGGTTGGAAAATTAAGAGTATTTTTTTATTCAAATTTGTATCAGTTGAATGTTTTTTAATCAACATATCATAATCTTCAAAAAAATTACTTTTGAATGAAGGGAGTTTTTTTTGTTACTAGTAAAAAAAAATTATATTATAATCGGTACAAGAATTATAATCACTGTTAAAGTGTATTCTAGTATCTTTTGCAAAGGTCACTTCCTATTAATACTACTAATGATTATTTTTTTACCTTATTATTATATAGAGTATTCACTTATTTTATTGTTGTTGGCAAATGATAAACTCTATTAATTAGAGAACTTAATTGATCAGTTTTGATAAAAAAATTCTTTTCAATAATATTTTTTTTTTCATTCAAGATCCTCAAATCTAAAATATTACTTAAAAGAATTGACTTCAATATTAATTAATTCAATAACTTATTAGTACCACTATGAATATAAATACTAATGGAGGGAGTATATTTCTCTTATAAGACTTTGTGCAATTAATGGTGAGCATGAGTGGTTCCTATCCAGATCAATTTTATTAGGAAAAACTGGAGTTTCTATCTTTCAACCAAAACCATGTGTCTATTCCAAAGACCAAGCTCTAATTAAGGATACTCTCTTCAAGATTTAATTTGGACAATCAAGCATCTAAACCGAAGTGAAGAATGAGCTCCAATGCTGAGAAGCATTAGCATTAAGGCTTGGTCCGTAAGGCTGCAACATCTTCACAGTTACGCACGCAAAAGCTGCGTATAGTAGTTTTAAGGGCATTACGGCATATGGGAAAAAGATAGCGCTATATAAGACATTCTTCTATGCCTACCTTCATCATTTGTAAGAAAGTTTCCGAGACACAGTATGGAAGAGTTTTTAGTTTTGGGTTTCTATATCCAAGAACTCCACTCTCCTTAAGCAATTCTATTATCTTGCCAACAAAGGCTAAGGCTTTGACTTTCCAATAGTAAACTTCTTTAATTTTAGAAAAGAAATGAAGGATAGGAACTCCCAAATCTTTACCTGTATCTTTGGTGTATCAAAACACTCACTCACTAATAACAATTGCTTCCTGCTGGTGCTGGCTCACATTATTGCAGAACAAAACTTTTATATTTAGGCAACCTAACTCTATGACTAGAGGATGAACAAAAAAAGGTGAAGAATGATGTTAATGACTTGTGCTTGTTGGTTTATGCCTACCCCACAAGGATAATGTCATCGGTAAAAAAAACAATTGGGATAAATTTGGACCACTCTTACCCATTCTAAAAGGGCACCAATCATTAGAGGCAACCCCATCTTCAATATATAGTAGCTTAAAATTTCCATGCTAGCCCAAACAAATAGAGTGATCTATGATCAATTGATCCCCTTATCTAATTCCTCCTGAAGTGCCGAATTTTGTTGAGAGAGAGACAATCATATTCACAACCATAATAACAGACTTAATGCATTGATTAATTATATAAAATCTCTAAGGTTTCTATCAAGCCCAACTAATTCTAGTGTTTCCTTCACGAAATTCTGGCTGACTTTGATGTAAGCTGTTTAGATTCACGACCATGGAGCCTTTTTAGCCCAAGGAGAACAAGAAAGAATAAGTAGTGCATTTATTTTTATTTTTGTAAATGCGTTTACTAATTTATATAACATTATTTAAATGTAGTAATATTTTCCTATATTGTTGTCGAATATAATGTTTTAGTAAAGATACGGATATTCTTTACCAAGAAAATCATATTCCAACAGGATATAATCATTACACATAATAATTTTTTTCTTCTAAATACGTAGTAACTTAAGTGTATATTCAAAATTATTAATTAAATTGAAACAACTATGTATTAATTGATAGAGAAATAATGAAAATATAATTGAGATTATATAATAAATATTTTTAATTTCTGTATAGTTATAAGAAATAAAATATTTAATGCAAAATATTAATGATGGATTATTATCACATCATACGTGTATTGATGATGCAAAATCGCATGCTTCATTAATTTAAATTTAAATTTAAATTTAAATGTACAATTGCCGACATGAAGAAACCATGGGCCTACCACTAACTTTTGCAATCAATGGCTGATTCATTTCCACGTGCCGTGTATCCAAGCTTAGCTTTCTATATCACTTTAACGGCGACGATTTTTCGCAACACCGATACGTCACTGTTGCATTGTGAATTTTTGTGATATTTTTCACAGAAGTTACTACTTACTATGGTACTGTTGAAATGACTTTTCTACCCTTGTAACGACTTTAGATTGTTTCACCGTTTTATACGAATCCATCGTAAGTTGAACGGTCAAAATCTTCCAAAATCTTCTCTCATTGATGGAAAGAAAATTGAAGTCTTCTATTTTATTTTTCTTTAATAATTAATTAATATATTTGATTTTGTTTGTTTTTTTTGGTGAATGGTTATGGCATTCTATGAACTATGAAGATCCCCTCCTGCAAAGAATATGTGGGTTAAACCAAACACATGTTAAAATTGATCTCCAAGCGTCGGCAAAATCTTAAAGTCAACATGCAAGGGGCATATTTTAAAAAAAGATTATTAACTTTTAATAAAAAAAATATTAGCTAAAATTATTACTAAAATTTATCTTTCGATCTTTTGAATCAACAGATACAATTTCACAATTTATTCTCTACAGTATAACATAGTTTTTATACTAGGAATAATTAATTTTTAATATAAACTGCAATGAAAATATCAAAAATTGGTTAAACAAATAGGTTAAATGAGAGACGTTAACTATTATAAAAGAGAACTCTTACGGATAAAAAAATATAATAAAAATGTCAATTTTTATAGTTCAATAAAATCCAACAAGAGTAATTTTATTAAATGATAGAATCATATTTAATTAATGATTAAACATGCTTTTAATTCTTAAAACAGTATGTTTTTATTTTATTTTAATCTCTAATAAGTTGTTTATTTTTAGTGCTTACATTTAATAAAACAACATACTATTAATTTTATACTTAAGACTAATGCTTTTTTTGGGAGATAAGAGAAATAGGATAAATAAAAATAAGAAGCATGAGTGAAAATAGATGAGAAATAAAGTAAAAATTAATGATATTTAGTTTTAAAAAAAGAAAGAAAGTATGAGGAAAGAGATACAAATATTAGTGAAAATGTTGGAAATGGTAAAATGAATATCATTGTATTTAAAAATATTTCTGCTTTCTTTCATTATGGAGACATCTCTAGTGTAAAAACTCACATGAGTTTCTTTACTACATATTTTATATTTTCCTATAATGCCAAATCATGTTTATTATTTTAAACAACTCAATCAACTTGTTACTTCAACAAAAAAGAACACTAAAATTTGTCAGATGATGCTCCTTACAACTCATTTTTTATACTCCTTTGTACTATGCTGACCCTCTCAAAAGCAAGAGCATTAGTTGCTGCAGCTAACAACTCTCAATTGAAATAGGATCCACACAAATTAATATTCTCTAATGAGCTTGAATTTCTCTTTGAAGTGCTATTGAGGAACAACTCTCATTAGAGTTGTTCTTAACAAACAACCTATATTATTTCCATCTTCTCCTTTCCTTCCATCTCTCTCATACCAAATAGGGGATAAACCATGTGAAATAAGAGACTAATTCATATTATTTTGGTACATGTAAGAATTAAATATGTATACTTTTTTTTTCATAAACGAAAACAAAAATTCATGGTTTTTTAGGACCAAATATATGCAAAATAAGATTATATGAGCGCAAACATATATATATAGAGGGAATTTGCTTATGAAACATTCTTTTTATTATGAGTGTATTAATAAGTTATATTATTTATATATTTTAAGATATTTTCTAGTTATAATTTGTTAATATATCTATACTAAAAAAATAAGAGTTTACATTTATTAATGCATATATACACTCTTATTTTTTAATAGGAGTGTATTAATAACTTATATATACCATTATGTATTTTAAGATATTTTCTAATTATAATTTTCTAACGTAATCCTACTAAACAAAAATATGAGATGAAAAATTATAATATTATAGAATGTTAACTTGTTTGTTTAATACTCTCAACATGTATGATTTCACTATAGAAGAATTGAGGAGTATCTTAAGTTATTATTAATCCAAAAAATAAGAGTAACGTACAAGAATATTATGCAAGTTTCATCTTATTATTTCTATTAATTATTTATTACAATATGTACTTATCTTTTAATAGGCATTTAGTTATCTATAAAAGCCTCATATTATCTAAAATTTGGATTCATTCTATAAATATAGACTTCATATTATATAATTGATGTATTTAAGTGTCAAAGTCTTTTATTTTATTTTGTATGTTCCCCTTTTTAAGGGGATTGACTGATGTGTAAAATCTAAAATTAGCATTAATTACATCCATCTAGTGTGACTCTTCCAAATTTTGGTAATAACACAATATATTAGTTTAAATAGTCAAAAATCTATTATTTTTATTAGTGTTAATCACTCTATGTTATAAACATTCAATGATCAATATTTTTTTAATGTCCACCGTCCACACATGCGCACACGTTCACAAAAGCATTCAATAAGCAATTTTTTTTTTTAATTTCCACACCCACACGGCCACACCCATCAACACCTATGCTGAAAATTTAGGAGAGAAATTTTATTGCTCGTAATAATTTAATTTGAATTGATTATATTTTAATATTAGTGGTCATAGATAAAATAAATGCAAATATTTTTGGAATTAGAAATCTAAAGTTATATCTGTAAAATAAAAAAAAATCTAACGCTACATAAAGATCACTAAAAAACAATTGAATGATCATTGATAGAAAACGATAGCTTTTCATAGCGTTTTTTTTATGTATATTTTTTCACGTTAAATCTCCTAAACAATTAGATTTTAAAAAGTGTTGCGCCATTATTTTCATCAGCAACACCTCACTTACTATTATGGAGTATTATTTTTCATTTTAATTTCCTTAGAACTACTGTTATGAATTCATGAAGTGTATTTAAGACAATTGTGAGGGTTCCTAAAAAATATAACATGTTTCGATTATTTGGTTAAATGTAATTTTTTAAAAACATTTATTTCAAAATATTAAAAATAAATACTTACTTTTAAAGCGCATGATAATCTCATAATCAAATCTCTACACATCATGAATAAAAAAACACTGAAATATTAATTAAAAAAAGTCTCTGCACATCCGAGAGATGAAGTTTCACTTTCTTTCAGAGTGGCACTGTGCATAAGTTTACGCGCTCTTCTTTTTACTTTTTTAGGTCGATTTAAAAAAAATTATTCCAGTTATTTTAGGTTTAATTTTAATTTTAATCTCTAATAATTTTAAATAAAGTAAAAAATAAAAAAATAATTATTAATCATGATCCTTTATTCATAAAGAAGATAATAAATTATTAATATATTTACTTTATTTAATTAATTATGTTAATATTATTAGTCAAAAGTCATTAATTTTGTTAAAATTATCAAAATTTATAAATTAAAAAATATCTAATTTATAATCTTTTAAAATTTTATTTTATATGATTTTATATGTTTTTTTAACAGTTTACATATTTATTTTAATTTTACCAATTTATAATTAAATTTCACGTAAATATGTTACTCATAACTATTCAATATCCTTATAAAAAAATAATATCATCATAATGTTTCCGCATTCGAATACCTTTTGAATTTGATAAATACATTACTTGTAAAGTATATGTCCGTGTATGTTCTACCGATCCACCCATTGATAAGAAACTAGAAACTAATATTCAAAAGAAATAGATGTTTATTTATGATATTGATTTCAGAACATGTATACTTGTGGTAACTATATTCAGTATTATTCAACAAATTATTTATCAACGACAGAAAAATATAAACTTTCAACTTATGATCGCCAAATTTATAAATTTTGATAATTTGAAAAATTAATAGTGATATATAAAAAAAATAATGTTAATATAGTTAATTAAACAAGTATTTTATTGAATTGTCTATGAATAATTAGACCAAGAATAATCATAATCGTTTTTACAAAATACAAAATCATTTAATTTAATCCTTAAAAATATTTTGACGAGGAAATAAAAATGTACTATTTTTATTAAATATAAGAATTAAAATGAAAATTTCAAAATACTAATTAAAAGTTATATTTTTTATGGCCTAAAAATATATTTAAAATAACAATATTAATAATTTATATTTAATATTGTTTTTTATGCATATATTTAATACTTGTTTACATAATTAGATGATACATTACGTTAAAACCATGAAAAGTTAAAAAAATTAATGACTAATTTTTGGGTTAATACCTTATGCATTATTCAGGTGATAATGCTAGTACGTTACAAAATAAAATATTGTATGTTTTGGTTCTCCATGTCTCAAAGGTCATAACTTTGTGGCTCCTTCATATTAAAAAAAGATATTAATGTAAAAGTATAAAAAATTTTATGGTAATATTGTAAACTAATAAAAAAAATTATGTCAGGTCTATTTTTAAAAATAATTATAAATATAATAAAGTTAAGAAATTATTAGTTTATAAACTATTCACTTTTAAAAAACAATATTTTGTTTTGACAGAGATAGCATTGTTGTGCAAACAGTACGAGAATAATGTTGTTCTACCCATTGAATTGAAAATAGGAAAATTAAGATATGAAATTAACAACACAAAAATTGTATACATATATAGATAGATATAGAAAGACTCAACTAATATTCTAATAATAATCATCAAATTAAAATTTTAAAACATCCACAAAATGAAAAATAAATGTATTAATTTTTATGTCACTTTTTTTTTAATTTATCGTTAATCTATTATCATTCTCATACTGTCTATGTTACAATAGATACAGTGACAATCATAATGATCAGAACAAGGATGTAATGATAATTATATCCATGATGATAAAGAACTAATTGTGATATTTTTGCCACTCAAAAGATCTGATTATTATTTATGTTTTTATGTTCTCACTAACAAATATTCTCAAAGTCAAAATATATTATTATTTGTCTGTTCAATTTTTTTATTTAACAAATGTCTGTTCAAAATTATTATCACCGCTTGAATGTGAAGCTAAAAATGGAGACCTCAATTTATGAAAGGAATTAAAGTGGTTAATCTGGAAACGTGAGAAAAAAATTAAAATTCCACTTACCAATTCCGTAATTGGCATCTACTTTTTCAGGCTAATTAAATTTTCTTAACAATCCAAATTTGTAGTAGTGATTGCAGTGCACGCGCCGCAGTGGCAGTAATAAATCTTGGTTCACGTAAACATGTTATGGAGCAGCCACGTGGAGGGTAATATGGTACAGAGAATTTATTGTTCGTACACGCGCGCAAGAACCTTACTTTAGTATTACACTGTGTATGTATTAACATTATTATTATTAACTTGTCGGGTTTCACATTCTAAGATCCAAAATGTTCCGAAGATTGCAGAACCACAGCCAGGAAAACTCTAATCTAATTTGACGCCTACTTTCATCCAATTGGAATATTATTAAATCTCTTTTTAAGATTTCACATTTGATTCTTCTCAATTTTTATCTGCGATTCTCGATTTGTACCTTTGTTTTATTTTCTTTTGTTTTCAATATATTTTAATTTTAATTTTCCAGGATATTTTTTTATTTTAGTTTATTGTTTTAGTCTTTGGTCAATTTTCACTGTCTCCTGATGATCATTTTACCATGTGGGGTGAGTTAATTTGAGAGTGTTGTGCGCTGATTTTTCTTCTTAAAGGCTCAAAGGGTCTTCTGGGTTTGATCGAACAAGAAAAAAAAAAGAGTCTTTTGTTATCATTTCAACGCTACCAGATGCCAGAAAACAGGCAGGTTCTGAGGAATGCTGATTCTGGTGACAACATTGAAGGTGGTGCAGATTTTTCTGGTGATTGGTTTTCCCTTGTTTTTTTGACCTGATTCATGGTTTAAATTGTTCTGATCATCGTTCAATGATGATGGCTTTGTGTTGTTTTGCTAGGGAATGTTAGATTGTCTTTACTCAACGATTTTTGTTTCATTAATGATATCATTCATGGTTTTCTTTTTATGGTACGATGATTTTGATTTGGAGAATTCTGATGATTCACACAATGTATTGTGAGAGACCTATGAGGATTTTTTTTGGAAACATGGCGTAGTTTTCTCATTTCGTGTTATCCTTCCTTAACTAAGGTGCTATGTGTTTGATCATACATGGGTTTACATAAATTGATGCACATTTTTTTAATGATGCAACTAAGGATCGCCTGCATGTTTTGATCTTAAAATCTTTTAGGCAACAATAGTGTGCTCTTTGAGGTGAAAATTTTAAGTTTCTGATCTAGGTAGTTGTGTTGCATAAATTTGTTCAAATGAGACTTTGGACAGACTTTTCCTGATTGGTTTCTGATCTGTGTTGTAGACGCAATTCTACATTTGAAGATCAATGATAATTGGGATACAGATGCTGCAGCTCAATCTACCCAATATCCTGATCGACCCGGTGAACCTGAGTGCTTGTATTATTTGAGGACTGGAATGTGTGGTTATGGATCTAACTGTCGATACCATCACCCTGCTCATATTTCAATTGTAAGAGCTTTTTCTTTATTTTCCTTTTCATTCTTCTGTATTGTAAGAGTTTGTGTAATTATAATCTTTTAGTTTGTTTCTATTGTATCTTAATCTTCAATCTGCTTGTTAGTTTTATCATATGCAAACAAATAGAAATTTCTCATACTTTATTAGATTTTCAGGGTACTCATTATGGTGAAGAACTCCCTCAGAGGGGCGGGCAACCTGATTGCGAGGTATGTTTATTTTGATGACTGAAACTGTATTTTGTTTTGTGACATTTTTCTTGTGTTGATTTTTATTAGGGATGTAATATAAAACCATTCATGTGTCTTTACCTAACAACTGAAGCTTTGGGATAGTTGTTGGTTCATGATAGAATTGGGGATGTGTTTTATGCAAGAACATTGTAGTGAAATCAAATATATTTGTTTCCCTTTAACATAAACTTTGGGGGGGGTTTTAATAAAAGGTAACATTTCTTGTGTTTGTAGAAGACTCCATAAGAAGATATGCGTTTCATATTTTGCAATGTCACTCTGGCAGAAGCTTTACTTGCTTTTTTGCATTTATGTTTGTCCTTTTTTGTGGTCCCTTTTAGTAATAAATCTGGTCAGTTTGAATTGTTTATCTTAGTGATTACTAGTGCACAGATATCAAACCAATAAATGAAAGGAAAGAAAATGTCAAATTGAAGTAGGATACCTAATGAACTGGACAAAAATAGAGTAGTTATGCTGTCAGTGTATAACTACTACCATTTTGTTTTCTATTGATGATTTGTTTTATTTTTAGTGGTCATATTATGTGGTTTTTGTCCTTTAGAACTTATTTACCAGATTTCATTATGATGATGATGTAAAAATTTATTTGATGCCAGCTATGAAATACTTGAACCAGGAAAGGAAATAAATATATGAACTTAAGTTTAACATCTATTATACTAAAAATATCAGGTTCAGGAACTGTAGTATAATCTGAAGAATTTTTTATACATCCAATCCATCTTCATGGGAGATTTATTATTCAATTCGAGTGCTATTCAATTTGAGTAACTTGTGGTATTGTTTGAAATACGCATTGCAGTATTTTCTTAAGACAGGGACATGCAAGTATGGATCAACATGTAAATATCATCATCCAAAGGACAGGCGAGGTGCTGCTCCTGTGTCATTCAATACTTTAGGCCTTCCCATGCGTCAGGTTTTTGCATCCTTTTGCACTTGTAGCATTTTTTTAAATTGATTACTGCACTGTGTTGATGAATGAAATCATTGCAATTTTTCAACATTCTTTGGTACTTTCTTTTAGGAAGAAAAATCATGTCCCTATTACATGAGAACTGGGTCTTGTAAGTTTGGTGTTGCATGCAAGTTTCATCATCCACAGCATGCTTCCCTTGGAGCATACCCATTGGCTGGATCTCCTACTCCTACCTCAACAATTATTCCTACATCAGGTTTACCATATGCTGGAGGGTTTCCTGCGTGGTCAGCAGTACCAAGAATGTCGTATTTATCTGGACAAGGACTTCAATCTTATGTGCCTCCTTTTCTGTCTTCTTCACAAGGTGCTATACCTGTGCAGAGCTGGAACAACTACATGGTTAGTTAAGGATGTTGAATGTCCTGTTTATCCATACATTTGCTGGTTGCTCTGGTCTTTGTTTTTTCTCAGTTATCTGAGTGGTATTATTTCTCTGCATGAATGTTTGGGAAAAAAGATGGAATTCAACATTGTATTCTTCCATCTTACTGAAATCTTACTCCATACATACTAGTTTTGGATTGCTGCTTGAAGCATTAGGCAATAGCTATTTACTTGGAAGCGCCTTGAATTTTGTTGTCTGATTGACACATCTAGGTAATTGCATGAAGATTATTAAATATTGTTACCATATTCTATTACCAAATGTCATAGACATTTCAAGGAACTTTAGAGGATGTGATCTGTATATGGAAATACTGTTACTCTTACACTTTCCATTATTTTATTTCATTAATTGCCAAGCAGAATGTGCCTTTTTCTTAAGGAAATCTTCAGAGCATCTTGCCTTTTAGTGATAATTAATTATGTTGGGTTGTGGTTACTACATAGTACATACAGTTAATGGTACTTTCTGCAAATTGAATTAAAATCTTTCTTGTTTTGACTGTGACTTTGTTTCTCAAAATAGGGAAATATGAACCCTGCAATGCCGAATGGTTTTCTTGGATCTAATCTTGTTTATGACTACATGAATCTGGGCGAGTCACTCTTTGGTGGGCAGGCAATAAATTCTGCTCTCCCAAATAGGCCTGATCAACCAGAATGTAGATACTTTATGAGCACTGGGACCTGCAAATATGGATCTGATTGCAAGTTCCACCACCCAAACGAAAGAATATCTCAATCATTGATAAATCCACTCGGTCTTCCTGTGCGACCTGTAAGTTCAGCTTCGACTTGATGCCTAGTTACTTTAAACAATGAGTTTAATAGACATGTATGGTTGGTATAATTTTTTTACACCGTCAACCATCAGAAATCATCCCTAGTATGACTTTTAAATATAAAAGTTCACGAATTTACCTGTAATTATATGACGATGTAAAAAATCAAAGCATGTATTATATCGTTCCTAATATCCTAAGAAGGTAATTTTGTAGTTCATATTGGCTACCATGTATGGTTTTTTAAGTATTTATATTACTGATTCATATATTGGTTATCTGCAGGGGCAAGCTGTATGCTCTTATTACAGAATCAATGGAACGTGCAAGTTTGGCCCAACATGCAAATTTGATCATCCAGTTTCGACTATCCCTCAGAACTATGGCTTGACCTCACCTGCCATGAATGTACTTGATACTCCTCTCACCAGGGGGTTATCAAATGTACAACCACCTGAGACATCTCCTTCTAAATTAAGTGACAACAAGCTTCAGCATTCTGATGCAGAAGCTGCTACAGAAGATTCATCCAAACAAGATGATACTACATTGAATTCCTTCCCGGCTTCCGCAGAGCCTTTACACGACTAAACTACTTGAAGTTTGATTCTTTTTTTCTTTTGGATATTTTGTTTTTCCCCACATTTTCAGGAGAAGTATATCATACATACCATCTATTCCCCCCCCTTTTCACCTGCAATTCTGTGGAGTTGGATAGTTTGTTCAGAGATTGTTGTGACAACCACTAGCTTGTGGGGAATGGAAGGCATTTTTTGTGTTGAATAAAATGCAGGTAGAAAGTTTATGACCCTCCACATTTTTTCATTTTCTCTCTCTCTCTTGGGGTTGGCTTGGTACACTTAAAAAATGCTAAATGAAAAATTAAGGGAAGTATGACAAACTTGTCACCAACCCCATTTTTTAAGGGCTTAAAAATAATTTAGAGGTTCAAATACTTTAATTTGGGGCTATGTGGAGTTTGGAAATTCCAGTTAATGTCGGGTGCTTTGTTACAGATTTGGCCACTTAGGTCTTTCATGTTCCTAATGTGAGTATAAACTAGAAAGACAAATAAGTATAGGAAGACTTATTTATCACGTGTGTAGGGTCTATTAAATTTATTTTTTGTCTTTTTATCTCGTAATTTAGGAAAAGAACATGAGAGGATTTAAATCTTCTGTGGCATGGTTCGAAATGCCAATTTGAAGGAATGGAAGAAAATCAAATAGAGAGGAAGAAGACAAATAAGGGAATACGGAATCCAAGAGCATTGCGCAGTGGGTGGTATTGGTGGTGCTTTTCCAATAGATTCTCTTTTTATTAAATAGAAAGATATAATCTATTTTTTAATAAACAAGATATTTTTTATATAATTCAAGATATTTTACAATTTATGTTTTTGCATTGTAAAATGTATCTCCTTTTCTCATGACGTGGATATAATTCTGTTATTGAAGAAAATCGAAGGACGCAAATCTAAAATTCATTGTTGTGTTATGTTAAATTAATCTCAGATTTTTAGTTGAATATTGATCCTGGACCTTGGCTTTAACTTGAAACTCGTACAAAGTTAAACCCCTTTGGACTGAAAAAAAAATACTGCAATCTAAGAATAGGCTAAAGATCTAACTTAATCGATTAAATATAATGTCTGAATTGTTGTAAAATTTTATGATATTTGTTTTTTATGTCTTTGATTCTTACTAATTAAAAGAAAAGGAAAATAGAATAGGATAAGGGAGGTAAATGGTTTAAATTCATTTACTAAACCTTTGTTTTAGATTCCTCTATCCGTAAACAGCAAAACTTTCCGAACCTAAATTTTATGTCCTTTCAACAGATTTTTTTCACCACGTTTTATTACTAAGAAAAACAGATTAAAACGATGCCCGATCAAGTGTCGTGTTTGGTTTGATCAAATTTTACAATATTATGTGATGCAATATTAGCATATAAAGCTATCTGAAGTTGAAATAAATTAGTATAAGGAACTTATTCTTGCAAAATAATAGATTACGGTTCAAAGTTTTGCACAATGAGAATATACATTTAGTGTCGAACCGTTTTTGTAATAGGGTTGATTCTTGTGTAAGACATCTATGAAGAAACATATTAACGTGTGAAACATAAGTTTAAACATGTGTTGATTAGTTTATATAAATTGAATACCAACCAGATTTCTTTGTCCTTTTTTTGTTATTCCATTCTATTCCCTACACCTCCTTTGTTATAAATCAATATATAGATGCCCTCTCGATTATAATATGTTTAAGAATATTCTTGTATTAGCCACTTTAGCTATGATAGATCATAGATCGATGAAAAGCCTAATTGATGTACCAACCATTACAGTTTTTAATTTGATTTTCTACTTTAAACTGAGATATCTCACCCCTATACTATTTTAGATATTTTCCTATTACTTTGTCTTCGTTTTCAGAAGGGTCACTACATTTCACAAAGGGGCTTCTTGAGACAAATGATAATCATTGAACCAAAAAAGCCTTAGTTTCAGCCAAATGAAGTTCAATCGGGAGAAATTAGATCTCTGACTGCTTCACTACTAAATCTATTTTTATACTATAATAGATAATTTTTATTTCACTTGGCATATGGTTGGAAAAAAAGAAGTACAAAAGACAGGAATGTTCCCAAATCAACATCCATAAATCAAAACGGGGTGGAGGGGAAAAGTCAACCATTATCACATATATTCACTCGAATTAGCAATGGATACAATATTCTCCCTTTGAAATAATTCTTATAGTTCCAAATGGAAAAATATTGGATAAACACGGTTCATTCAAGTTGGATGAGAAAGGCCAATAAATTAGCTCATTATCAATCATAGTTAATTGTTAATCTATTAACCATTGATGAAATATATATTAATAGTTATAATATACAAAGTAAATGGATCTAACATGGATACATAAAAATTCATGCAAGTATTCCCTATCCGAATATTGCACAAACAGAATATCATTGAGGTTCTTGGCCTCTACGTTATCACGTCATGTCACACCACCATCGAATATAGAGGCTTCATACATCAATCTAGCATCGTGGCTGCTTGGATAAATTGGACCAAATTGCTTTGGGAATAAAAACCTGATGGCTGCACCTCTTGGACACACACAAAAGTCGTTTTGCCTACTTATTCTAAAATTCAGTAGAATTGATTTGGAGCCTTGAGATGTCTAAATTAATCTCAATTATTGGCTTGATCTTTCGTCCCTCGTATTAAACTCATGATTTGCAAATTGCAATGAATCCTTGTTAGAAGCCTTGCTCAATCCTTATTGTTGATAAGGATTGCAGCAAACAATGAAAACAGTAGCGGTACAAATACAAGGCAAAACTTACATGCCATAACTCCCGAAGCTAAATCTTTCAATGCATTAGCTAACCAAATTGGATTCTGAGTTCTGCCTTTGCAGCACAAAGAACAAAAATATTGAAGAAATGATGGAGAGAAAAATAGAAAAAAATGGAGGGAGGTTGGAGAGGAAAATGCTGGAAATAATCAAAATCCTTAGCTATAACTTTGTAGCATGTCTTCCCTTTCTTTTTGCTTCGTTATCCTTTAATTATCTCAATTAAAAATTTCTAATCATTTTGTTGGGTACCAGAGTAACAGATTATCTATAGAAGCACTGTGGAAAATTGGATTTCTCCTAATTAGAATTTGGTTAAAGCATTATGGACTATCTCACAATGCTTGACGACAAGAGATTTGAATTGTGTACACAATGGAAATTATGAAATGCAATGCCTTCAGTCGATTTTCCTAACCGAATTCAATTAACTCCCCCATCTTTTTCCAAGTAGAAGAAATATATCAAATCAATTATTTGACGTCTAAATATAAATTTGTCATAAAAAATATTTTTTTGGGGTTAAGAAATATTTAATTTGATTTAACAGGTATTTTAGCCTAGCTTCCAATAACTAGCCATAAGTGTGCTTCCGTACCGTTTTTAAGTTATGGTGTAAATGTATGAAAATATAGTTCAAGCTCTTCTAAAATTCAACTTACATAAATTCAAGCTATAAATTTCAAGATTTTAGGTGTATGTTTGTTCTGTGATTTCATGAATGCAAATAGAATATCTACAATTTTTTAAGATTAGATATGGCACTTAAATGTGCCTGTTTTTATGATCATCCGATTTAAATGTACGCATGCTTATGTTATAGTATAAAATAATGTTTGTTATTTATAATTCTTACGAACACCCAAATTAAATGTACGCGTGTTTATGTTTTTGTATAAAATAATGTTTGTTATTATAATTTAGACTCCTATTTTAGGCATTGACTATAAGCACTATTTTAACATTCTAAAAAGTTTAATACATACAAATCTAATACTTTTTGGCCAAGAGCATAAATAATCTGAAAAGTATATACGACAGTCGAACCTATTTTAGTCTCCAGTTCTATCCAGCCACAAGGAAATTTAACGTGTGGAAAACTAAATCTCGTAATCAGGTAAACTAGAGGAAAGATTACTTCAGACACTTTTCGGGTTTTATTTTATTTATTTATAACAAATCCTTTATGATTTATAGTTTGTAAATCATGATATAATGGATAATTTACTGTTTAATGAATAAAAATTATAACATGCACACTCTAATTAATATAAAACCATGTTATTGGATCTTTCTACGTTTGCTTTATTAGTTTCCAATTCATATATTTTCTAAAGTTTTCAAGATTCAACTTTCCAATACCCGTGAATAAACTAACAACTAAAGCAAACAAAAAATCTTTGTAATGTAAAAAATTAGAATCTAAAAAAATAAGTAAGGAAACAATTTTATTATATTAATTGAGATGGATTTCACACTTAAAAAATAAATTTAAAATAGAAATATTAAACACATGTAAATTCGCACTCTATCTTAAAAAAATCAAGATGATGCTAGATGAGTCTAAATATTTATTTTAAAATGATATTTTTACCCATGCCATTCTTTTATTCTCGGATGCCCGTACCAAGCTTTTAACGATATTAAAACAAAAATAATAAAAATTAGCCAAGCAATATTTCTTTTGGGTTAGGTTATTCCATATTAAAAAAAAAGCGACTGATGTAAAATAAAAATAGTAATCATCTTTTAAATATTTGAAAAAAAGTAAAAATTAATTTATATTTGTTTACAATCGTAAAAATATTTTCTTAGAGAAGTTTTTGATTTTATGAAAAATTATTAAAAACATATACTACTTTCAATCAAACCTTAAATTATTTAGTTCCTTGTTAGAAAAAGTTACTAGCTCTATATTATTATTATTTATTTTAAAAAAACTCTAATAAGCAAGTCATTACCATGACATAAATTCAACAACTAAGCAACATAGTTGGGTTATGCGATTGCTGAATAACTGAATTAATGAAAATTAGTTAGCTAGCAGCTTCTACGATTTTTGAAAATCTAACGAGACTTCACCAATAATCATGCAAATGAATTACTACATCTGTTAGAAAAGAAAAATATAACCCTCAGTTAAAAGACGTTATTAATTACATCTGGCAAATCGCAAATAACACAAAAACGTTTGCTCCATTTGTGTTGATTTGGTCTTGAATCGAAGGCAATAACAGCCATAATTACGACAAACACTAATGGTAATGAAACACCATCCACACAACGACAAAAAGGGTAATTATGTCATTCCACACACGTACAATCAATCTATTGGAGCTAACGAGGCGAGACCGCATCATGGGACCCCAAACCCAAACCTAAACGAAGAAACAGAAGAAAAAAAAATATGGAGAAGAAACAAGATTAAGAAATTGGGGTTTGAAGAAGAAGAAGCCGGTGGTGGTGTCTTCTTGTTCTCGATCGACCTTGTTATTGTAAAATATAGTAATAATTATTTTTATATCGTGATCAAGATGCGCCGAGGGAGAACCACCGCCGCCGCTGCCGCCGTTGTGGATCCGACGGCGGAGCAGGCGAAGGAGACGACGCGGTTCCGCGGCGTGAGGAAGCGGCCTTGGGGGCGATTCGCGGCGGAGATTCGAGATCCGTGGAAGAAGCAGCGCGTTTGGCTGGGGACCTTCGATTCCGCCGAGGATGCCGCGCGGGCCTACGACAAGGCAGCCCGATCCTTCCGCGGGCCCAAGGCCAAAACCAATTTCCCACCCTTCCCCGGCCCGGCGGAGGCGGACCACCACTCGCAGATTCCGCTCTACAAGGCCCACGGGCTTTCCACCAAGTTCGAACCCGTCGTCCAGGTGAACCGGCCCACGAGCAGCGGCATGAGCAGCACCGTGGAGTCCTTCAGCGGGCCTAGGGTTCCCTCCTCCTCCTCTCGCGCTAAGCCCCTTGTTGTGGTTGTTAACCCTATCATCCCTCTCAACGAAGACGACGACGATTGCCACAGCGATTGCGACTCTTCTTCCTCTGTCGTGGACGACGGCCAGGACTGCGTCCTCACCTCCTCCTTCCGGCAACCGCTTCCCTTCGATCTAAACCTCCCACCATCCGATGCTGACGACGACAAAGACGACGACGACCTGCCCGCCACCGCGCTATGCCTCTGATGATGAAGAAGAAGAACCTCTTCTCGGTATAATCATCATTTTCTTCTTGTTATTGTTGTTGTTGTTGTTCACCATCTCTGGTTTAATTAATTAATTATAAGTTGTTAGATTGTGTTGTGGTGTTGTAGAGTAATATTATAATAGGCATGAATGTGTTGTTGTAAGTTATTTGGATCCATTACTGTGTCATAGCATTGAACCTGATCTCAAAAACTGGTTGAAATGCTTATGCTTTCTTCATGGATCTGCTTCTTACCCTTACCCCCCAATTAGAACTTACTCTTTTTTTGTTGTTGTTCTGTACAAAAATTATGGCAATCAGATCATAGAATAAATTACATTCTAATCAATTATACTTTCCCTGCTTGCTTGTTCATATTGTTCAATCCGCTGCATTGCGCATTGCATTCGGATTGGGTTTTCAGTGTGGAACAGTGAGGGTGTTGATTGTTCAATTTCAGATGCAGTTTTGTTTTAGACTTTTACCCTAATTCTTTGCTTTAATTTCCTGTGTTAATCTTATGCTTTGTTATGAGAGAAGAAATCGTTCAAGAATTCAATACATCTTTCATGTTACGGGCAAGGGTATGAAATATTAATCACCAATCGTTTCTTTGGAGATCCATCGCATAGTTGATGATGATCTGATATACAGGCTGTTCAATGTTCATTGTTAGTTTTGCTACTTTTTATTTGACCAAGGTTCTTTTTATTTAAAAATAAGGTAAAATATATTTTTGTTTTCTCAAAATATCTCGAGATTTTATTTAAGTTCCGGTAAAAAAAAATGACTGTATGCATTTATAATTTATAAAGTGATGTGATTTTAGTTTTTCATCATTTATCAAATACTAGAAATATGTTTTTCTTTTAAGATGTTGGTATTAAAAACATGTTAACTTTTTAGATGGACTAAAAGTCTAAAACTAAGTTTTTTGATTTTGAGATAGTTTGAGGGGGAAAAACATTTTTTTGACAGCAAATTTTATTTTGAGAAATAAAAACACTTTTTTGTTTCAATATTCAAACAATAACTTGGAGAAATGATGTAAAGAGAATAGGGGTATACCTAAGGGTAGAGACATTCCCTGAAAGATATCGGAAAATTAGTTCTAGTATTAGATATGTAATGATGAGCATGGGTCGTGAATGTTTCATGCCCCAAGGCCACAAAATTTAGATTTTCACATCTGAGAGAATCTCAGACCCGTAATTTTCTCTTCATGAGTTTGGACAGTTATTTTTAAGTTTAAAATTTTAAAAAAATAGTTATACACTGAAATTGTTTACTTAACAACTTATCATGTCTAACTTATCATGTATAATAAATTTATTAATTTTTAAAATAATTATTTTAAAATAATTTAAATAATATTATGTGATTAAATGACTCTGAACGAGTCTAAAAGCCTACAATGGGATTATTGATTAACAATAAGCTAGCCATGCACAGTAGGCTGATTGTTAGACTGATTGTGTAGAATTGTTATATAGCATAAGTACATAGACATTAAATTTTAAAATAAATATTTTACTGGACAAAATTTGACAAAGTCGTCTTCGTTAGGGTAATATAGAATGAATGTACGTGTATGGTGGTTTGCGGAGCTATCAACTTTCATGGTTGATTTTATATACTGGAGAATTAGTTAAGGTGAATAATACTACTATTTCATTTCTTCAAATTTCTGACTTCGTTTAAGCCGTATGTTCAACTGCGAGTTGAGATCATAAAATTCCATGGCATGGTTTGCATGTCAAACTTTTTTTTGCTTGGTATTCCAGTTTGAACTTGAGATTGATACCTTCTTAGTAACCTATTGATAGGACAAATAAAAGTGTGTTGCACAAGGAGAATTTTCTGGGCTTTTGATTTGAAATAAGCTTCTTCGGAAATGATTGATTTCTAAACAGAAAGTGGATACTATGCTATTTGCTGCCTTTGTAACCGAGTGCGTATAATATTAATACAATAAAATTATACCTTTGTTACAATTCTTCTCGGAATTATTAGGGGCTAATGTTACCGAAAATGAATGGTGGGTGGGACATCATCTCTTAATTTTACATATTTTAAAGCCATTTTGCTATATTTTTTTTAATATTATTAATGGAGAAAGAAGCGTGGTTAGTGATTTATTTGTTCGCAAGGAACAATGGGAACATCTGTTTTCTTCCAAATATGAAAAAACATCTTTTTGTTATAGTAAACATTTTTAAATATAAAATAAGATACGAAAAACTGATTTTTCTCTGTTGATATGGATATTGTTATCTTTTTCTGTTTTATAAGCAAAAGAATCCAGCTTTGTAATGATTGTATAAACGAATATCCTTTTACGTCCCCGTGAATAATGATTTTTTAACAAATACACATATGACTTACAATAAAAACAAGAAAGATGGCACATAAATGATTCTTCATGATTAAAAAAGCATTAAGAAAAGCTGGAAATAAAAGAAAAAGCAAAGAAACATACCGCAAAAGTATTACGGAAAGGAGGCATATTTCCATGAATAATAATGATAATAATTTATATCTACATATAGCTGGTTGCACTTTAATTTTTACATACTTAGATTCAGCTACTATATATAGATCAATACATATGAGGTGATGAATTTGGTGTTCAAGTGCACCAAATAATGTTCTGAATGTAAGAAATTGTTTACTGTATGTATTTCACTTCAGATATAACATTAAAAATATATTTAAAGCAAAATACATTAACAGTTCACATAATTTATGTCGTATACATTTAATAAAATGGAGTTCGTAAACACCTACGAAATTCTCCAACAAAAGGGTTCAGCAGTTAATGCTAGTACTTTTTATGTTTGACAAGGATGCGTTGGTTTAAACTTTAAAAAATATATATTTTAAGATATAAATAAAAATTACTTATTAAAATAAATATGAAATTATTTTTTTAAGGTAAAACAGTTAAGATAAACACATTAAAAAATACTTATTTTATTAAAAAAAGTATTATTTTCAAAAAAAAAATTAAACAAACTGGAATTTGAATTATAAATTGTTAGTTATTTATAATATAATTCAAATTAATACAAACATAGAAAATATATAATATCCAATCCAATATTTCTTATTTATATTATTTATTTTATATTTTAGTGCATAACATAAAGTAAAAAAAAGGAATTAATAATTAATATTAATATAATAAATTTCGATCGATTTATCCAATAGATATCTATTTGATTATTTCAAAAATATTATTATTGTAAATTTTAGTAAAGTAATTAATATTCAAAATGTCTAGTATCTCTAAAGGGGATTTGATGTTTTCATATACTCCATTTTTGTTACAATATTTTTAGAATAAATAGTCATTTCGCCATTGAATATATAAGGTGCTGACAAATTCGTCCCTGGAAAATGAAAATGAAAATTTTAATATTTGAAAGTGTAAAAAATGTGACAAATTCATCATTTCATTAATTTTCGTTGTTCATTGTTAATGAAAGAGCTTACATGACACAAATGGATGAAAATGTCACAAAAATTATTGTTAACATGACTGTTAAATAGATTTTGGACGAAAATATCAGTAATTTACCATTGAACGAAAATGTCAGTAATTTTTTATTGGACCAAAATGTTTGTAAGTTATCATTGGATCAAAATGTTAGTGGTTTTTCATTGGATCAAAATGACAGTAATTTTTTTGGGACCAAAATGTTAGTATTTTTCATTAGATCAAAATGTCATTAAGTAACAATTTGACCAAAATGTCAGTACATTTCTATTGGACTAATTTATCAAACCCCAAATTTCGTTTTATTTAAAGGTAAAATATAATTTGAGGGTAAATCTTTCACCTTTTTTTATCGTTGTAAACATAATAATAATATTACAATAATCACTTAAAATAATAGGGAAACAAACATTAGTTAAAAGAAATGTAATAATAACCATAATATTGATTAATAACCATAATTTTTCTGCCACAATAGAATATATCCAAAATAAATATTCATAACTATTGTGACAAATTTATGATTATTATTATGTTCTTTCAACTTATGTTTGTTTTCCTATTTTTTAAGTGATTATTGTAATGATATTATTATGTTTGTAAGGATAAAAAAGAAGGGAAGATTTACCCTTAAATGAAATGAAATTTGGGGTATGACAAATTAGTCCAATAGAAACGTACTGATATTTTTGTTCCAACAAAAAATTACTACATTTTGATCCAATGGAAATTTAGTAACATTTTGGTCAAATGGTTACTTAATGACATTTTGGTCAAATGGAAAACTACTAACATTTTGATCCAATGATAACTTACTGACATTTTCGTCCAAAATCTATTCAGCAGTCATGTTGATAATCATTTTTGTGACATTTTCGTTCATATCTGTCACGTAGACTTTTTCATTAACAATAACAGACGGAAGTTAATGGAAGAATAAATTTGTCACACTTTTTACACTTCTAGGGACTAAATTTTGAATTTTTACATTTCAGGGACAAATCTGTCAATGTTCTACACATTTAGAGATGAAAATAGTTATTTACTCATGTTTTTATGTAGTTTTTCGTTTTGGCAAAGATTGAATAATTTATGCATTCACAAATAGAGTGTGTCAATTTGCTCCAAAGTTAGTCAATTTTTTTTAAAAAATGATTTTAAGAAACATGATCTATGTTTAGACTTTAGATATGATATTACCAAAATGGGTAGAATATAACAATAAACAATTATTGTAATTAAGGATGGATTTGACAAATTGTTGTGAGAAATTATAAATTAACCCCTCACATTTGCAACCCAAAAGCATGTGAGAACGACATTTGGACAACGACATTTTGCATTCAGTTGTGGAATTTCTTGTCAAATTTCATCCAAATACAAAATTTACAATCCTCAAAATTACAAAGAGCACTACATGAATGTAAACGAAGGTATACTAGACCCTACAAACAGCAAACCTAATGGACACGTATCTTATTTACCAGAGAAAAAAACATATATGTACCCTAATTATGAATGTATGTATTGCATTGTCTATATAAGGCAGGTTAATTTTCCTTCTTCACCTATTGATAATATAAACAAGTGATTATTTTTTAAGATTAACTATGTTTTTGGTACTTGAATTTTTTTAGATTTTTACTTTGAAGTCTTAAATAAAATTTTAACCAATTTTAATCCCTCATATTTTTATTTGTTAGGGTTTTTAGTTCCTATCATCAAGTGTAGCTGTTAAATCATAGTTGTGAAACTTGGTCCTGTCATTGACCCGATCGAGGTGGATCAGTGAGTCAGTGGTTCAATCAGTGAGTTAGTAATTGATCCCATTTGACCCGGTCTGTATTAAAAAAAATTCAAAATTATATTATATATACGTATATAGCTAATATTATTTGATTAAGAAAAGTTTACCCATAATTTCATACTAAAAAATCCAAAATAACAATTGAAATATTAAAGTTGATAACACAAATAAAGTGTATTAATAATAAAAGTGAGTATAAATAGCAATTACCTAAAATAAAATACAAGTACAATTTTTAATAAATAAAATGAGTAAGAAGCCCATTTCGAAATCCAAAATAGAAACTGCAAAAAAAAATAAAAGAGGCGTAGGAAGCAATATATGGCCAAACCCAACTAAAAAAACCCTAATCCCTCACTATATATTCTTATTTTTCTTTTTCAATCTATCCCTAACGGAGCACATCACTTCAACCCTTCATTATCCACTGTCTCTGTTCTCACAACCCTTCAACGACTAGCCCCACTGTCGCTTCCGCAATAATGCCTTTGATGTCTCGCCCTTCACAAACTGCACCACCTTCAAGTGTGACCTCCAGGAGCTGGTTCTCCGTCACCGCACTTTCTCCCAACCCATGCTCGTCACATCAATGTCGGAGATCGAGCTTCCGTCATTGGCACCCGAGATCTTGAAGTGGAACCTCCTCGTGCACGAGTCCTTCTCCACAGAAAATGACGTCGTCGTGTTCGCCAAAGGGGTCAACCACCATTTTGGAGCCCTTTTGTTTTCGTCAAGACCCCCTTTCTGGGTTCCAAAAATTGGTCGGGTTGTCGGGTCCGCATAAAACCGACTGGGTTTCACCAGGCCAAACCGGACAAGATGCATGTCTGGTTTAATCTCCAACCTAGCCTAGGTATAGCTTCAGTTCCTGGACCAGCCGAATCGGATCGGATTTCACAACACTGTTAAATGGTGTTGGAAAATTTTATTTTGTGACGTTTAAAACTCCTAGAAATTGTTTCACCGTGATTTGAATAATTTAAGCTCGAAAAACAATTCTCACTAGTTTTCTCAAGCTGCTTTCAATATATTTTTACAGCAATAATGTGACTTTCTTGTGATAAAATCATTCACAACCCAATTGAAAGGCTCACTGACATAAGCCATTTTTTATATTCAACTTAAAGCCATTGACTTCAAAATAACAAGAATGGGTTTACAAAGAGCTTCAATCTTGTTTTCTATGAATGAAAGTAAAATTTTAAATTTCACCCAGAAACTTGAAATAAGCACCAGTACCAAATAAAAAACATACACTATTAAACCCCAAAATCCTACTCAGTACAAAGAAGTGAAAGAAGGCGCAAGACCCAAAACACACCCCAACCCTAACAATAGTAGAGCAACAAGAAATTAAAGGTGGGAAGAGTCAGATTATAAAACAAGAAGAAGTGTAAGGTCTCGGGTGTCCACGTCGCACTTTAACGTTTTAATGTTGTAATTACGTAGTAGTAATAATAATTTTGGTAATGACCCTGTGACTAATCCGGATTCGTGTGACCGGGGTGTCATACAAGGGGGGTGCAATATTGGAACTCAGATAAGGAAGGAGTGTAAATAGAACCTTTTGAAGCCAGGTTCGTACTGAGTGTGTTAGTATTTACAAGGAAACCGGGTTAGAGTGTGACCGGGCTATCGTGTATGTATCCTGGGAAAAAGCGTTGAAAAGAAAAGAACCCGAACGAGGTCGGGTAGTGATGGCCAGGGTGGGAACCCAGACAAGGTTATCTGGGCTACACTTACCTATGGGAAGTCATATACGCTCGACTCGCCAACCTGGTAGTTGGTGATTTCACAAGCTTAACCTATGCACGTGATCCGCACTGACTGTCAGGTCACTGGAGTAACACGTGTTGACTTAGTGGCGTATGTGATGTGCGTTAACTCTCAGAGTATTTATATAGCTTGCGTGTGGGTTATTTCATGCACGACTCATTTTCTTCCTCTATCCCTTCACCAAAAAGGTGTTCCTTCTCTCTTTTCCTTCTCCGTTTCCGTCATTGACGAACAAAGAAAGCTTCTGGTTTAGGGAAGAGAAGGTGATTTCAGGACGTTAGAGCTTGAGAAGCGATTCTCTAGCCTCGTTAACAACCTTAGAGGTAAGGAGTGCGGGTCCAACCTTAGGATATAACCGGTATCGATTTTGGGTTAGTTGTGATGAACTCTTTTGGGGTTTTGCATGTCGCCTGTGGGTGACTAATGTTGGTGACCTGGATATGTATCGAGTTCCTCTACATGCAACAGGTGGAAACTATTATTGATTTCTTGCATGCATGTATGTAGGGCGTGCTGTTGAAGATCATGGTGTTCGAAATCACGAGGTTGGACGAACCGGTTAGGAACGCCAGACAAGTAAGCTCCCTGTTCTTGAGAGTCATTCTCTGGACCGCGTTCCACCATACTCCGAGGGAGTGATGATTATTACATGTCATGATGCATGTGTTAAAATTGGGTGTTATTGCTTTTTGATTGAGAACATGTGATTTACACTATGTTGCTTTGTTGTGATATGTGAGATTCTCTGGCCAGTAGAATGGACAAATATGGACTTTGAGCCATAGACGTCCGCGCGGAACCCAGAGGGAATGTGTCCATTAAGTTGGATGATATTCTTCAGGCAAGGATATACAAGGGAATTTGTCCATTAAGTTGGATGATCTATCTTGTTATATCCGTGTGATTATATAAATGTGATGTGTTCTTTTGTAAGCCAGAATGACTAGCTTGTGTAATGTCGTTTTGATGCTTTGTGTCGTAGAAGTGAACTCAGGAAAGGAGAAGCCTTCTAGAACCCGGAGTTTACTGAGATGATTATCTCACCCCGGTTGGGATTATATTGTTATTGCAGGCGATGAGTACTGGGAGGATGGCGGATTCCAGGGCAAGAGGCCCGGGTAGAGAGGCAGTCTGAGAGATTTCGGACCAGAGACCGAGCCAGGACGGGTTCTTCGTGAACCTTTGTCTTTTGGGAGCATGTAGCTCTGTACTTTTGGTTATGTATTTACGCATGCTTGTAACCCGGCCCTGAAGGGTATCATACTTGGGGTCTTTTATGCTTGGAAACTTGTAATCTATTATCATACATAATGCAAAGTTTTTATCTTATTGTGGACGTATGATGACGTCATTTTATTAGTTGCTTCCTCAATTATTTTTTTGTTATATTAATTTCTGCGCTTAACGACCATAATGGAATGTTAACAACCTGGATGCATACAGGTTGTTACAAAAGCAGAAGAGTCAAATAAAAATTGAAATTAGGAAGTGCCATTTTGAACTTTGGCAACCATCAACGATTGCAACATTGAGCACCAAGGTGAAAAAGACTTTTGCAACCGTGACTTCTTCCTTGGCAATTGCAGACTGCACGCATAAACCTGGCAATGATGAGAAGGAAGTCGACGTTAGCAAGGAGGACAATTGTAATGGGGCGCGAGTGTGGCGGTTCAACGGTGAAGTAGACGTGGGCCAGAGAGAGGTGATGGAAAGGTACTGCATGAGGAAGACAACGGTGGAGATCCAGAAGCAGGGAAAAAGATTTGGGAGTCCCGTGTTCTGGTTCTTTTGTTTTGTTGTGAACTCTGTGGTTCTTTTAAACTAGTCAATCAAACTTTGTGATCAAAATTTTGTTTAAAACTAAAAGTGAAAACATCAAAAAATTCAGAGATCAAAGTTAATCATACTTTTTATTTTTTCACTAATAGTAGTTTTTTGTACTTAAGGTGCCCAAATATGGAATCTTGGAGTATTTAGTGCTCAATGCAAATGTTAATATGATATTCAGGTATAAGTGCGTGTGGGGCTCGAGTGTTGTATGGTACGAATAAAATTCGTAGGATATTGTTTCAAAAAAGAAGTGGCCGCAAATTATTGGGTAAATGTTAAATTTAGAGTGTGTTTGATACATACTATAATATAGTACAAGGAAAACAACACATGACAAAGCTTGAATTTTAGGATAATTTTTTGTCCTATTTGATGAACAGTGAAAATAATGGAGAAAACAGTGAAAATAATGGAGAAAACAAATAAACTAATATAAAATTTATTAAAATACTTCTTTTATATCAAATTTACATTACAAAAAGGAGCCCAAAGCCCTAAACTAAAAACTTCTACAAAACATTACACCAAGAGTTTCAACCAAAAGTAACAAAATAAAAGTTCGACAGAGATCAATATATTGTCAAGAGATATTTTTTTTTATCATTTGGGGTGAATTTTAAATTTTATCCAAAAAGGGATAAGTCATAATAATTATTATGACTTATGAGTTTGAAGTTGTAACACTATTTATGATTTCTATTATTTTTTCAAAATTGAAGTCATAAATTTTTTACAATTTTAGTGTAATTTTTTTAACATACAATTTAGAAGTCATAACTATTATTTTAATTGAAGTCATAAAGAATTTAACGACTTCAAAAAGTGAAAAAAATTAAGTAGTCGTACATTTTTTAAAAAATTATACTAAAATAGTAAAAAAGTTTACAACCTTAATTTAAAAATTAAAAAAATAGAAGCAATAAATAGTATTACAACTTCAAACTTAGAAATTATAATAACGACCGGTATAAAAACATACCCCAGTAATTTGACCTCTACAAAAAATTAAACACATGATTGACTACACAATTAAACAAACCATACTTTGCCAATGCATTAGTCTATTAGACTCCGAAAGGAATGAGAAATATGCACCTTTGCACTAGAGTTAAGGGTCTCCTTATAAAAACAATTATCCATGCTAACATAAAACCATCATAAATGAAAATAACATAAAATAATATATAAAATTA
>CM023942.1:21546015-21595046 GCA_013407115.1 Glycine latifolia | reverse complement strand
AATAATAATAATAATAATAATAATAATAATAATAATAATAATAATAATAACATTAAAATAAAAAAGAAACATTTCATCATGCTTTTTCCCCTACTTCATATTAATTATAAGAGTGTGAAATCATATAAGTATGAAATCCAATCACAATATTATTACGATTATATTTTATAAAATCATACTCATATCTTTAAATGTTATAGAGGTAGGTAATTGTGTTCTATTTTTTTAAAACGTTAATAAGTATGAAATATATATTTTATAAAAAAATATTTGATAAGTTATATTTATAAACTATAATATTTGATATATGATTTTTATAATGACAATCTCATGAAAAATTAACAATTAACAACAAATAACGGATTCGTAATTTTTTCTTATTGGGGTAAAAAATAGTTTATAATATTTTTACAAAATAAAAATATCTCAAACTTTGCTAAAATATATATTTTCATGACAAAAGAAATTCAAAATACTTAAATTTTGATAAATTATAATTGTTTTGTATATTATGATTTTTTCATACATGCTTCAGGATTAACAAACTTAATTTTAATAAAAATACACATAATATCTTAAACAAATCATTTACATAAATTATTTATAATAAATTATAAACTTGTGAAAGCTTTATTTTTTAACATATTTTTATATATTTAAATAAATCCTGCAACGCACGAACATTACATCTAGTAATATCAATGAAAAAGAGTAGTTATTTATTACAAAAGACTGCTTAGGTAAAAAATAAAAATAAAAAATGAAAAAAATAAAGTGTGAGAGAAAAAAGATAAAAAATAACGCTTGATTTGAGTGTGTTTTATATTTATTTTAAAAAATAAAAAAAAGAATAAAAATATGTTTTACTTAAAATTTAGAAAAAAATTCTATGAAAATATTATCAAGCCAAACTGAAAACAAAAATTTATTGTTTTAAGTTTTTTATAAAGAAGTGAAAACACCGTCTCAACATGGAAAACAACGATGTTGGTAAGAGTAGAAGAGCCGCGTCCACGTGAGTTTACTGTGCTGTGTGAGTCCATTTCTCGTTTATTTATCGAGAACTCATAAGAATTGAGCAAGTTTTGATATTGATTACTATGCTGTGGTGCGTTTTGTTCAAAATTTCAGAATCGTAATGGAAAACTCAGACAACGACGAACCCGAAAAGAAGAGGCCTCATCTCACGTCTGTTTCTTCCCGCACGCCTCGAAACTCCATCAACTCTCCTACCACCAACAAAACCGTAACCCCTTTCTCTCTCTCTCTCTCTACATGGTTCTGTATCCGTGTGTGTTAATATATGTGCTGTGTTCTTCTATCTCAATGTTGTCTTGTGTTCTTTTGATGATCCTTTTCTTAATTTTAGTAAAATTGGGCGTGTAATTGGTTTCTCTGAGCTGAGGAATTGGCTCTTTAGTTCTGGGGTAGTGCAGTTTTAGATAAAATTTTGATCTTTATGACAAGGGGGTGGCTGTTTGATTGTGCTTAGTGCCAACTTACTTCTGAGTGCTGACTAGGGCTATTAAGAGTAGGAAGGTTGGATTTTGATGTCTTGTGATTCTTTACATTGTGTCAGGCTTTCAGGTCATTGAGAGTCTTTAATTTAAAATTTAGATGGGCAAGGGTTTTTATGAGCTTTGCGGTGCTTGACTAGAGTTTGTGGTAAAATAATGTTTGGTTTCTTGTTTATCATCACAGCAACTCTTTTTTTTGTGGCATAATTTTTTTTTCAATGTTAGTTTTTAATTAGTTTTTTTTCAACCTCTTCGTATCTATCATTGGATTCATGTACCACCGACCCCAATTAGTTTGATTTAAAGGTGCTGTTGATGTTGATGTTGATGTTAGTTTTTTATTAGTTTTAATCATGTAACGGGGAATGGTATGCTCCCTTCAGGCTGACCCAGGAGTCTTACAGTTCCAGAATCAGCAGCTTGTTCAACAGATAGACATCCAAAAACATGCTTTGCATGATCTTGAAGAAAAAATTAGAGAATTAAAAGGAAAGCAAAGTTCCTATGACGACTTGTTAATTGCATTGAACCAACTATGGACTCAGGTTATTCTTTGTCATCATGCTTTGGTTTCTGTACCGGCTGCACTCTGTTGGGTTTAGTATTTTCCTCTCTTGAAAGTAACACTACTGTATGTAGTGCATGCTTCGGTGGCCCTGTGGGGTGTTGGCGAGTGGGAGGCAATGCACTTTTTGTCATATTCTTGTAGGATAATATGCTAGCTGGCTTAGTTTTCTTATTTGTTGTTCTAGTTGGTTGACGATATGATTCTTCTTGGAATACGAGCTGGGAGAGGGAAAGGCAAAGACACATTACAATATTTGACTGACATTGATAATCCTCAAGGTATACACACCCACAAGTAGTTTTTTCTGACAGTATAAAAGTAATTCAAGAGACTGACTTGATTTACTCTCTAGGTTCACTTCCTTTGTGTCCTGCTGAGGATATATTTCTATGTAGATTAATCCAGAAAGATTCTATTAAAGGAATTAGTGATGATGAGATCATTAGTTGTGTTAAGGAAGCCCTTGCTTTGCGTCAGTCATCTACAAGGGAGCTGTTGAAACTCTTAAAAGATACCATTGATTATCAGATGGAAAAAGCAGGCAGTATAGCTCAGGTTTTACATGAAGATTTATCTTCTGAAGGTAAAAAAATATGATATGCTATCTGGTTTCTGTATATAGTTTTTGTTAATGATTTATTTGTTCTTTTTCTATCTGATATCAATGTTGTAGGATACTTTGAAGAAATTTATATAAATGAGCTGTTATTGTCGCTCATCTTGGTTTGCAGATGCTAAAATCCAAATGTCTAAGATTGATGATATGATGAAAGAGGAGGCAGATAATTTCCGTGAAGTGGTTGATACTCTCCATGCAAAACATAAAGAGTATACTGTTGCTATTCAAAATTCTATCAATGAGTGCTCACAAGATCAATCTCAGATTAAACGCCTTGCAGGTCTCTGAAATGTTTCTTTTTCTTTTGTTTAACTACTTCAGTTATTATAAAGTTTAGAATAAAAAAAAGTGTGAATTTTAATGATATTGATTATCTTATGCTATGATTTAAATGGTACGTGTCATGGTTGAATAAAGGTTTCCTTGTGCTTAATGATCTTTCAGTTAAAGTGGTAATATTATATGATGTATAAATAAATCTCCATTTTGATCACTTAAATAGTATCACTCAACGACTAATTTTGTCTAATACTCTTTCCAGAAATGTTTTGAAAAAAATTCGAAGACCAAAATGGGGGCCTACTCTAAATTTTTTGGACCATCTCTTACTGCAAAATTGTACATTGAATATCTTTTGCACATTGTTCATCTCTTATTGCTTTGATGATTGATTAGTTTGTTATTTGAAAATAATGTTCATTTTCAACTGTTTGTAGATTCGTTCTCAATTTCATATCTTTGACATTGCACCGGACTTCATTTGTAATGCTTTATGTTCTGATTTAGTTGGTATTCGTTTTTGTAGAGGTCTCTATGTTCTTCATGTATTGCTCACCAAAAAAAAAAAGTTGAGTCAAAGTTAAATTAGGAAACCTATTATCTAGTCGATGCTAAGTAGAAGTAAATGTGCAGTGTAGTACGTCGATTAGATCAGCACTCTGCCTTGGGGATAGTCATTAAAAGTTAATGACAAGCTAATGAAGCCTTGCAGTTTGGAATGAGCTGGTCTTGTTTTAAAACATTGAAAATCGAAGAAATGTTATTGTTTGAAGTGGAATATTTTAAGAAATTAATATGATTTATAAATGGAGTTTTTTGTTTGAAAAATTATAAAATTGAAATGTCTTGTTTGGAAAATTATAAAATGGGAATTGATTTGATTTTGAAATCCTTTTTATTTTAGATTTGTATAAATAGAAATTCACTCAATTTGGTTGATTTGAGTGCATATGATTTGATTTTAGTTTTAATTGTTGGATATTCCAATGTATATGAACATTTTAAATTTGATGAATAGAAATGCAAGGATAGCTATTTAAAAAAGGTGACTCAATTCATGAGGCTCCCACCAATTCGGGGTTGGGGAGATAGATGTAGTCCTAAGCCTACTAGCAGGTAGGCTGTTTCCAGGATTTGAACCTGTGACTGGTCACAAGGCAGCAACCTTACCGTTGTGCCAAGGCTTACTCAATATCTATTGTGAAATTCAAAAGTAATAACAGCCTCAGTAGAAGATGTTTTGTTTTGTGCTGATTAGGGAGAGAATTGTAATTATGCAATTGCTAAATTCAGTAATTTAGGAAAATTATCAAGAGGAGTTAAGTTACAGTGATTATAATTGGTCTGGTTAGAATTAGTTAGGAATAGATATGACCAGAAGTAATGTCCTTAGATTTATGCAGAGATTTTTTGTATAATTTTTGGCATAATTGTCACTAGTGAGTGTCTTGTCATATGTAAAGGTGAGCTTGATGAGATTGTGGCTGAACTTGAAGAGAGTAGAAGAAAACTAGTCAATCTGGAAATGCAAAAGGATGCAACAATAGGAATGAATTCCCCCAATGCAGATGCAGTGAATGGAAACCTGTCTCCTGAAAACATTGCTGACAGGACAATGGGTTTGCGTGAATTGAAGGATTCAATTGAGGAAGCAAAGGTTTTAGTTGTGTGATTATCTTTCTCTTTGTATCTGTAATTCATTTGTCCTTGTTATCTATCTAATGAAGATATATGATTGCTTAATGTCGTAGATAGTGGATGCTGATCGTCTTTCTGAGCTTCAAGATGCACAAGAAGACAATCAGACCTTGACAAAGCAGTTCCAAGATCTTCAGGTTTGTATGTTTGGATTATCTAATATGATGGTTTAGTCATATTTTCTTGAGTTGTTAAGATGCATTTATTAGAGTTCATGTAAAAGTTTATTTTCTTCTATGCTTATTTCCAGAATGAACTGAAAGATGATAAGTATGTACGCACTTCTCGAATATACTCTTTGGCTAATGATCAACTTCAACATTGGATGACTGAATTGACCCGATATAAAACATCAGTAGAATCTCTGCAGGTTAACAGTGATTTCCTTTTTCCCCTTTAGTAGTGTAACTGTCTGGTTTTAATTTAAAATTTGTCATTTCCCCCTTTACATTTTTATTCTAAATGCTACTTTAGGCTGGCAATGTTCATGTTGCAAAGTGGGAGAATGAACTAAATTTGAAATTGGAGTCTGCTGATAGTGCAAGACAAATTCTTGGCAATTCTGACCATAGGATTGATGACCTAGAGCTTCAGTTGCAGAAGTGTATTATTGAAAAGAATGATCTTGAAATTAAAATGGAAGAAGCTAAACAGGATACTGGTCAGCATATAACTTGTTCTGTGTTTAGACTTGTGGTGCATGTGATTGGATCCTAGTTTCTTACAAGTTACATTATTAAATGTTTCAGGGAGAAAAGATATAAAATCTGAGTTTCATGTTATGGCTTCAGCTTTATCTAAAGAAATGGGAATGATGGAAGGTCAATTAAAGCGATGGAAAGACGCTGCTCACGAGGCTGTATCATTACGTGAGAAAACTCATTCACTAAGAGAAGCATTGAGCATGAAGGTTGTATTCACAAACTGATCCAATATAATTTGCCCTTTCATTTTCTTTCCCACTTACTTTCTGATAGGTCTTCCACAGAAATCTATCTAGTTATATTGAGTCTCTACAATGGATTGTCACTTTTACAAGGAATTGGGGTTTCATGAGAGCATAAGTCTTTAGCCATCTTAATTTTTGTTGTAAAATGTCGAGAAATGATTCACTAAAATGCTAAGCTGTTGGGAAAAAAACAAGAATAGTTTTGAAATATATCTCTAGCATGCCCTGACAAGTAAAAGCTCTTTTGACTTTGTTGACAATGTAAAATGACATTATTGAATCCAACAAATACATGCTGCAAAATTGTTAATTGTTCCTATAGACATTGAACTCCAAGTGTCTATTTCTTTGTTTAATGAAACTGACATAGTTCTGTATGCATGTTAAATTATAGAAAGTCAATCAGAAACTTCCAATTTGATACAATGTTAAAATTGTCCACTGCCGTTGTAATAAATCATGGTTATGGGATAAAATACTATGGTTAATATATGATAAAATGTGGTCATTGATGAAATTGGAAATATTTTTTTTTTTTTTACTAACACAACACTACCTTGAATTTAATGACATGAGAAATCATGTTGGTTGGAACGTGCTGAAAGAGCATATAGGCCAAAGTTTTTGCCCTTGAATACAAACAATATATACCTTTTTAGCACTAAGGTTTGTTAATTACTTTGTTTTGAAGCAGACAAGTGAACTTAAGAGCCTTACAAACAAATGTGCTGAACAGGTTTTGGAAATCAAGTCTTTAAAAACATTGGTAAGTCTGCTCTTGGCTTTACCTTTGTGCCTTTCTTGATATATAGGTATTTTCTTCTTCAATTACCTCTGTTGTGTAGCAGTAACACTACTCAGATGTCTTGTTTGGGTTTAAGTTCGATTGATGCCACTTATCTATTACTTTCTGAATCTTGAGTATGTCTGTGACTGAAACAGATATGATTGCAAATGTTTACCTTTGTCTTTGACTTGTATCATGCATGTGCATATGCTTTCTAAAATTATCTAGCATTATTTGATTGTGATTTTAGATGTCTTCTTTATTGTCTAAACTAATTTTCAAATAATTGATAACGATATTTTGGTGCAGACTGAAAAGTCACAGAAGGAGAATCACGAATTAGAGTTTATTCTGGATATGCATGGCCAGGAGAATTATGATAAAAGGTATGCTGATTGGAAGTTGTAAAGTGTTGGCAATAATTTCATGTAGTTAAATTTATGAGGTAATATCTTATAAAGTATATGCTGATACATCATAGTGGTGATTTTTGCACATATTGTTGGAACTAGTATGTTCATGTATCGCATGATAAAATGCATTTACTGTTCATGGGTATTAGTGTCTGAGGAGCTGCACTCAATGTCAGCCTGTGAACTAAGTCTCCACTGAGCACTAATTATTTTATGCCAAGTTATGTGTTGCTTGAGTACATGGAGATTACAATTGGTCTCTCTTTTATGGAAGTTCATTGAACCTTCATTGTTGGTTCATTATCTCTTCTATACTACATGTTATGATATTTGAAAGAAGGCTCAAAGTGTCTATTCTATGACATGATTGACATCTCAATGGAGACTCTTATCAACCGTTTCATATGTCTCCCCAGTCCAGGGGGAAGAGGGGTAGTGGATACCAAGCAAGCCCATAATCTTGTCTGTGTCTCTATCTACATATTCATGTATCCTTTGTACAGTTTAATCAATCAGAAATATATGTAGTTTTTAGTCTTTTCCTTTTGTCTCAAGTGTTTCCATTCATGGTGCACAACTTGTGAAGGTTTTAGTGTTTTTTAGTGTAAGATAAAACATTTAGTTGTACTTGGTAACTGACTAGAGAATTTATTTTGCATTCAACTCAATTTTATTTTCTTCTGTATACTTGGATGATTTGATCTTGATATGCTGTAAAACTTGGATTTCAGACATTCGGAAGTAAGAGAATCTGAAAGAAAAGCTCACTCTCAAGCTGAAATGCTGAAGAATGCTTTAGATGAGCATAGCCTAGAGTTGAGAGTAAAAGCTGCTAATGAAGCTGAAGCTGCTTGTGAACAAAGGCTTTCTGCCGCAGAAGCTGAAATAGAGGACTTGAGGTCCAAGCTGGATGCATCTGAGAGGTTGGTGTTTTGGTGTACTTCTACATTGATTATGATTTTGCTTCATTGACAAACTTGTGTAATGTCTATTGTTTTTTCTTCCCTTATAAATGTTTGTGTTTGTTTATTTTGGGAGAAAAGTCTCTGGTGATGAGGAGTGGGGAAGGTAGATGGGCTAAAGTTTAAATTGAGTTGTTGAAGGACTTTCTCTTTTGGCCAATACACTATGCTGCTTTACATTTATGACTGCTTACCTTGGGAGAATGTGCTAGGCTATTTGCATGAGCCCCTTTTGAGTTTTATCGTGGAGTGAAGTGAAACAATATTTATTATTTATTTTTGTTGGAAAAAGCCACCTAAATTATGGTCACCCCTAGATAGAGGGGAGTGTTGAAAGTCTCACATGGCGGGTAGCTGTGGACAAAATGGGACATGGTGAAGTTCCACATCGACTAACGATAGTGCCGAGATAAATTATATAAGTGGGGAACAATCCTCACCTTACAAGCTGGTTTGTAGGGTTGTGTTAGGCCCAAATCCACTTTCTTACATGATATTAGAGCCTATCCTAGATGGGTCCCTGTGTTAGTTAGTTGTTTGATACTGTGATTTCTGTGCACTTGCTTGCATTGCTTTGTCAGATAGAAAAATAAAATGTTTTTTTTTTCCTTTCTTTCTTTAGCATTTTGATTGTCTTCATATGAATGGAATAAATGTTTGTATAATCTGGCTTTTCTATTAATCTGTTGATACATTCCATCTCCATTTTTATCTTTCCGTGTTCAGGGATATTTTGGAGCTGACTGAGGCTGTTAAAGTTAAAGATGCTGAGGCAGAGGCATATATATCTGAAATTGAGGTTTGCTATCTGACTTTTTCTTCCCCTTCATACTCTAACTCTTATTTCTTGTAATATAATTATGTGATTGCTTTTATGCAGACTATTGGTCAAGCATATGAAGATATGCAGACACAGAACCAAAATCTGTTGGACCAGGTGATCGAGAGGGATGACTATAATATTAAGGTATGTCTTACTTTTATCTTTTCTAAACACTGCCTTGCTATGATCTTCACCATTTTTCCATGCACTACAGTAATGCTTAGGTTATTTTCCTGGCTTTTGTTAATCTGGTCGATGAAAAATATATGCTTCAACTTTATAGCTATATTGACTTTTTGCAAATATTTTGAAGAATTGGTCATGTATGAATTGATCTGAAAAAATTAGCACATATGGTTAATGTATAAAAGAACATCTTAGAAGTGTCAAAGTACTAAAGAGGATTTATATAAATTATGGTGAATCTTACAAGATTGAATCAAATTAGGAAGGTTTTCAGAGAACTGGTAGGAAGCATCTCCTAGAATAAACTCTGGATCAACCTAGAAATTTGGGATAATTGATTTTGGAGAAATTCCTAGACAAATCAATTCTCTCGAACACCATGAATTTTGCTGTAGGAATTGATTTTGGCAGGACAAAATGTCACTCTAAAGAGGAACTTAATATGCATAGAATGTTGTGCTATTTACTAAAAACAAGTGTATTTGCTCTTAAATAAAATAATTTGACTTTTGGTTAGTGATTAGCATATTTTTATAATATTGCAATCTTAATGCAGCTTGTATCAGATAGCGTGAAGACAAAACATGCGCACAACACTTTAATGTCCCAGAAGCAGGCCTTAGCTAAGCAACTTCAACAAATTAATACATCAATAGAAAATTCAAAGACAAGGATTACACACAGTGAAGAGCAGGTCAAAGTTGCCCTGCTGTCTGATCCCTCTCTCTCCCCTGGCCCCTTTATTTTCTAATTTATTTTGATTTTACACTGAACAAATTTGCTGCAGCAGCTGCTTACTGTTGTAAACAAAAATTTGAATCCTGTAGATGAAAGCTATTCTATCCGATGCCATTAAATGTAATCAAGAAGAAAAACACCTTGCAGTCACCCTGGAATTTGCAAAATGGGAATTGGCTGATGCTGAGAAGGAATTGAAGTTGCTCAAGTCTGCTGTTTCCTCTTCAGAGAAAGAATACGATCAAATTCAGAAAGATACAGAAGCTATTGAAATGGAATTGGAGAGTGAAAGGTATTTTTTCTTTTGATTCTATGTCAAATTTGGACCAGGGATAGGATTTTAAACAAGGGTCTTTACATCGACACCGAGCAACTTGCAGATGCAATTTTAATTTTTAATAATGACCTAGAGATTCAAAATCTCAAGTTTTACTGAAAATTATGAATTAGTAATGTTGGTTAGGGGTTGAATAAGCAATGAATTGAAAAAGTAGTTTTGGAACTCAAGAATCTTGGTATATGTCATGCAGGAGTTTACGGAAGAAGCTTGAGGAAGAACTTAGAGAATTGAACAGCAAAATTGATGAGCTGACTTCTGAAACTGGAGAAACCACAATACAAAAACTCGAAAAAGAAATAAGGATTTGCAAGAACATGATCAAGTGTACTGTCTGTACTGATCGTCCAAAGGAGGTAACGACAGGTCAACTTATCCAATTACTTACACTTTCTTGCTTTCACATTGTAGTTATATGACTTGTGTCATGTATCATGTATCATGATTTTTTTGAAATGAAGAAAATATAAAGCTAATTTGACATCCTTTCGTGGACTTGCACTGCATGTTTATACGTAGTAGTATCTAGATTCTATATTGCAACAAAAACACCTAAAAGTTAGATGCGTGTATTTGGCAGGTTGTGATTGTCAAGTGCTATCATCTGTTCTGCAATCCATGCATTCAGAGAAATCTAGAGCTTCGGCACCGCAAATGTCCTGCATGTGGAACAGCATTTGGACAGAGTGATGTCCGCTTTGTAAAAATATGAGAAGGATGTTAAGATAAATACCTTGTAGATAGGTGTTGGTTGATTGTAATGTTTTGGATCCTTGGTTACCCTGATCATAGTTTCAAGCAAGCATTCTTACCCGAAAGAAATATATGCATTAGAGAAATCAGTATTGATTGTACTTGTTTGTGTATAATCTCATACTCCCTCCCACACTTGAGTAATCTAAAGTCAACTTGGATGTACTTATTCACCCATACAACTTTTCCAAGTGTCAATTTTAAACCCGAAATCTAGTTTAAAAGAAAGTGAGCTCATTGTCAGTCAGACATTGATGAGCTTTATTGTAAAAACTTGATGCTTTAATACATTATAATTTTCTTTTTCACAGTAGAACTGCTGCTTTTTATAATATACATGCTCAATGTCTCTACAGTAAGAAAGATTACACAATGAACTAATCACTAAAATTATGATTAATTTAGATTTTTAAATTAAATAATGCCATTTTAATCTTTAGAATTTTTAAATGACAGTCATTTCAGTTTTTGATATTATTAGACGGTGATTTTTTTTTAAATGACATCTAAAAAATTCGTATATTAAAAATGATAGTTTTAACTTTTAAATCAATCGTAAATTACTTTTATTATAATTTTTAAGGTAATTAATATAAAAACAACAAATTTATTGATTATTATTAGATTATAATAAAAAATACTTATAGATTATCATTATATATATTGTTTATTAAAATTGAGATATTCATAACTTTAGAAACTAAATGGATCAAAACTTATAATTTAATGAAATAATTTGATGTATTATCGTTAGGCATAATAAATTTATACAAGTAATACTCTAGTTAGTTTATATTTTGGGTGAAATGGGCCAAAGCCCAAAAGGATGGATTGGTTACTTACTGTTCTGGATTGCCAGCACCTTCATTACTGCGAAGGATGAATTTGATTCATGAACTATTTAGTTATTTTTATAAATACGTGTTTAATTTTTTTTCAATCTCATAAATTTATTTCTGCCTAATTAATATTTTTGTAATTTAATTTATTGTCAGTTTTATTCCTACATTGATAATTTTTCCTTATGTTCCTTTTATTAGGGACAATTCTTATTTCTCTTTCAATCTTCATAAGCATATGGAGAGGAAACAAGGGATTTAACAAGAATGTTTGTAATAAGAATAATTTATTAATTATAATATATTTTCTCATGAAAAAATAACTTAACTAAATATATGTTTTAATCATTAATGGTGGGAATATAAAAAATAATCCTAATCAAATTTAATAGCTAACAAAATATATATTTAATAATATCGAAGAATAATATTTCCATGTTATATTTTCAATTAAAAATATTTTTTGGAACTAAAAAAATTATCTATGAAATAAACCTTTCCTTAGTTTTCTGGAATCTTAGGTTGAGAATCATAATTTCTCATGATATCTATTTTAAAAAATTAGCATTTCTTAAAAAGAATATTTTTCAAAAATATTTTAAATAATTTTTCACAAAAACTTTTCTATGAAATGGGTGGAAATTTTTATTTTCCGAATTAATTTTTTATTATAGTAAAAATGACATATTACTCTTATTATATTAAGATAAATAATTAAAAAATCACATTAATGCTCAAAAAAATTATCTAAATATTTTCTTATAATCAACTAAATAAATTTTATTTATTCAAACATAATTCCTAGGATTTATTATTATGATTCCCAAGGATAAAAAAATTTCTGTACTACCAAACTTCCCTTAATATTATTAATTATTATTTTGGGGGCGATGAATTGAACTGGGGAAGAAGTAAGCGGTTTTCCCTGGCCGTGGCAGGTTGTTATTTGGGCGTTGGTAGAACGCATTTGATCATCGTATGAAATGCAGCGATTAAGGAGTTCAGTGTTGTCGGGGCCCAACCTTAAAAAAAAGTACCTGAATTCACGGGCTGCCATTCAAGACACATTTTTTTCCACCAAGGTTCGATTTTCAACTTTCGTATGTTTATGTTTATAGATTCCTTCATCTCATGTCATGAATTTGTGGTATGTTATAGGATACTTTTGAGAGACATCGTGTGGTGTTCACAGTTGGAACTTCCATTGCTTCCGTTGCCACTGCTTGGTTTGGTCTGTGTTTCTCTTCTTTTATTTGCATACAAGTAACATTCATTCACTCACTCACTCTTTTTTATTTCTCAGGTTATTCCTTGCGCCATTTACATGACACCAAAGTTGATCAAAGGCTTCAATCCATTGAAAATGCTGTCTGTCTCTATCCATCTATCTGCTTCTCTTTCCCTTTTATTATTGCTTCATCTAAATAAAATATGCATTCTGTGTTGTGTTTTCGCCAGATGAAAAACAATTCCAATCTCCAACATTCCCAAATCAAAGACATTGTCGCCGGAGGTTGCAGTATCCCTGCTTGTGTCGCCACTGCTGGAACCTCCGTTATTATCGGGTTTGTTCCCACACTTACTTGCAAACAACATGCTCTGCCTGCTCCTTAACATATTCTTAGTTATATTTCATGAGAGAGAGAGAGAGCATTGGCTGATTTTGTGGAACATATACAAAAGTATGAATGTTGATGGTTGAAAAATTTCTATTGTGAAATGCAAAAACTTGAGAGGTTATACCATGCCATGGTTATTACGAAAGATTGCAGAAAGTTGTTTAATGCATGTGACCAATCCTACTGAGTAGGAAAAGGGCTTTGGTTGCTGTATGATTAAAATGTTTTGATGATAAACTACAAAGCTTAAGAGTTGAGAAGTTTAATTGTGTATAAGTTACTATCATAGTGGAAAGTCTTGCCCTGACTCACCCATTGACTCTAAATCTCTTGTTCAGATCATTGTGATTCTTTTCTTAGTGATTGAGTTTACCATTCTGACATAACGCTCAACTAATCCTGCTGGCCAAAAGGCCAAAACCCTAATAATGATTGGGTTCTTCTTCACACAGCAAGTTTACATACCATGCTGTGCCCTTGTTAACAAACCCCCTACCTATTTATCTATTTTTCTTGGATTGTTCTTTTATGTTATGTACTAGGGAAGGGACAGAACATTGATTTGTGCCAAGACTAGAGATAGAGACACTGTGAGCAAGGTAAATACACTGAGGAGGAATGTGGATGACAGAACTAAAATACGCGAATGGTTTCATGATGTAAAACTTTTTACTCCATATACTAATGGTTTCATAAAACTTTTAGGATGACAATATAAACTATCAATGGCAAAGATTAATAGCAGGTGTATTTTTGCAAACAGAGAAGAACTTTGGGAGTGGGAGGAAAAAAGGGGAGGGGGTGGGGCTATAATGTGTCACTCTCTTCCTTAAACTCGTACACATTTCATTTCTTATCTCTGATTCCTGTTTTCTCAAATACATATCATTCCTCAATATGGTTGTTTCTTGATTTGAAATATACCATAGTATTAGTATTTGATTTCATATCAGGTGTAAGAGCCCTGACACAACGGTAAAGTTGTGCCTTGGTGACTTGTTGGTCATGGGTTCGAATTCGGAAACAGCCTCTTTGCATATGCAAGGGTAAGGTTGTGTACAATACCCCTCCCCCTTACCTTCACATAGCGAGAAACCTCTGGACAATGGGATACGTAGTTTATTAGTATTTGATTTCATATTGGATTGGCATACATGTTTGATATGAACAAAATGCCTAAGTAAAAACCACTTACATAATAATGGGTTAATCAGTAAAAGGGAATATTGTCATGCTATATATTGGCATCTATTAGCATCCGTTTAAACATTCCAACAAGATATTAGAGGTAGGAGTATTGCATTTGACGTGTTGATTGTAGTATGTGTTGGTGTACATGTTTGACGTGAACAAGTTTCCTCTCTCAAATGAGTTTTTACTTCATAAGCCATGCACATTGTTTTTTATTTTCTTTTGATAGTTTGCATTCAATGGGTTTTGACATTTTAATTTTCTTTTAGTTATAAGTTCTCACTTTAGCTTATATACAGGTATGCCTTAGGATGGAGAGGTGGAATCTGGTATGCAACTAAGAAGTTCAGAAAGGAGCAGATGAAAATGCTGGGACAGATTACACCTAAAAGATGGCAATTGCCTGGAAAGATAAAACCTAGAGGGTTGGAATTCCAGTTCCTTAGAAGGAAACTTACAAGATCCAAAGTATTTGATACTACCACAAAAACATCTGAAACAAGTTTAAAGGATGCTTCTACCATGCATATTGCTGGAAAATCCGATAAGTATACAACTATAAATGGTTCTTCTAAGCACCAATATTGATAGAGATGGCTGCAGATACTGGATTAGGCATTCAATTTGATAAACAGAGTAGCAACGTAGTTATTACCAGTTGTCATCAAATATTGCTCTGATATTTTATTTTGGCCTGCAGTTGCTCGCCCTTAGCTTCATAAATTCTTCATCCTTCATGTGAGAGTGCTTTATAAACTTATGTTCAAGAGTGGGAAAGTTATTTTAACAATGTCTAACAATGGTTGGACATTAAAAAGAACTAATGCAATGTTCAAGAGGAATTTTTTTTATTGAGGTGAAAATTTTCTAGAATCAACGTCTTCGCTTGAAAAGCTTTCTTCTAATGCTTAAATAGTTTACCCAAATAAGCAACATTTTAGAGATTCAAGAAATTACTGCTGATGATGATGTTAATTTCTTCAATAATGATTAAGAAACCATCCCCAATATGGTTAAATCAAAGAGAGGAAATGCAGAGAACTTATTTAAAATGTGTCGATGCCAATGATACGTTGAAAATTATCCATTTTAAAGATAATATATCAAGAACGCTTCATTTTTCTCAGTTTAAAATTGCGTAAAAAGGTATAAGTTTGCTGTTTTTTTTTATGGGTTTTATTGTTAATTGTCATGTAAGCAAATTCAGTTATATACACCAATACAGGTTAAGTTTTTACTTATCTTTTCATCTCCCAAGTTTTAATTCATTTCATTGTTCATTAAATAAACACATCACCGACGTGCTCTATCATTAACCATGCAAACCGTTAATCAATGGAAGGAGTCAATTCATTCAATCAACATCTTCGATCCAGTCCAGATGACAGCACCCTCACACATGGTCTCCACCTCAGAAAAATCATGTAAAATGCAACGTAGACGCAGCTATATTTGAAGATGCTAAATTGTTTGGAGCTGGCTTGTGTTTAAGAGATGAAAATGGCAATTTCATCAAAGCATTGACAGCCACAGCAAATGGAGTCCCAGCACCTAGAGAAGCAGAGGCTTGGGCTCTACATCAAGACATAAACTGGACTCATGAACTTGGCACGCACAATGTAATTTTTGAACTTGATTGCATGTTGGTAGTAGATAACATGGTCAAAAACATCAAGGCTCTGCTGATTTTCATGCTATTCTTAATAGATGTAGAGCAAGTTTTATAATTTCTCAAACTCTAGGTTGAGTTTTGTTAAAAGAGGCAAGTCAATCTAGTAGCTTATAACTTAATGAGGATTTCAAGATTTTATGTTAGCTCTAATGTGTTTAACTATATTCCTTGTATTGTTTCACAAGTCATGAAAGAAATGATATAATTATGTTTCTTTAAAAATAAAAAAAACACGTCACCGGCGCATTAGTCACATTTTTTTTTCATTATCTGGTGATGAATATCTCTTAAACCTACATAATGCATTTTTTCCTTTAAACATGTGGTCAAAATTGGAAGAATTAATCTTTGACTACCAGTTGGGATATCCTGGGTTCACCCAAAATATTTCTTGATTTTCCTTTCTCTTCTATGAAATTATTCTTTTCACACTCTAATTTTAATTGCAAAATAGAAAACTCAGAAAAACTTGAAGCGCAAGCAGTAAAAATATCATTTCGATAACTTAATCTTTATTATTTAGCCACATAAGCATTTTGTCCATAATCTTCGTCTTATATTCAAGGATGTTTCATCTTTTTTTGAACTTAATTAACCGTCACCACTAACATAAATCTCTTTTCATTTTTTCCAATTTTAATTATTGGTTGCTTAGTATCTATTATCATAACTTCAGCTACTCAATCCTGATTACTTAAAGGAACGAGTAATAATTCAATTGCTACCATCCCATATTATCTTATTACTAATTGCAAACTTGAATGTGTATTATATATTTATTTAAATTAATCATTTATATTTCAACAATAGTTTTAAATATTGTCCTATTAATTTGGTATGGAGCTCATTAAAATTAACAAATACCACTACCAGACTAATAACAACCTGCTAGTATACCTAACAAGCTAATTTCTCCTAACATTTGAAAAATATCGGTACAATGTATTGGATACTTATTAATTAAGCTAATTTGTACCCACAACATATAACATAAGTGACTAGTAGTTTGAACTCTACAAGCAAAATTTGATTTTTTGATTATCTTAATAGAACAACATTTATGGGAAGAAAAATTTCTCCTAAACTGATAATTTACTTTTTCATAAATTAGTTTCATGACTTTTAACCGTAAAAATACCTTCCAGAAAAAAAAAAGCTAATTTGTTAATTTATCCTAAGTGTGAATATATCTGTAAAATTCCATGCGTCTATAATAAGCAAGACTTCCAGTGTGTTTTCCAATACCTTATTTGGAGGCAAGACTAAACGTAGAGGAACTAATACATACTATTTTGTTCAAGGCACATGTTTTGGCTTTTTATATGTGCCACATTGGTCTGGTCAGGGGTCACCTCGGCAATGAAAAACCATCCACACATTTCTTACCAAGTTAATAAAAGAACCGTGGCAACAAAATCCAAAATTCTCTACAATTTAAATTATATAATAGTGGCTCCTTGGTAGACCCCACGTATGCTTTTGTTTAAGCCCCTGTTGACAAAAAAGGTAGTTTAAAACCCCTCATGTGAATACCTTAGTACTATTATTTTTTCCTGTTTTCTGCGTGTATAAATAATAATAATAATAATGTCTGGATTGGGAAGATTAATGTACCAGGAAACATAACATGGCCAACACATCACTCTTAACACTCCTTGTGATTCTCTTCTGGGGTTTAACTCTTGCAACTGGAAGAAAATTATCACCATTTAGCACTACCACTACCTTGTCATCACCCACTAGTGATGGTATTTGCTCATCAATGGTGATGCCACAAGGCAAAACCTGTGAAGAACACTTGGTATGTACTGTGCTTGCGTCTGTTTCTTGTTTCTGATCAGAAATCAGCAAGATTTAGAGCAGCTAGTAGCTACTAATTAGCTTATTATTTTGTGTATTATAATTGGTTTTCAGGTGACAACACAAGATGGTTATATTCTTAACTTGGCAAGAATTAGAATAGGAGAATCAAGGGGGCCACCGGTTCTTCTACAGCATGGACTTTTCATGGTTACTAAATTAATTAATAGTTTCATAAGCAACTATATGTCATGGATTTTGTAGGTAATGTTGGCAATTAATGTGATGTTGTGGTTGCAGGATGGCATAACATGGTTATTGCTACCTTCAAACCAGTCTCTTGCATTCCTTTTGGTGGATAATGGGTTTGAGGTTTGGGTTGCTAACACTCGTGGAACCAAATTTAGCCGGCAACATAGATCTTTGCCTTCTAATAGCTCGGTTAGTTTGTCTACTAAATGTTGTTTCACTTCCTATGGTCAGCAATTTGTTTGGTTCTATTTATTATGTTGAGTTTTTTTTTTTCTTTAGGATTATTGGAATTGGTCATGGGATGAATTAGTTGCACAGGATCTTCCAGCCACATTCAAGTATGTGCATGATCTAACTGGACAAAAATTGCACTATGTTGGTCACTCACAGGTGAATTTCGCATGCTGCACTCCTCTTCTTATCTTCGATTTTCTTCAATGTGATGCTGACTGAAGCGTGTTGAATTCTTTTGTAGGGAACATTGATTGCATTGGCTGCTCTTTCCCAAGATCAGTTACTTAACATGTTAAGATCAACTGCCTTACTTAGCCCAATTGCTTATGTTGGTCAAATGACTTCACCCCTAGCTAAAAATGCTGCTGAAAACTTTATTGCGGAGGTATTTAGTTATCAACATGCTTTTATTTTTGGACAAAGAAAAAAGGAAAAGAAAATTTCTGTTTAAAATTCAAAAGATTGACACAAAATCTGTTTTTTTTTGCCTCCCAACAGTCACTGTACAAATTGGGAATCTTTGAATTTAATATGAGAGGGTAAGTAGCTCTCATTATCTATCATTCATTGTCATTCATTTCTTTGCACTGTGGCTAAGAATAAGAAGGCTGCAACGTTACTTCCTCATAGTTCAAACATGAATTTGATCCTCCAAAGTTACATGCATCATCACATTAGTCTTTCAAACATTTTAGTCACCAAATTAGTCCTTCAAAGATTCTTTTTGTCACCACTTTAATCCTCCAAAGATTTTATCACTGAAATGTCTTCAAATGTTTAATCTATCACCAAAAATTTGACCCTTAAAAGATTTTTTCTTACACTTTGTTTCTTCATATGGACCAATATGCTGATATTTCAAATCTGTAGAGAATTAGTTCAGTGACAGTCTTTGTAGGACAAATACATCAATGTTTTAAATTTTTGAGGGACTAATTTTGGTAAACAAATTTTCTGTAAGACGTGATAATAATCATAATACATATAACTTTGGGGGATGAAATTGAGAAGTAAACCAGTTTATGACTAATCTTGTTAGTGACTCCAATCATATGAGGATTTGTTTAATTTCATTTTTTCTCTCATGTTTGAATAGGGGTTCTGTTATTAAGTTTCTAAAGGACTTGTGCAATAACACAGGCATTGACTGCACCAACTTGTTGACCTCTTTCACAGGTTTCGTTCATGTTTTTATAATGCTATTAACCCTGAGGAACCCCCTCCCTCCAACCACCAAAAGAAATCTCTATATTTAACACTTTTGTTTCCTATATTGACAACACTATTATGCTTTCAGGCCAAAACTGCTGCCTGAACCCTTCGATTGTAAATGTTTTTTTGGATCATGAGCCTCAGTCAACAGCAACAAAGAACATGATCCATCTATCTCAGAGTAAGTGGTCATATTTCCCTAATTTAAGTATCATGCAGACACCAATATATCCTATATTTCATGATAAAAAGAAAGAATATAACTTACTAGCATAGATGTTGGAAATTTAACTGATAACAGCTGTTAATTAGAATAGTTTTTGTTTTTCATATGAGGTGATATGAATTTTAATCATATATGGATGTCAGTGATCAGAGAAGGAACCACTTCAATGTTTGATTACGAGAACCGAGATGACAACATGAAACACTATGGACAACCCACTCCTCCAGTATATGACATGACAAGACTTCCAAAGGACCTTCCTATCTTCCTGAGTTATGGAGGGGCTGATGCTCTTTCTGATGTTAAGGATGTGCAACGTCTGTTAGAAATTCTCAAAGATCACGATGCAGATAAGCTTGTAGTGCAGTATAGAAATGATTATGCACATGCAGATTATGTTATGGGTGAAAATGCTCACCGAGATGTATATGAACCTCTTATATCTTTCTTTAGGCTTCAGTGATATCTAGTGAAGAATACTCCTTATAGAATATTGTCATTACCTGTCTCTAAATCCTAGAATTGAATAGCACAGAAATGCCAGCATGTAATTTTACAGAAGATGATATTTTTAAAGGAAATTCCTGAAATCTTACTTCAGTGTGTTATCTATAGCTGGATTAAACCGGTTTTTGATGTATAATTATAATCATGATTTTACAGTATTTCTTGTGGAGCAATTTCTTTCATTCTTTTCTTTTAACTTTTTGGGTATTTTCTTGTGTTTTTTTGTTTTTTTTTAACAATTCTTCACAAGATCTATAGCTAGCCTAAGCTTGTTACAAAACCACAAACCTTTAGCTTTGTATCACCAAGATTCTACATTATACTGTGAAGCTGATTTATCAACATTAAACTTAAATGAATCATCAAGGTTGTAATGTTTTAACTTTTTACTAGAACAGCTTGGTTCTAAGAAAATACATTTCTTGCCACTTGCTATTAGGAACTTATGAATTATGATTGTTTCTAATATGGACGGATGGACCCAAAAAGCTTTAAGAATAATGTATTATGCAGTTATGCTCAAGACATACTCATACTAGCAAAACAGCATTAATTTGATGATTTGACTCATGGCTCATTTCCCTTGTTTTAAATATAGCCATGTGGAAGTTCACTTTGTTAATGGATTCAATTAGACTTGTTCACAGTTTTGTGCCTTGCAAGTTAATCAATGTGATTTTGTCTCATAAATAAATGATAATATCTCACACAACCGGCCAGCTTCATCTTACGCACACACAGTTATTCCATTCCTCTAAAGTGAAGGGTACACTTTAGAAGATAATGTGCAATTATAGTGGTTGATTAGAAAATTAATTGTTGAAATTGTGATTAAATACATGCACATATCTATGAAATTTCAGCATTACACAGACTCTGAAAAATGTGGAAACATTATGGTTTTGGAACGGTAAAATATAAATATAAGGCGTTTTTCAACCAACATGACTTCCAAGTGATGAAAAGCTGGATCCATCATATTTAAAAGATATGTTATGGACTTGGAGAATCTAGCTGACTTGAAGCATATAATTAAGGGTCCCACACGGTGTGTGAGACTCCAAAATCTTGAAAATTTAGAGGTTCGTGAATAGAAATTTAAAATATATCTTCTTGGCATGTAATGCCGAAGGTCCACCTTAGTTAAATGGAGAAATTATTATATGATTTGATATAATAATTTGAGAATGTTATGGTCTCAGTTAATCTCTATATGACTTATAGTTGAGTTTTATGAATTTTCTCGTAAATAAAAATTTCACCTACATAGTAGCGATTGATTAAGATTATGGACATATAATTGGTCTAAGACTATGTAATAATTCGTGCTTAACCTACTGAGATCAGTTAGAGAAAATAATTAAAATTAGGAACATAAAAAATTATTGTTTGGAATATTGTGATCGATTCATCTGCACCTCTAGAACATTCTCCTCATATACACAAAAATGCTACTTCATTAATGGATGCACTTTCTTTTCATAACTCTGATGACAAATTTGATTTGTAAGCTTGATTGGAGGTTTTATAGAAATGCTAGCAGTTAAAATCCAACTGGGTTAGTTCAAACGTCTGGTTGATTATTCAAAAGGGCTTCTCTTGGGAAAGCTAAAACTGCTAATAAATTAGTCCCAGAAATTGTTATTGATAGTTTAACTTTTAAACAATATATATATATACATATATATAAGAAAGTGTGAAATAAAATATCACTTGAATTACAGGAAAAAAATGATGGTTCAGGAGCTTGGTACACCCGGTCATGGTGGGCCAGAAGTGCTGCAGCCTGTTATCCCTCCACTGTTAGGAGCCGGAGGTGTTCGCTGCTCTGTGAAGCCAGCCTCACGCTGTGCCCTCCAGTTTAGGAGCCAGGAGACCCGAGCCTTCGCCCGAGTCCCATGACCCAACTCTTAACTTGGAGTGGGCAGGCCAGCATCATGCATCTACCAGCCCAACCGAGCATAGCCCGAGCCATGTTCCATCACCTTAATGCCCCTACTCAGGTTACAAGCTAACGTTACCCAGCTCGGCAAACTGACTTGCCTTTCAGTGATTTATAAAGAATGTTTTATATGAAAACCTAGTCGATGTGGGACTTATCTCAGCCACGAGGTGAGAGTTCTTTTTAGTGGAACATAAAACGAGTGTTGTAATGGTTTACTTGCTCCTCCACAGTTATTTTCTCTATGTTATATCTTGAAAGGTTATATGTAACCCATAAGTATTGGTGTTGATGTCATGGTTGTACTTGCTCAAGTTGCAAGTAAACGATCTTATAAAATACATGGAGATGCATCCTGCACATTCGAATTTAAAGTGGCAGTCTGTGATACTTAGTTGAATCAGTATCTTTAGGTATCCCGAACGAATTGATGAAAGTTAGATGAAGCACAAGTGTGATCTGTGGCTCTCCTTGCTAGCAAGTGTGCAACAGTATTTGCTTGTCTCTTTACAAACTCCACTCTATAATTTGGAATTTGGATTCTGCACAAGTATGTTTTTACACTCAGCAATTATATCTTATCTCTGTAACATTTGCAGCAAAATTGTTAATTTTATCTATAAGTATTTTGCAATCTGACTTCAAAATAACATGAGTAAGGCTGAGATCGGTCATCCAAGTAAAAACTTTGAGCAATCCCAATGCTTCTCCCGCAACGAGTAACACATTATAGTTAATGGCAGATATATGCATTAATATATAGGGTTTATCGACTACTCAAGGCGATATTAATACTAAGGAAAAGTCCTTAGAAACACAGAATGGCCAGAGGTTCCAATCTCAAAGTTGGGATAACCATATATATAGGTTATCTTTCCATGTCTTTATATATCTCGAGTACCTAGAAAGTAAGAAACCTTGCTCTTAATTAGAATATGGGTATGTGTCATGTTAATTTATGTTATGAAAAATAAGTAGGAAAATTTTTAACATGTAAATTATTTATTATGTTTCAACTATTGATATATCTTGTATAGACAAAAGTGTTAAAGAGTAATTACTTTTAAAAATAAACTAGTTTATTGACCTGTATATCATACAGGAACGTTTACATGCCTTTATTGTGAACATATAAAAAATGTTTATTAAGTATTATAGTAGAAAAAAAATTATTGAAATTTCTAGATTCATGTTAATACGTTTTTATATTCTTATAATGTGCATATAGAAAAATAGATCTCTAAATCTTAATAAGTTTTTATATGAATAGTTTTTTATATGACTATAAATGTAATTTCATATAAAATGTTTTTCCTCGTACAGTACATTTTTATTTTATCATTTTTTGATTTAGATACTACTTAGAACTTAGGGGCTACGATCCACCAGAGATTTAGGTCACTATAGTATCTTCACCCTACTTATTAATAACTAATGATTTGTAAAAAAAGTAGATAAAAAATAATTCCTTTGTTATGAAGGTTGAACCTGTTAGCTGAATGCTCATTGATAGGGAAAAGAAAATACCAAAACATGCTAACATTTTCCTGAGATATATCAGTACCACTAAATGACATATATCAAAATCCTCATAAGATCACTTGTCACTATACTGGTCTTTAACTTGAAAAACAGAACAGTGATCACAATCATCATGAGAAACAAGTTGGTTGCGGATAATGTAAAAATCGGTGGTCGAAACTTTAATTTGGTATGAATTTCTTTTAAATTGATCATAGCTCATCCTTGCTTGAAGCATCTTCCCCCATTAGTTCTTCAAGAGAAAACTCATCCTCCTCAATTATTTCTCCATCTTTTCCATCCCATGGTTCTGTCTTTACAATTGTTGGAGTTCCTTCAATGGGCAAATTCCCTTTGCCTCCACGTCCAGCTTCTTTCACAAATTCTCTGAAGAAAATAAATAGGTAAAATTCAAACACTTGTTCATCTCAATAAGAGTGTTTAGTATTTAGCATAAAGCTAGAAGAACAAACTTACATAATTTGGTCAAGTTCAAAAGCACTCTTGAGAGGAGCATAGACAGCTTTCTTAAGGTTAAGGGCCACTAAAGCTGGATAACCATACCCTCCAACACCCACATTCTTCTCAAGATCTGGCTGCTTCCCTGCAGCTACCCATACGTAGCTGTCCACGACACAAATTCAATTAATGTTAAGAATTTGTCAACAAAGATTTATTAAAATATGCATATATAAAGGATTTGCAAAATTAATAGAATCAGCAATTTTAGATGAGATAAGATTAACTGGCAGAGTGATATTAAGGTGTGGAATCTAAGCAAAATGTTATTTTTTTACTTACCTGTATGGACTCCTTTTAAACTTCTCTGCAACTGATAATAACTGCTGAAGATATCTGTTTCTTCCCTCAGCCTTCGAATCCAAAATGTCAGGAAGGAAGGCAACAAAACAGATTGCAGCAGAACCACATTTCTCTTCCAAAATATCCTATAGAGAAGTTTCATGTAAATTATCTTAGGCAAAGCACATGTTAGGGAAACAAAATAGAGCATTTATTATATCAAAAACACAAATTAGTTAATAGAGCATTTATTCTAATAATAGAAATCATTTAATAGAATATATAATCAGTACCCTTAGGGCACTCTCATTAGTAAGATCCGTTGTCTTATATTCCTCTCTTTTAAACCAATGCACAACCAAGTAAAGTAGATAGGAGAGAAAACGCTTACTGGACTGTATAGCTCTGTCACTTCGGGAGGAGCAATGTTTGTTTCCAGCTGTTCCAATGCAAATGATTCAATAGCCGAGGCAGTTCTTGCGCCTTCATAAGGAATAGGACTATCTTTATCAGCACCAAATACCAAGATTGTTGGGAATCCTTGAACTTTGAACCTGCTCATTAGAGACTGATAACAAACGTCCTGTCAGAATAATATAAACAAAAGAGCATAATAAAAAATTAAAAAATAAGGCAGCAATTTAGAGTCTTACACTGTTACCCTTCCTTATCAAGAAGTAAGAATATATAAATTAAAAAACATGCAGTGACCATCTAAATCACCACCAAAGGAGTTTTGATTGGTTCTTATCAACTATTTAGGCATATAAGATTACCTTTTCAGCATCACAGTCAACATGGCCCAGTTTAACCTTCCCTTTCAAATTATTGGATGCTTTCTTCCACTCAGGAGCTAATTTTTTACAATGTCCACACCTTTGGGAAATAAAAGAGGATGAATGTTATTAGAGCTACAAATCTGAAGTAGGAACACTTTAGGTTCAGTCAGGTAATAGATCATGATATCAAAAATTAGATACAGGCAGCACTTACCAAGGTGCGAAAAATTCCACAATCCAGAGTTCTTTGCTTTTGATCACCAATTCATCAAAGTTGCCAGAGCTTAATTCTACTGAAGAACTGGTTTCTGTCTTTTCACTAGATCCTCCTGTTGCTTTTCCACTTAACCGATCCTTCAAAAGAGCTTTTACCTATACATGAAGATAATGAATGTATAAGGAGGCAATATTTTGGAGTGATGGTATTAAAGTTTACTACAAGAAAAAAAATGCATATTAGAAACATGGGAGAAAGACTTAGCAGTGAGTAACAAATCACAAAAATTAATTGGTCAATTACAATGTGATAGTCTGCCCATTAAGATTTTTATTTATTATTATTATAAAAAGCTTTCCATTGAGCAACGACATATAAAACATCAGTCAATCAAACATGAAACCATGAATTATAACACAAAACTGAATGTGAGTGAATTTTTTTATTATTATTTATATAGACCTGTATTTACAAGTAGTCACACAATGCTCAAACCCTAATACCAATACATCCAAATCCTCACTCTGCTTAGATTTCCTACACTACCAAGTGGTATTAAAGTTTTCATAGAAATACAAGAAATTGTTTTGTTTGTTACAAAAGAGGACATCTATATACTCTATCCAAAGTCCAACAAGACACATGCAATAACACTTCTCATAAAACATCAGAAATATTTGACCACGTTTGGGGCAAAAAGATTATAAAAAAACCCACAAGAGATCCCAACAAACCTGTTGAAGTGCAAATTCAGCAATTGGTTTGACATCTCTTGCTCCTTGGTAATCAACAGGTGGCTTTCCAGGTGCAAACACTTTTATAGTTGGAAATCCTGTAATTCCATATTCCTGTAGAGTAGGGAATCAAGAAAAAGTTACACACTCAAACACATGTGAAAATCTATATGTTTTTGAAACTTCCAAATTCAAATATAAAGTTATAATGATAATTGAAGAAAACAGCTCATAACTGAAAAAACCTACAAGGAGTACATGAACCTCATGTAAATATGCAGATGTTAAGAAGAAGCAGAAAAAGATTGTCCAAAGAGATACGAAAACTTTGGTTGCTTTACATACAGAGGGGGGGCTAGATACGAAAACTTTACACGTACAATATTCTTGCATGTAGATATGCCATAAAACAAACAAGTAATCCAAAATGGCTGAGGTGATCAGATCCAATTAATCATATTCCAATTATTTTAAACAGTTCCAAGGGCTCAAAGAATTATGAATAACAAAGCCGCGTTTTGCATCATGCTTGATCCACAAAAAGGTATTTCCAGTGTACATTATACACAAAAGTTAAGCATATAATAAAGCATCTTCGTAATTCCGAAAAAGCTGATTACAACAAGAACCAAAGAACACATACAGCATAGTCTTCATTTAACAGATTTCAACATTTCATTTATCATAAAAAATGTCATCATTAATGAAGAAATGAACAATAGAAAAACCTGAGCTAAAGACGGGTGAGCATCAGCATCAATTGCTGCCACAGTAACAACACCCTTCAACACAGTAGCTGCCTTCTCCCATATAGGAGTCAGAGCCTGACAGTGTCCACACCATGGAGCAAAGAATTCAACAAGAACAACTCCATTTGAATTCAGAACCTGCCAAGTATCCTTGTTTTCAGTCATAAAAAAACTACAACCACAAAATATCAAACTTGATATCTCTACATGCCCAGATGGATTTCAAGAGCAAAGATGCGAAATTTAACGTTTCCACGTAATACCCATTTGAAAAAAGTGTCAAAAACAGTGAGATCACGAAATGGGGCATTGGAGAGAGGGTTAAAAAATTAAACTTGATTCACCTTGGACTTGAAGTTAGAGGGAGTGAGTTGAAGCATGGGTGTGGATGCTCCATAGAGTGCGTATGAAGGAACGAGGTTGAAGATGAATAACAAAAGAGAAAAATAAACAAGAAATGGGGTTCGAAATTGAGACTTTGGCATTTTCTTTCTCTCACACTTAGCACACTGAATCTGCGCAGGGAAGAAAGAAACCTTCTTGGTTTTTCTGATCGAGGGCTCTCTATTGCTACGTGTGTCATCCAATTATATATTTACACGTCAGGCTCCCATGTTGGCAAATCAAATTTCTTTCTTGCATACTTGAAAGTTAAAATAAAGAATTTGATTAATGTTAAAAAAATATCTTACCTTTAATTCAATCCATTAAAAAAATAACAAAAAAGAAGCCTATTACCATGGAAATTTTTTAAAACCATGGTACTTTTTTATCTGTATAGGAAGAATATTTTACGTGAAAATACATTAATATTTACAAGAAGAATAATATTTAAATAAGAGTAAAAATATATTATATGATAATTATAATCCCACATAAAAACACTAATATCTTGCATATACCCTTATTAATATATTTAAATGATAAAATTAAAATACTTCCACTCAATGTATCTTTGCGAATTAGATTGAATTGATTTTAAATAAAAATTAGGATTAGTTTATAATTTAAATTTGATCCAATCTAATTTAATTTAAAGTGACTATGGTTGAATCTTTTGGATTGAATGGTAAAATATATATAATAAATAAATTGTAAAACATGATAAAAAAAAGTTAAAATGTTAAAAATTTAAAATATTTCATCTATATTTCATAGTAGAATAGATTTTCAAATATATAGTAAAATAATTTTGCAGAGTTTGATAATTATATTGATATATTTTTATTCAAGTAGTTATTAAGAAGTTATATTTAATTAAATATATTTTTTATAAATGTGTTTCATAATGAAGTTATGATAATTTTACAAATATATAAGAAACAAAATGTAAAATGTAACTGAGTTGTATTAAATTTTATAATTAAAGGTATACATATGTATAAATTCAATTTAGATTAGATTTTTATTTCAAAACTAAATCTGAAATTAGATCCAATTCAGAATTTTTTTTTCAAATTTTGTATATCGATTTTTTTTTTAAATTTTATATATTGATTTTTTTTTCTTCAAATTTTATTGGATTAAACACCTCTAGGGATCCCCTTTGCATCCCCACTAGAAATGTATTTATATTGTATGTCCTATGATTAGGTTTTTGGTTCGTTATGCAGTGTTATTTGTTAACTACTAATTGTCTGTTAAACCTCCACCCCTAGGTTATGCTGTCTTCCTAAGTCTTGCAACAAACTCGACATTTTATAGGCCTCTAGATTAAATTTAAATATAATCAACAAATTATTTCTATTACATTCAAGGTCGATACAACCCAACGGTGGCATAACTGTCATGTAGGAAATTGTACACTGCAACCAAATGTAACATTTTTGACGTAATAATGCGTATCAAAAGTCACAAGACGTGAATGAAAAATGCTATTTCCAACATTTGTGCCACAATGGTTTATCTATCTGCGTCTAAAAATGGTCTCACTAAATCTGCCTTGTAGTAGTAGCATTACAAGTATATATCCGTGTTTCCTATTAATGAACAACAATTAGGATGCTCTATAATGGAAACGAGGCACAACTCTGCACCAAACCCCTCCCCAGTTTTGCATTAAACGGAAAAGGATGGAAAAAAAGAGACTATTACTTCTTCAGCATAGACAACAAAATCTTCATGGGGATGCCTCCTCGTCAGAAAATTCATCAGCAGCATGAAACTGCTTCAAATCTGTACTTTCTGCTGGCTGTAATATTTGGAGCGGCAACTCAAACTCATGATTTTTGCCTAGGTGACCGGTCATCTCTGACTCTCAAACTCCAGTGTCCTTCGTGATTTATAAATTTAGTAGGAAGTTAGATGAATTCTAAAAGCTCGCATTTTGTATCCTCCATAAACAATCTTTTCTTAAAGGTGAGTCTGTAAATATAGCTTTTATGAAATCTTCCACCTGCAAAATCAGATATGTAAGAAACATAGTGAGAATGCATGTGAAGAAAAAGCTCAAAATACGGTTCTAATACAATATTTTTAAAATTGAATAACATGAAGGCATTTTAAAAATCATTTTTTATTTAACAAAACATACTGCTCAATCAATTGTAATACCATTCAGTTATTTTTTCCTGTAGTAGCAATTTGGTCCAAAAAATATTTCCCTTTAAAAATAGGAGTATTTGAACTGGAAAGAGAAGGAAAAAAATCAACTAAAGGAAAATGAAGAAAGAACTAGTGTAATAACGAGTCCCATCACATGAATATACAGTGAAACTCTGGGTGAAACAAATGGGATAAAGCTTCTCTAAAATGAAAATGTCTAACGTAAGCAAGGGTGTATTCATCCTTTAATTTTATCAAGTTAAATTGCAATTCACTTTAAATTAACTGAAGATAAGCTCTTTAGAGGAGCCTTGTCCAAACAAATTAGAACGTTATAAGGAATAATTGGAAAGAGAAAATCAGATTGAAGAATCTACATAATGTGTTTGTCGAAAAGATATATAATATATATTGTTAGGATATAAGGAGGGGGATCTAAGGAAGAGTGTGTTAATATAGTGAGAATACTAAGGAGTTAGTTAGTTAGTTAGTTAGTTAGAAGGATTTTTTGTGTTATAAATAAAGGGAGAAGGATAGGAGAGAGGAAGTAATCAGTTTGTAGATTGAGCATTAGCTCTTTGTGAAAGGAGAAATCCTTTGTGAAGGAGAAACCCTTGGAGGAGATTTTTCTCCTATTGTTCTGTATTTCTTTCCTATTCAATTAAATTCTTCCAGTTTCTTTCTTTTCTTTGCCATTCCAAAATTCTGGGTTCATAACAATTGGTCCGACCTGCCGGATCTTCGAGGAAGAGCCAGTGTTCTTGATGGAGGAAGGGCAAATTTGGGCTATGAAGGTGGAGCTGCTAGCATTCACGGAGACCAACCCAATTGGTTGGATTTCTAGGGCTGAAAAATTCTTTGAGATACAAGAAATTCATTCATTCCATAAGCTGCAATATGCATTCATGAGCCTGGAGGGGGCTGTGATGCGGTGGTTTTACATATGGAGCCAAAAGAACCCAGATTTAGATTGAGAATCATTTTCCACAGCTTTGATCAAAAGATTCAAAGATCAATATGGTAATCCTATCTTGGAAAGATTGAGTATCTTGAAGCAAGAGCTGACTGAGATGGAAACCATTGAAGAAATGGAGACTTCCATAGTGTTCTTCAAAGAGAGGACAAGCAATGAATCTGAGCTTAAGCAAATATTGCAGCAGATGGTGAAGAATCAAGAAATCAAGCAAGAACTCGATGGGTCATTGAAGCAGATGGTGAAGAATCAAGAAATCGAACAAGAACTCGATGGGTCATTGAAGAAAGTGTTTGTGAGAGAGACAGCCAATTTGCAGGGGTTGCAGCAGCATTCTTGCAAGGCTAGCATTTCAGGCTTAAAGAAAAAACCGCACAAGATATTGAAGAGTCAAGAAATCATTCTTGAAGAGAAAAAGGATCTTGTTTTCTTTGAGGAAGAGGCAGTCAACCCAGCTTCATCATGGGAACCACCAAACAGAAAATCATTAGGGGTAGATAATTCTATCAAAGGCTGTGGAGATGCAATGTTAATTGTTGAAAAGTCTCCCTTTAAAGACCACCCGATGTCTCAAGTTGGAAACCTCCCATGGGCTCGAATTGGATCTTTGTTTCGAACTCCAACATTATACCACATACAACATTGGGGTCCAATTGACTGCAAGGACCTTGCATCTATGGCTGACAGCTCAACCATGGAGACAGGGCTGAAGGAAGGTACTGAACCAGTCATGCTCTCACCACCAAAGCCACCAGACCTCAGTTTGCATGCAGGGACAGTGGGTAATTCCCAGTTAAGTTGCAAGGGGTGAAGTTGTCTTCATGCAAGCAGAAAATTTCAGTGTGAAATTCCTGTTTTCAGTTTTCAACCTTGAGGACAAGGTTGTTTTTAGGAGGGGTGTATTGTTAGGATATAAGGAGAGGGATCTAAGGAAGTGTGTGTTAATATAGTGAGAATACTAAGGAGTTAGTTAGTTAGTTAGAGGAGTTTTTTGTGCTATAAATAAAGGGAGAAGGATAGGAGAGAGGAAGTAATCAGTTTGTAGATTGAGCATTAGCTCTTTGTGAAAGGAGAAATCATTTGTGAAGGGGAAACCCTTGGAGGAGATTTTTCTCCTATTGTTCTGTATTTCTTTCCTATTCAATTAAATTCTTCCAGTTTCTTTCTTTTCTTTGTCATTCCAAAATTCTGGGTTCATAACATATATTAAGTCATTTTACGTCACTGGCTAATTGAAGCTCTAACATAAAATAACAATCCAAGGGCAGTGTTTAAAAATAATTAACATAAATGAAGGAAAAAAAATATATTGTCCCAATAAGGCCAAGAAATAAAGTCATCAATAATCAAATAATACCTCAGTTATTGTAAAGCTACAAGAGAGCAATTCTTTATTCTCCCAAGATGCTGTAATGGATTTTAAAGGCATATCTAATAATTCTGAGGCAAATGAAAGATGAAGAGGTTAATTGTCATGGATGAGTCAATGATAATCAAACCAACATCTTTTAAAGAAATAATTAAGAAGATGCCATTGCATGCCTGATAGTTTACGGATTTTACGTAAGGATGGGATAAGATCTTCAAGAGACTCTGCAGGGAACTCATGTAAATTCTGTTCTCCAGGGGCCAGAGACTCAAATAATGACGACAAGTTTTCCAGCATTAAATAAATAAGTCTTTGTAGCTGAAAATATGAGTGGAATAATGCTTAGACCAACAAATGAATTGCAATGGTGCAACTACAAGCATTAATCAGTTGTATTATGGTATACATTCTACCTGTAAAGTCTCCTCTGCAGCTATGTCATCTAACAGAAGTATATCTCTAGCAATTCTTGAGAAAACTGACTCTAAGACTGTACACATGCTTCTCCTGTAAGTTGAAGGCAGCAAAAGTGGCTCCCATATGATATGTACTTTTTCCAGAATGAAAACAACCTAATCAAGTACACTCAGTCATGTCATTTGTGAAACCAAAAAGACATCAACTAATACTAGTAACCTATGTAATAAATCTCTCCAAAAAAAGGGAACAAAAGAAATGAGGCATAAAAAAAACATGGAATAACAAATGGTAATGTATTGTAGACATATTATACAGACAAGAAAATTACCTGGTCTATGCTGAATTTAGCTGACTCAAATTGTTTCATCTGATGAGTATTCTGAAATCCATCAGCACCATCTATAGCCTATAACATGGGCACATGTGGAAAAGTGCAGGTCAGTAAGGCAAATGTCAACTATTAGTAAGATATCGCTAGATGCTTCAAGCATTTTAATAAAGAAAGTACCTCCTTCAAATTATAAATAACAAGCTGAACTTGTCTCTGCAATATTTCTTCTGCCAACAGCTGAAATCTTGGAGCCAAATCAACAAACACAGAATGCTCCTTCATGGAACTTGGAAAGTCTGTTTGATACTGAGAAAAGAGCATAATGCATGAGCCAAGAAAAAAAAAACTAACAAAAAAAAAGGTATGTTTTCCTTGAATTTCTCATTTGAGGCATTCCCAGTAATGTTTTAAGCAAATACCACAAACTAGCATTAAAATAAAATGTGTTAAGGATGACACCAGGAACTTAAAAAAAAAGACTTTTTTTTTGGTTAAAACTTTGAAAGAATAGTAACTTATTTAAATATTGTGAATTTACTTCATCCTCAGTTATTCAAGTATGTATACCTCAAATGCAAACCCAAGAATCTCCTGGGAGAGATAAAGACAGTCATTATGCAACAGAACGGCTACTTGATTAATGCCATTGAGCTGCCTCTCTAGCTTCACAAATCAAAAACAAAAGTTATTACTGTAAGCAGACAGAATACACAGACAACAACTAACCCAAATACAGTGGTAGCCTTGAGATATACAATAAGTTAACATCATAAAGAACATAAATCCTCCACATGTATTGGATATCATTTATAGGTGATAGGTAATCTCAACCAAAGATCAGGAAAGGTATTAATATTAGCACAAATGACATTACTCTAGAATTAATAATGATATAGGCCATAAACTTGCATTACTCTAGAATTCATCCCATAAAAGCAATCCATGATGAAAGAAATACTAAGAAGTAGTGCCACTGCTTTACATGGACTAACCTTGACAGGGACAACTACTTCATAAAGTAGTACAGCGTCTCTAGCTGTGTGATAAAATTCCAAAGCAACTCTTGTAGATGACAGGCAAACATCCTGGGCAAATTTTCATTTGCAATGATCAGCTTCACTATTAATATTAAAAAATTTGTAGACCAATAAACTGAAAATGTTTAAATGGATGTTAATTAAATTAAGAGTATTAGTATGGTTCAATAATCAAACAATTATCATTACAGTATTAGTAACACAAAAGAAAAGAAAAACAAAGAGTGCATTTTGTCATAAACTGTGTAATCCCTATATTCAAAGATGACATTATTGCAGGTTAATAGATGAGGTGAATAATATTGTTAGCAGGCCCCCTAGTTTTGAGCTACTGGAAGAGCACTATGAACCTCGGACGAAAGTAACAGGTTAGAGACTTTTGGCTGAAATCTAACTGTTATGATAATATTCCATCAGCACCCTTAACTATATACCATTCACAGGTGTTTTTCAGCGGGACCAATTCTAGATCCCTCTTCTAACTATTCTAAAACATGTTAGAACTAACTGGGGAGGCGGACTTTATTATTTTGTATACTTTTCTTTCAATTTATCAGCTGTACAGCAATTGTTACAGTCAGGCTGTAATGAGAATGACCTCTATAGGAAATAACTTGATCATGATAGACCTCGTAAAACTAGCATACATCTACTGATTGAAACAGCATATAGATAGTCCAGAGTTTATATTTCAAACAAAATATGCTGCATAGCGTAAAATATTTTCATTATTCTGGATGGTATACCTGCAGAGTCTGATGAACTAGCTCCATCAATTGTTTGGCTGCTTTGGATACTAGACATCTCTCTGATAAGAAAAGCAAATCTACCACATGGCTGGATGACTGGGCAGAAGTTTCATCACTCTTCCAAACAGAACCATCCCTTGTATACTCCTGCAGAAACATTCTTCATAAATAATTAAAAATCACAATAGCAAAAAGAAGAATTTTCCCAGTCTGGAAACTCACTTGAGGAATTGAAAAATCACATTCTAGAAGCAGATTTCTAGCTTTAGCCAAGATCTCTGTCTTTTTCTTAAATGCAAAATGAACCTCAACATTTTCAGCAAAATTGCTCAGCCTTTTATCTTTGTCATCTGATGCTGAAATGTACATAAGCTCTTTTAAAGCCGTCTCAAATTCAGATGTACATGCAATGATCTTCTGAAAGTCAGGAAGTTTTGATGCATCTGTTGGGACAACCTGAAATCAGACATCTCGAGTGACTATATGCAAATTATTAAATATGCACAGCACTTTTCCTCTGGCTTTCAGACACTACAACTAACCACTAATAATTGTTCTAGATCATAAGATAGAAAAGATTCAGAGTAATCTTTTTTTGTTGGTAGGGATGGTAGAAATCATATGCACTTGAATATTATAAGGCAACAACAGCATTCAATCCAATTTCAATTGAAATCAATGAAATGGTATTTTTATGGCTATTGGATACACATCCTTAGAGTTGTTTCAAAGCACAGGATGCATGGATATGGTCTTCGTTCAATCCAGTTTCTAATGGCATAGGGCTGAAGAGCAAACCTTTGAAAGAAAGCTAGATATTATTAGCTCTGATATCCTTGGCCATGTCAACCGTCCAAAACATCGCATCCAAGAACTTTTCTGGAAGCAAATACTTCTGTAAATAAATTTGATAAACAGCAGAATCCCTGAATAGAGAAACTTTCCATCCAAATATTCAAACTGCAAAATGAAAATTCGATATTTAGAAATAAAATAGCAGTTAAATGACAATGCTTCCTAATTTATTCAAGAAAATCCCAACTAGAAAATTGAGAACGCTGTCCATGAATAAACCAATAACACAGGCAGGCAAGCAACTCCCTCCCCTGCCAAAGATGCAGGCGGGTGTCTCTGTCATAAAATGCCAAAGTATGAGCAATAGAATTGATTCTATGACCCTAACATATCATACTCACCTTACTATCTGGTGATGGAAGTATCTTCAGTAAAGCCGATTCTTGATGCCATTCCTCGAGAAATGAAAGAGGTCGTCCATGATTTACAAAAGGAGTAATAACATACTTGATCATCAAATCAGCAACTTTAGCAAGCCCATACTCTAGAATACCAACTACCTAAAAATGACATAAATTAGAGGAAGAATAAATAAATTCAACTGAGCTCATCAATTCCTAACTTTACAACAGCACAACAGGAATAGAATAGAATGTTCCAAATAGAGTACAGGAATATAATGTATTAACTTACATCCATTGCCTCCAGAACTGTTTGTAATTGAATCCCATTCACATTCTCAACTTCTAAGTAATACTTGACTTCAACTTGATTCAAATCCCCATCAAATCGTACTGCCTTTTCCATAAAGTTCACGAGGACCTCTTGAATCTACAAACCCAAATCGAATTCCTCTAAAAACAATCACAAACTCAATAAAAATCACAAACTATCCAACCATCATTTACTATGGCACAAATCACATGAATTGATTGTATTGTCAAACATATCAACGAAAATATAATTCAACCAAAAAAACGCATTAAGTGTTCCCTACACAATTTATCATCACCAATGACATCATCATATGATCATTTATCATCATCATTATGTTTAGTTGAAAATTTTCCAGGTAAAATATACTTGGCTGAATTGAAACTTCATAAATAAGTTCCCAGATCAATGGTAACCACAGGATACTAAGCATTTTGTTTCCATACAACTGAGTACTTAGCCTTGAAATATGAAAGAAAAAAAATGAACAAAGCCATTAGTTTTTTTTTTTTTTTTATTTCACATTCCCATACATCAATGCTGATTTCCATTCCTTTCACACTCCATTGTCAATGCATTTCAAATTACCACTTACCAAAACCTATTTCAGTTTCCACATTCTGAAAGGCTTCATCTCAATCGGTACACATACAAATACATCCAAAGCACCAAATTCACGCATTAACAGATAACTACAAACCTAATGCACCAAACCGAACCACAAAAAACTGCAACAAGAAAGTAGAGCAGTACCTCTTCAAAGCACTGAGACCACTCCTTCCTCAACAAGCCATACACCAAAGGCTCCCTATCATCCTCATCACCAATCCTCAGCGCCACCTTCAACTCCTTCAACCCTTGCGCCGCGAATTCTAACCTTCCACTCTTCAACGCTTCCCTCACACTCTCCAATCTTTGGTTCAGCGCCACAACGGTTCCGACCAATCCCAGCAGCTCCTTCTTTATCTTCAGCTCCTCCTTCTTCGACTTCAACTCCGACATGACCTCGCGCACCTCGGCATCGATCGGGTGGTCGGAGAGGACGCGGAGGATGGTGGAAACATCATGGGATACCTCGCGCGATTGCGAAACGGTGTCGTTGCAAAGAGAGAAGAGGCGCGCGAAGTCGTCGCGGTGCGAGACGAGGTAGGACTGCACCTGAGAACGGATCTGGAAGGACTGCGACTCCAGGCGCTGGATCAGGAGACGGAGATCCGGCGCCGAGAGAGGGGAGTCAGGATCCGAGAGGTCCTGCGCCGAGAGGAGGTCGCGGACGTTGATCGAGCCGAAGAGAGACTCCATCCACGGCGATGGCACGGTGGCGAAGACGGCGGAGACTGCTAACGTGCGCTTAGAGTGTGTTTGTGTCGGGGTATTCACGGTGGCGAGATGGAACGTTTGGACTTTTGCTTTTGATCTGCCTGTCTCGTTATGACCCAACCCGGCCTGGCCCATAGTGGAAATTAACTTCCTCATTAATACTATTGATTTTTTAATGACATTAATTATTTTTTATAAAATTAATTTTAAAATGATGTAATTTTTGTTTGAATATATTTTTTAAAATAAATTAGTAATAAAATTTATCGTGCAATTATTTATCCAAAAAAAAAACCTAAATTTCATTCAGAATATTTTTTTTTAAGTAGAAAACAAAATAAGTACTTTGATCCTTTAATTCAATACTGAAAGAGAAAATGAAAAACTACATTAAAGCAGCAGCCCAAACAACATTTATTATATCCATCTAAATTTATTATCTTTAAAATTTTGAAAAAAAATTATTTTATTATTTTCTTTTGTATTATTTATTAAAAAATACTATAATAACAGAGAAATTGTTGTTAGACAGTAAAAAATAAGGAATTATTGACTAACACCATTAAAACAAAACATTTACTAGTACATTATTTAGTTCATGTGTGTTTGGTTTTTAGAATAAATTTCATCTTTTGTTAAATATTTTTAGTAAAAAGAAGGGTAAATAATTATTTTTGTCCTTAAATATTTAAAGCACTGATAAATTCATCCCTGAAAGATGAAAATTCAAATTTTTGTTAACGAAAGTGTAAAAAGTGCGATAAATTCATCATTCCATTAACTTATGTCAGTGACCATTAATGAAAGTGTCTACATGGCACAGAGGGATGAAAATGTCACAAAAATGATTGTCAACATGGTTGCTGATTAGATTTTGGACGAAATGTCAATAAGTTATCATTAGACTAAAATGTCAGTAATTTTCTATTGAACTTAAATGTCAGAAATTTATCTTTAGACCAAATTGTCATTAATTTTCAATTTTCAATATTTTTTCATTGGACCAAAATGTCAGTATTTTTTTTTGTGCGAAAAGGTCAATACATTTCCATTGAACCAAAATGTTATTAAAGATAAATCTGCCCTTTTTTTATCGTTATAAGCATAATAATAACAATACAATAATCACTTAAAAAATAGGGAACAATCATAAGTTAAAATAAACATAATAATAATCATAATTTGTCTGTCACAATAAAATAATTCGAAATAAACATTCTACCCGTGTACCAAAATAAACATTATAATAATGTATTAATCATTACAAATTTATCTAAATTATAATAATTAGTCACAATCTATTATAAATAAAAGACAATCATATCACATATTTCACTTATTCGAATCTTGGTGGCATGGCAGCCCTGGTGTGAGTATGAAGCTCATGTAATTCGATTGGTTCATCCTATGAAATGGTATGAGAATATAATTTGAAGAAGTGAAATATGTGATATGTTTGTCTTTCATTTATAATAGATCGTGATTCATTATTATAATCTGAATAAATTTGTAATGATTAATACATTGTTACAATGTTTATTTTGGATAATTTCTATTGTGACAAATAAATTATGGTTATTATTATGTTTCTTTTAACTTATGCTTGCTTCCCTATTTTTTAAGTGATTATTATATTGTTATTATTATGCTTGTAACGATAAAAAAGAGAGAAGATTTACCGTTAATTACATTTTGATTCAATGAAAAATTACTGATATTTTGGTCCAATTGAAAATTATGGATATTTTGGTTCAATAGTAACTTATTGACATTTAGGTCCAATAGATAATTATTGACATTTTCGTCCAAAATCTAGTCAGCAGCCATGTTGACAATCATTTTTGTGACATTTTCATCCATCTGTGCCACGTAGACACTTTCATTAACGGTAACAAACATAAATTAATGGAATGATGAATTTATCGCATTTTTTTACATTTTTTAGGATAAAAAATTGAATTTTCATTTTTTAGATATTAATTTGTGAGTACTCTACATATTCAAGAATAAAAATGATTATTGACCCTAAAAAGAATTGAAATGTTTGAATTCTTTCCTATGTTATGACTTACCATGATTCATGCACCTCCGCCCTCACCTACTCGAACCAATCCTTCCATACGCTCCATCAACGCCCAAATTTCATGCTTTTTATATACTTTGAGAGTTATAGTCTTCTTTGTCCATCTTCTTTTTCTTAACTCATAGTAATAACCACTGTTATCAAAATCGTGATCCAGATCGTACAATCGTACGATTTTACGATCCTCCCAGCAACGTGCGATCTGGATCGGAGGTGGGATCGTGCGCGAGCAACATCGAAGTAGGATTGCGAGTTGGCTCGTGGGATCTGCGATCCCGAACGATCCAAGTTGAAGAAAAAAAACTAGGTCGGATCCATGTGACCCGATTTTAAAACCCTAAATTTTTAATTTCTTTTCCAAAACGCAAGAGGACTCACCTTTCGAGCTTGACCTGCTACGCGACCTTGCCCCTGCTGCGCAACCTCCCCTACTACGCGACCCAGCTGTTGTGTGACCTTTTCCCTTGCAAGCTGCAGCTACCATCAGACTTTGGGAAGGTCTGTTTTACACTCTCTCTTCTCCCTTCTCCCTTCCCCCTTCCTTTCAGTTCTGTTTTTAATCTCTCTTGCAGCAACCAGTTCAGCTGAATCTCTCTCACTGTTCTGTTTTTCTTTGAGTTTATTTTCTTTTCAAATTTCCAGCAAGCACTTGTCTTCTTTGTTCCCTCTTGAATTTTTTTTCTTTTCAAATTTGCAGCAACCAGTGCTGAAGGAATGGCAAGTGGACCAGCTGAAGATGTTGGAGGGAGTGGAGCAAGTGGACCTTCATGTAAAATACCAAAAAATGTTGCTGGAATGAGGACTGATGTGGCATGGACTTACTGTTTTTCTATTGATGGGGATGCAAGAAAAGTCAAATGCAACTACTGTGAGAAGGTGCTCACAGGAGGGGCTTACCGTTTGAAGCATCATTTAGCGGGAACTGCCAAAGATGTTGGAGCTTGCAGGGCTGTCCCTAAAGATGTCCAAAAGGAAATGATGATTATTGTATTATCATTGCAAGAAAAGCTCGTGAAAAAATCAGGTGAATTTGAGGGAGTAGGTAGTAGCTTTCCGAAGAAGGTACTGCTACTAGTGGTAGTGGTGATATTTTCAAGAGAAAGATGAGGTCTCAAGTCACAATCAACAAGATGTTCAAGAAGAACATAAGAGAGGAAGCTAGTCAAGACATTGCTCTTTTTTTCTACAATAATGTGATTCCTTTTAATGTGGCCAATAGTGAAGAATACAAGAAGATGTTTGAGTCGGTTGCTCGACATGGTCCAGGATTTAACCCACCATCCTATCATAAAATTAGGGTGAAATACTTGAAGCATCACGTTGAGAAGACCAATCTCTCTTTGGATGATCACAAGGATTATTGGAAGAAATCTAGATGCACAATAATGACAGATGGATGGACTGATAGGAGGAGGAGGAACATATTGAACTTTCTAGTAAATAGTTCGCTTGGAACTTTCTTTTGAAGCCAGCTGACAAAATTTTCAAGATGATGGATGATGTGGTTGAGGAGGTCGGGGAAGAAAATGTTGTCCATATTGTGACGGACAATGCTGCAAATTACAAGGCAGCTGGAGATATGTTGATGCGGAATAGGAACAAGTTGTACTGGACATCTTGTGTAGCTCACTGCATTGTAAAAGCAATGGAGAAATTTCTACCGACCATAATATCTGGTCAACAAGAGGTAAAGCTACTTAGTGGTGCTCTCCGGTTCGAACTAGCAAGAGTATACTTACAAACTCAGCTAATGTTGATGCTGAAGTTGCAATGAACGATAAGAATGATATCATAAATAAAACTATTAAGTCAATGTGAGACTTAGGTTTTTCTCAATAAGTTGGGGCAATCTAGTTTTGCCAGTTTGCTAAGCATGAATATGACTCATATATGGTAGGCTGGCTTTTTTGGTTTTCTAGTTGGTACTTGGTAGCAATATCAATAATCAGTGGTAAGTTCTCAAGCTAGCTTGGATGGAAAAATTGGAAAAAAAAAGAAGGAATTGAAGTCCTATGGATGCTAAAAGACCAATCAATGAAACAAGCAACTACTTTCACCTCTTTGCAAATATGATTTCAGTTTTTTAGCATTGGTGGGCTAAGAACTGTGAGGACTCTGGCTCACATTCTGTATGAAGCTAATAATGCACTGACTTATTTGCAAAGGAAGGCTATCATGGTTCATGGAGATGATATGCTGGTATTTCGAGGGTAGTCTGTCTTATAGATTTAATGGGTGTGGCCTTTTTCTGGTCTTAGTTTTTGCTAATATATAATGGTGTAAATTACACAAACTGTACTTTCACTTCCTGAGATTTAATGAAATTGTAACAGTCATTGACTTCTTGATTTATATAGGAACTTACATAACATCGTCAAGACATTGATAATGTTAAAAGAGGCAATGAGAAACTGATATAGTGATATCTTATTCTTATGAAACATAAATTGGTTGGGTTGATGTATGTATTAATACATAAACGAAATAAATTGATTGGAAGACTAATAATACTCAAATAACACGATTGTTGCTTCTCATTTGCGTGGATAAGCTTTTAAAGTTGTAGTTGGTTATTGAAGATTTATTTGTGCAATATAACTTGAGTCCCTTATATTAACAGATGGATATCTAATTACCACATTTTCATTCCTTTTTTTTACACAACAGAGAGAGATAGAGGTTGGTTCAGTCCAAGGGTTGCATACACCAAAATATTCCAAAATTCAAATTATAAGCCATAATAATGGATGGTGGGCCGCCAGTTAAGTTTTCAATCATTTAGTCATGCATATGATTTATCACAATTTTGTGTGTTAAGCAGCCTAACTTGATGCAGCATATAAACTCTCATTGGTATCTTTTGTGGTTGCTTGCTAGCAGTTTTATATTTAGTTTTGTTATGAAAGCGCAAAAAATGGCTTTATTAGTTTCATAGTTAGGTGCTGGTTGTACTAATGTACTTTCTCAAAAGTCAACAGTACGTTGTATGACATCATAATAAACTTGACAATTACAAGTGATTGTGACTTTGAGGAAATGTTCATGTACCGTTTTGGTTTTTAAAGAACATTTACATTTCAAAAGCGATAGATGCCCTAAAAATGGTGTCTAATTATTAAGATACTGATAATAAATAATAAAGAGTTAATATGAAGTTATTATCATCCACCTAACTCGTGAAACAGAGTTTGGATGAATTTAAGTTTAACAAGTGAGTTCATGGTAAATTGATTAATTAAGTTTAGATAGTTTCTTAAAGTGAATTTGGCAATGAGTAGGCATATGATTTTGCCTATAAACAATTTCATCTCTTAGTAAAAACAGGAAATTATCTCTTTCGGAATCTGACATTTTGAAACCATGTATAGATATTACAAACTATAGACCCAACATAGTAGGACATATATATATGTGAAGGAAAACATACATGGAGGACACTGAATCTAGTAAAGTGCCTGAAAAGTATAAATACTATATATATTGTTCAAAACAAAACGACTTATTTCTAATTATCAGCACATCATATCAGAAGGTGAATGTGCTGTATTGACATTTTTATATATGTACACATCGACATGCAGTCATTCATAGAAAGCCCAAATGGCACTTTATGACGAATGTGCAAACATGAAGAGATACCAGTACATAAATAAAATTTCACTAGTAGTTATTAATTTCTTTATTTTAAGAATTGATATAAAACACGCAGCACCACGTACTTTGCAACGATACTATTTGTCATCTCAGTTGGATGGAAAGAGTCCCAAAACACATATTTGGAAGCATCTGTGCAACTGAACATTTGGCCCCTGCTGCATGCATAACCCATCTCAAACATTCCAGTAGCACAACACGCCACTGAGGTCGATTCAAACCCTGTAGAGAGAAAAATTAATTAAATAATGCACATCTCATACTTAATTTTATATTAAGAGTTTGACAGATGTGTACTCAGTGTATATTTTTATACAATTAACTAATCAGAACTTAGTAAAAATTTTAAGATAATTATTTAAAACTTAACAGAATTATTATACATTTTATAGTTTGTAGGTTTAAATATGTTTCAAGTCTTGATAAATGATTCAATTTTATTTGGGATCTTTAATAAAAAACTTATTGTTTTGAATTCCCAATATATTAAAAAATTGATTTTGAGTCATTCTCATCAATTAAGTGATGATATGTCACTTTACAAGTTTGATTTTTTCAACATTATCAACAGTTGTAATAATGTCAAAATAATATATTTTTAGTAGAAATTAGAACAAAATTCGATCATTTACAAGATATCTTAAAAATATTTAAGCCTAATTTGTAATTATTAGATGACTATAAAAAAATTATATTGTAAATGCATATTTTATTTATTCATATCTTATTGATTTTATCATTGTTATTATTAAAGATAGAAACAGTGTATAAAACTAAGAATGAATCAGTGGAAAATTGTAAGGGGGCATAGTGGAAAAAAAATATTTGGGAGGAGGAGGGTGCAAATTATCTAAAACAGAGAAAGGGAGAAAGAGACAATATTATCTGAAACATGCATGCATGGTTTATGATAACAACATACCATAAAGTTGAGGTCTTTTAATGATACTCAACATAATGTAATACGGATTAGAAAACACCAATTTGAGTCCAGGGAGCTCTTGGTTGAGCTTAACGGTCAAATTCTTGAGCCTATCATTGAACTCCAATGCTATGTTATTGTATCTTGCAACACAATCATTCCCACCAGCAATACTTGTGGTCCTTTCTAGAGGCAAGCATCCCATGGGAGGTAACCCTCCTAGGGAAATCTTCCTAGCACCAAGACCATAGAGGCTCCTTGTGAAGTTCTCAGCTATGCCAGCAAGAAAAATTTGGTACTGTTGGGGCGTGAATTGAGATGCCCTACCAGGCATGGTGTAGTAGTTCTCAAGGAAGTCATTTGTTCCAAGACTCATAAGGTGTAATGCTTCAGCTATGGTATCCTTTGCCTTGCTTTCACCAAGATATGCACTTAAATTCTTTTGGTATCCCTTGTAGTACTCTAATTGCTTCCATAGTGGTATCACAGACTGCAACCAAAATTGTAATTTGCATAATTATATTATATGTTGGACAATGGACTCATAAGCTTCATTTTTGAATTTCAGATTTTAACAAAAATAAAATAATGACAAAACAAAAAAAAGTATTTTTTTTTTTTTAGTTTTTCCTATTTGTTTGACAGAGAAGAGAAGAGAAACATAGGAGAGGCAAAGAGGAAAGTAGCAGTACGGAGGCAGTTGAAAAGATAGAGAAAAAATTATGTGATGTAACTCTACATATGTACAATCTTGTATATCAAATTTAAATATATTCTTTTGAAAGTGACATTATTTTTTTAGATTAATTTTACTCAAAAATTACTTTTTTTATTAGAATTCATTCTTAAATTTAAATATTTTACATAAAATTTAAACATCTTTATTAAAATGTTAATTTTTAATCTATATTATTTGTTTTAGATTTTTCTAAGCTAAATTCATATTTTTTTTATCGTAATTGATTTTTTAACACTTTTAGTTTATAATTTTAAATTTGACTTAACTTTAAAATATTTATATTTTATTTATTCACTAAAATTAAGTTAAACCAAACATGCATATATAGAATGGAAATAAGGGATTTAGCTTCTCTAAATTATGGATAATTCATTTCAATGAATAAATAATAATTCCTCTAAAAAAATGATAATTATAATGGTCGATTTTTTTAATTAACGGTCAATATTTTAATAACATATATTATAATTTGTTATCATAAAAATGTTGTGATCTATTTGGATCGATGAGAGGAAAGAAAAAAAAATATAGGTGATGATATTTTTTTTATTGAAAAGGAAGTAAAATAACAAAAAAAAAGTTAATTTCTATAAAAAAAAATTAAATTTGAAAATTTATCTATCTCTCTTTCTTTTCCTTTGAAGCAAAACAAGAGAAAAAGCTAAGTAATTTGAATTAATTTTATATGTCTCTTATAAAAAAACTATATGTGTCTATGTTTTGTTCATTTATTGAAAGCAAACAAAACATTATTTTCTAAATAGAGATCTATAACAGTATTAAGGATCATGTTACTGACAAGAGAGAAAAACATAACTATGAAAGATGATATTATGTGATACAGAAATAATAAAGAAAAATGAAAGATATTGACTAACATTTTAAGGAGAATGATTGTAAAAAAAAGAAAATTAAGGAGAATGGAGTGTCTAAAAATCATTACTTTTCAAAAATAATAAATCTGAAGAAAAGAGAGATATTATTGAAAAAGTAAAGCATGCATAGTTCCATTCTTGAAAAGGACATAAATTACCAGCACATCTGAAGTTGCATTATCATAACCAGTTGCTGCAGAAGCAAAAGTGACCCCACTTGCAAACTGTGAAATATTATACTTAGGATCCAAGTATGCTGGCACATAAGGTTTCAGCCCAAAAGACTCTGATATAAAATCCGTAGGTATTCTCCCATTGCAGAACCTCCCAGTGGCTTTTCCACCTTCAAAGTCACGCCCATATGGCTGGAAATTGCTCCGTGCAATGGTGGGGATAAAGTTGTTGTTGCCGGCGTCGACGGAGGAGTCGCCGAAGACGATCACCGCGGAAACCTTGGCACTAGTCTCGGCCACTAGGGAGAGCAAATGGAGAACCACAATGTGAGAGCATAGTAGTAGTGTTGTTGTTTTTCTTTGCCCTTTTTCCATTGTTGTGAGTGTATGTATTGTTGTAGGGTGACTTTGGAGTGTGCTAGGGAAGTGAGCTTGTGACAAAATAAATAGTGGTTAGGACTATTAATAGAACTTTCATCTTTTGGTGTTTGGGTGAAGAAGTTGTTGGAAATCATAATTGCCAAGACAAGAGCACAGATCTATATGGATGGGACGAGAATTCAAGGTGGGGTAATTAATGGTTGTTTACATTTTACATTTCTTTTTTTGAAAAACAGTTGATGCATTTGTGTGTGTGTATATATATAACATAAAATAAAACTTTTTTCAAAGAAAAAATAAGTATATTAAATCAAACTGAATGAAAGATACAATTAATACGTAAAAGACTATGATAAAAAAATTGAGGACAAACATAATAGATTTAGATGTCCTAAGTAAAGAGTGGACAATTTAATTAACTTATCGGGGTTATGAATTAAATAATACAGTTTTTAAAATAGAAAATTTGGCAAACAAAAATCATTTTACCAACAAATTTTAGTATAGTTGATAAGAAAAAATATTCATATATATTTTTATAAAGATATGAATTTAATTTTAGTTATCAATGTGAAAATATAAATAATTTATAAATACATTTGTTATTGAATTTTGATGACTCTTTTGATTTTAGTGAGTTTCTAAGATTCAACTCACTTTAATTTTTTTAATAAAAAAATCACTTAATTTTTATTTTTTTCACTTAGAAAATTTATAAAAGAAATTGTGAAAATATTTTTTTTTATTACTAAATACTTAAAAAAATTAAGAAACAGGTGAAAATAATATATTTTTATAAACATTAAAAAATATATTAAGCAAAAGAGCTGGATACCAACCTGTGCTAAATATGACGCGTGTCATCATGTGGATGACCCTGAGAAAAGATGGACTTGTGCTATGTATATCATAAATCTTATAATGCGAGATTTTAGGTGATGAATTCATGTGAGTGGAAAAATAAATACAAACATATTAAATGAACAGATCTTACAAATTTTCACTAGACCCTACAATGTATTTGTATTTCTCTCATGACACCATGTAAAAGACTGACGTATAACGTTCAATTCACACGAAAAAGTCTTAATTCCGCAGAGAAAAGAACTACTAGGATGACCACCCAACGTACAAAATTTACTTAGAGTTCATTTATATACACTATATACATGTCACAATTTTGTTAGAGAAATATGCATGATAGAGCTAAAATATTAGGAGATCTCTAGGAGATCTCTATTGGAGAACTGGAACAAGTAAGCTATATCTATCATTATTTTAAGACAGTATACTTATCACATCTGTATTTATATAGAAAAACAGGAAGGTTTCATAGTATATATCATGGCCAACAGCATTTGGTGTGTTGTGTGAAGTAAAACTTATATGGTATGATACAAGCTCTCAAATAATGCTACAAAAATTTCGAACTTTCTATGGTCTAACATAATTTTTAGAAGACTTTGTCATACCACTACTTTTGTGAAAATCTATAAAAATGGTGAATCCATCGATCGTACCAGTATTTACATGTTGGTAATACGTTGATTGTTGAGAAAATTAAAAATGAGGTCACTTGTTCTCAAGAAAACATCGAGCAAATTATTTGTCATAAAAGATCTTAATTAGTGCAGTGAAAAAGATTCTTGGAATACAAATACTTCAAGAAATAATAGTTAATTAATATCTTCAAAACTATCCTCCAAGACCCAAGGAGAAGAGGGTTAAAAAGTAATGGCACAGTAGCAAGCATGTTCCTACACATATTTACAACACATTTAGAAATATTTTCTTAAAAACTGAATTATTTCATTTATTTGTCATATATCAAAATTTATTAATTCTTTTTTTTTTTGTCATCCTTCTAGATTGTGTCACCTAGTCAGAAAGAGGGAGAACCTTCTTGCAAATGAGAGTCATTCTGAATTGGTGTAAAGCTGAACATATATGACTCACACCATGCAAAACTATTAATAAGTTTGTGAGTTCAAGTTGTCCACTTCCATTGCATGTGGATTGATGAATTGCATTCAACCAAATTCTTACATTAATAAAATGGTGGAAAATAAATGGTAGTAGCTGCGCGAGACCACAATCACCACATTTTTATATCCTTCTATAAAATTTTCAGGTGATCGACAAGAGTCTTTTCTTGTTAATTTCAAGGTCATGATATATCAGAAAACTCAGCAACTATTTGTAATTATATTATAACTCGTCTCTAGACAAAGGAAAATCTTAAATTTTTATATATTTTTAAATATCGTATTTTTCATGATTCGTGTTGCTTATTAATTTGTGTATATTGTTTGAATTATAAAGTAATTAATAACTTAATATATGTTTTTATTTGTAATTATATATAAGTATTTTTTTATAATAAAAAAATGGAGAGATTCCTCGTAAGTTTCTTGACCACAACATAAATGTGATTGGATTTTAAAAATGGAGAGATTCGTAATTTATACATTTGAAAATGGGGAATCAAATTTGCACATCCGCTACAGTTATAATGGACTAAAAGTAGAATTAAGTCAAATAATTAAAAGACTAAATCTAAATTTGAATATATTTTCTATAGATTAAAAACATCTTTAAGTTAATATACATCACAAATTATGATAAAATGGCTTTCTCTAATAAAAATACTCTTATTAACAAATTTAAAAGTAATTGTAATTGAAGTGAGATATTAACAAATAAATATATGTTTAGAAAAAAAATAGTTTTTATATATTTTTAAATTATAAATATTTAGAACAAAATAAAAATACTTAAAGCAATATATAAGATGAGATAAAGGAAGTAATTTTATGGATAAGTATTCACTCACTTCTATTTTTTATTCCTCATATTTTTTCACCTTCCTCATACCAGTTATATCATTTAAATTATAGGCAAAAAAATTAAAATAATGCTGTTTTAAAAAATATTTACACCAATAATGCGTTTTGAAAGTTAATTCCGAATCTACTGCGGCCATTCGCGTAGGGGAGAAACGTGATCAATCACGTCAAGGTACGACGTG
>CM023942.1:21517630-21531015 GCA_013407115.1 Glycine latifolia | reverse complement strand
AATTGAGGAACTGAGTCACGTCCTCCATGGACGTGATTGAAGCTGGGTCGCGCCACCAGTGGACGTGAATGGACCTCTATCACGTCCTGTGTTGACGTGATTAAACACGTCCTCCACACACGTGAATGCGCCTCTTTCCCGTCTGCCATTGACGTGATTAAACACGTCTATCTTGCACGTGATTGCTCCTGCAACTCGTCTGTGCATGACGTGATTCATCACGTCCACCCATCACGTAAAGCACAGCAGTAGATTCGGAATTAACTTTCAAAATGCATTATTGGTGTAAATATTTTTTAAAACAGCATTATTTTAATTTTTTTGCCTTAAATTATATTATAAATATAAAATTAATTAATTTATAAGTAATTATGTACGTAGCAGTATTTAGCGACTAAATTCAAGACTTTTAGCGTGATGACTGTGAAATTGAAAAACGAGAGATATGGAATAAAAAAATGATAATTTTTGTACTAATAATTTACATACAACATGATATTTAATTCAAAATTCAAAAATAATTCTAGGGACCAAAAAGATATTTAATGTGTTTCTTAAACTACTTCTTCCTAAAAAAAATCTGCTTATTTAGAAAAGGGAATCCATTTGTTTCTTAAAAAAAAGTTTATATGAAAAAAACTTATTTTAAAGTTGTTTTTTAAGTTTAAATAAACTCACACATTAAGTAATTAAATTCATAGACTAAAATGTTTGTAAATAATTAAGTTTAAGGATTAAAATGACAATAAATTATTAAGTTCATAGATTAAATTAAAAAGTCAATTTTTAGATATATGACTATCACTTAGATGAAACCTGACAATAATTAATTGTGATGTTATTACTATATATGTCATGTAGACGTACGAGTAAAGGATAATCTATTACACTTTTAAAGTATTTATAGACTAAATTTAATTTTTTTTATCTTTCAAAAATTAATATGTTATTCTCTCACACTTTAAGAGATCAAAATTGATATTTACTCAAAAATCATTCAACTCATCATAAAATTGATAATTTACTAAAAAAATCCCACCTGTTCATACATAAGAGACGACATTGTTCCAATCTCACATTCCATATTACGAATGCATGTTTGACTGATTCCAGCACCAACTACCACCGATCGAAAGAGAGAGAGATGCAACGGCATTATTAATTAGGCAGCCATGTGTAGTTGCAACTGCCCAAGGGACAAGTTAGTTCCTGATCCATCCGCTCTTGGCCTATATATGCCATTAATTCAATGCTACTCAACGGGAAAGGAGGTGACAAGATTTATGTATACATTGCTCTCAATAAATGAGACCTTGCTTGCTCTTTGTTTTCACAAAAGAAACCACTAACAGTAAGCTAGTGTACGTGTATCATAAATCATGCATAACTCAAGTACGTACTAGTATTACGTACGCAGGAATTATGCACAATCCTTTCCTCAATCTCTTAACTATATATATAGTTATATATTCTCAAGAGTGACCACAGTTAATAAATTCGTGAATATATTGCATGTACGTGTACAAAGAATTGCATGAAAGCCTTTCCATGATTTCATCAATGCCACTTTCAATATTTACAGTGGACTTTCTCGTTAGTTATTTGGCCATTGGTAATATAGATAGAAAAGTCTTCACGACAATCTGCATGTAAAGAACGAGAAAAAAAATTGAATTTTCGACATGGTTTATATTACTGATAGAAAAGTCCTTGATAATCTGCATGGTAAGAATAAGATTAGGAAAAATTTTTATTTTTTTAAGAATTTAATTTCCATGTATTATTATAAATATCATCTATATTTTTTTACATTACTAATCAATTAAAAATAATCTAAATATAATTTTAAAAATAATTATATTATAAAAACTAATAAATTTATCTTACATAATAATTCTCATTTACATGATTATATATATATATATATATATATATATATATATATAAATCTTTATAATATCAATATACCATAATTAAATGCTATCATGTTTGTATAATAAAAGATTATGATTAAGCTGAAAACATTCTTCTCCATAGAGGGATCAGGTCTGAATCAAGCATCCTTAATTTGTAATCCAGTTCGTATGATGAATAATTTTTTGTTTAAAAAGTTATTAACATTGTTCAAATGTCAAATTATATTTTTACTTGAATGGCCAAACAGTACGGACTCTACCTTGCTACTAGAAGGTGCTATATGTAATTTACCGTTGTCATAATAATTCTCACCATAGATTTGTTTTAGCCTTTTAGAAGACAAAGAGGGTGAATAATAGGGACACTTCGGGGATTGCAGTTGACCTTTTGAAGCATTCGAATACATTGTCTTCTTTTTTTTTTCGTCTCTTTAAATTAATATGATTGAGGTCATGTAAATATAAGGATTTTTTTTAATTTTACAATTTTTTTTATTCCTACAATCATTTTTCACTTTTCTAGTTAGTAATATGTTTTTCGTCTTGTAAATATAATATTTTTCTTTTACAAAATTTAGTTATTAATTTTTATTTTTAGCATCGGTAAATATAATAATTTTTGTTTTTAATCCATATTATTACAAAATATGATGCACTTTTACATGACATTACAACTTATCTCTCTATATTCAGAAGAAGAAAAATCTCTCTATTCTTTTAAATTTTATTAGCAGTGAGTTATTGACGTAGGATTTATGATGAAATTCACGTTAACTTATAAAGCAAACTTATGATTGTGAAGCATTTACTTACTATTGCAGGAACCAAAGTTAAAAGAACGGGTGGAAGAATGATGCACCTTTCCATATGTAAAGGTATTTTTATGTATTAACTATTATTTAATAATTTTTGTATTCGAAGGTGTGTTTTATATATTGTTCATAAATATTAAGTTATTTAAGTATTATATTACACTATTACTTACACATTTTTAAATTTAATGGACTAGTTTTTATATGACTCAAATATTATTAAAGGAGTAATGTGCTTTTCCTTTTGGGCGATTATGCAGAATGTTCAAATCAGAACTCGCTTAAATACTTGTGTTGATTTCTTTAAAAAAAAATCTAGTTGTTTTGATGAAAAAGATTCTATGGTTAGTTGGTAAAATGTTTAATATATCTTGTACACCATTCCGAATTGCTTTGCATTTCTAACAGATCTGAATTATTAGATAACCTGTTCATACAGACGGCTAGCATACTATTGGAAATTAAAAGCGTTGATCGCGGGAAAAAAAAATGGAAAATTAATAGTTAGAGCACGTTAAAAATATTCTAACATTGTCTCAATCACAAAATTTTAAAATATTGAGACTTAATTCATAATTATCAAATATAAGCGCCTCAATATTAATTTAACATTTGAAAAAACAAAAAGAGATAAGTGTTGGAGATAAATATGTATGTCTAAGATTTAATTTATCATGTTATCAATTTTAGTGAATAATTATTCTTTATTTTATTATCATATTTATTTTTATTAAATTATTAATTTAACAATTCTTTGATTAAAATTAGAGAGTTGATATCATGATAGAGACTATGATAATGAAAAAAGAATTCTTTATAATTTTAATCTAAATTGCTTTATATCGTAAAATTATTACGAATAAGACATCAATAATATGAATAGATCAATATATATGTAATGATATTTATTGAATAAAAATTAATACATCTCATTTATTAAATTGTATATGTGGATGTCATTATTTATCTGACTCAATTAAGAATTATTAATAGTTAATATTATTTTGATATGTCAATAGGAAGTTTCCAATAACAAATATCATATTTTTCTTTGATTTGAGATTATCATAACAATTAACAAGTTATTTAATGAATATTAAATACAATTAAATACTTGTAGAATTAATGCTTAATCAAGAAGAAATTCATCAATTATAGGTAATGAGTTTAATCTCTATAATAGAATTAAGATCTTGGTTAGGACAATTGAATGAAATAAGAAAAAAGTTTTTTAAGTCATTCAGGGATTAAATATAATGTGTTAAATTATTAGAATTTGACAATAATATTATACTCTTAAGCTAATCTTGAGCTGTAAATGATAAAAAAATTACATTATTCTTCTATTGATTTTTGAATGTAAAAGATGTTATTTTATACTATCCGGATGTTAAAAAGTGCTGATAGACACCTACCTTGATTAGTATTAAACATACAAAATCACACACAAATGAGTGTTCCAATCTTTGTAAAAGAAAATAATTTATTTGATAATTAAATTAGAGAATTTAATTTTTTAATCAAATAAATATTTTAGTGAAACATTATTATATTCTTTGCTAGCATCAATAAGATAAGTAATATAAACAAAGAATATTATTTTATACATGTAGAAGTTGTCTATAAAATAAGAATAAGATTCTATTACTACATATCAAGATCAAATCATGTGATTATTTGAGAATTATCTTTACTTGATATCATTAATATCAGGAAGTTTCTTAAGATAAAAAAATATAAGATTGTTTTTATTTTTAAATATACAAATAAAGATATATGAAATTATTTTAAATAAAATCTCTATTTTTTTTAAAAAGGCCCACATCTATATCTCTTTAACATTATAAATAGAAACAATTACCTGATAACGTGTACAAAAAATAAAGAGAATTTGCTCTTTAGATTTTTATTTATCAAAAAATTGAAAAGAAAAATTGATTTAAATGTGAATACACAAATACACGTAGAATCTTTACACTATCGGGAAAAAAATTATTATTTCAAGAACTCATCAATAAATACACATTTGATATATTATTTGTTTCCATATAATTTAGATACAAATAAATTCTTTTTTGTTAGGTAGTACATGTTTTGAACACCTTTTTTCTTTCAATAAGTCATTCATATGCACGAAAATGTCAACAACATTCTAGATAACATTTATATGTATAAGAATCTATCACTATCCATATAATTCAGACATCATATAACGCCAGAGTCTTTGTAAGAAAATATTTTTTTTTAGGGTTCGTGGGCAGAGTTTACACTCTCGACTCCAACCTTCCTTTCACATGTTAGGAAAAAAACCAAATCCAACCTGATTAAAACTAACTTTTTTTGTCAAAGTAAGTCAGACAGATACCACCAAATTCATAATTAGATTTAGTGGTAAGTCATTACACACTTAAGCAAGGCTATAGGTTTTCATTAAAGAAATGAAAGAAATTAACAGATAAATTAACATTAGTAATTTAGAGTTTTTTTAATTCCTATCTAATAGTCATCTCTATTTAATTCGAGTTAAGATGAATGAACCTACTTAAAAAAACTAAAATGCTCTTAAAAAAATTTCAAGACTTAAACTTTATTATTTTATAAACAAACTATCTTCTGAAATTTTATAATTATAAATTGACTAATCTGTGAATATTAAAAAAAAATGAATAGTGCAAATATTCTTTACACTATTACGTAATATAAGTTCCGTTTATGTCGTTACATTTTTGGACCATATGTCGCTACCGTTTTGCATTTTCTTTTTTGGGCATCAAACCAAGAGCACTGGTTGTAATTGTGGGTGTTTTTTCTGCACTTATGGAATTGCATCCTGCACTTTTCATCATTCCGGAAGTAATATGCGAAGTGCATGCAATATGGGTAGCACAGGAAGCAATTGCCTGTAATTGTACCTGTTTTGAACTTTGGGCCTATGAAATATTAAATGGGTCTTGTTTGGGCTGCACACTATCCCTGCTGCCATTTCCATCACGTGGATCAAGCTTTTTTACTCAAATGTAATGTAACCCTATGTATGACTGCTGAGATGTTAAAGGGAAATTAAAATTTAACTCTAAATTTAATCATAGTTATTTTTCTTGTTGCATAACTCAATAATACGAATTATTATTCTAAACCAATTCAAATTCTCAGAGAACTGGAATTGACATTATTATTTTAAATTACAATTAAAACTCCATGCGCCAAACTGAATCTAAGTGAAATGTGTTGGCGATTTGTTGAAGAATCGAATGTTTTGTTTCACAAGATATAGGGGACCTTTTTGACATATTTCACCTTACAGTGAAAAATTAAGGTAAGTATAGGAGAGGAACTAACTAGCTTTTTTCAACGAAAATAATGTATGCTGTTCTTGTCAACAACCTACAGGTATTGCTAGCTAGCTAGCGAATCGATCCTTAGATAGTGATAGTGTAAATTATGCTGCCGGCGTAAAAAATTCCTTAAACTCATGATCGAGGGCCTTATTTTTATGATGCTTCCACAGAAAGAATGGTAGGACTTAAACCCCTTAATCTATACTTTGTCTTAGGTAGAATTCTTCTTATATATGTTCATGATGCACAGGAAACACGCACTTATAGATGTCATAGGTAGATTTCTATTTTGAGGTGCTTTGAGCCAGTTTTATATCTAAAATTTAACATAATATAAAAGTAGTTTAATTCATATGAATGTGGATGATGGTTTCTTGAGGTCTTGGAGAAGCCTGTTATTGATGCTTAATTTGAGGTAGAAGTTGGGGTTTTGGACTAGTAAATGTCTCTTTATATTATAATTTCTGTGTTGATCAGTAGCTTGTAATTTCTATTATGTGTCCTTTTCGTTAATTGCCAAGGAAGGTTTTAAATATTTTGACTCGATTATGGGGTGGTAGCTAGCTAGTGAAGATAAAGAGGAAGATTGTCTTGAGTTAGTTGGAAGATGATTATAAGTCCAAAAGGAATGGTTAAATTTACACCACTTAATTAGCAAAATGCAGGTGGTGATTGCTGTTTGAATCAAATGGTTATTAGATAAATATTCTTTGTTCTATGTATGGTCATTTCAATGCTAGTTTGACAAATTTTGTCAGAAGTTTTAATTGTGAATATTCCTCCATTTGATGGTGGGATATATGTATGTATGCAAGCTGAACAGTTATGAAATTTAATTTATATGGTAATTGGTTTTCCTCTTGTTTGAAAAGGACTGGTTGTGGTACCTATGTTAGATACTAAGATGATATTTGATTGGGAAATGCTAACTTTGAAGATCTTTTCCCTAGATTGCATCGTGTTTCTGATTTTAGATGCAAGGTAATGGGAGGTACGTGGTTTGTTTAATATTGAGTTTGGTTGCTTAATTGGAAGAGGCAGGCTCCATCATTTATAGGAGGAAATCTCGATGTCTGAATTGCTTCACATATTGAGGTATGTGGTCCTAGCCAGGGATATGTATGGTATGATATGTGGGTGTGATATTTGGAAATCTGTGGGAAATTTCCATCTAAATGTATGCACATATATATATGCGGTTGCGAAATAGCTTTTCATACTTGTTCAGCTTTTTTTTCTAATTCTGAGTTTACCATATTTAGAAAGTTTTAGAAATGCTATGCCCCTTCTTGAGTCCTAATTATAAGCTTTCTCTTGGCAAATCATTTGGAATCAAATCCTAACTAAAAGTAGTTTACTCAAAAGGAATGTGATGATTGTCTAGCAGGACTGATCTTGTGTTTTTTTTTTTTGCCTTTCATAGTGAAGTACTACACAATACACATCAATCTCATCATGCTAAATTGCTAACATGCACGTACCTTGTTTCATGAAGTTTGGATTCTCATGGTCAAGTGTTAAGGTTATAATATTGGGTGCATGTGACACCTTTTTTTTTTCCTTGATTGGGGTACATGCAAAACAAGCTGGACAAATGCTTTGGCATGCAGCTAGTTGATCTCTTTGTCTTTGGTTTCCATCCACTTTTTTACGCTTTTGGAACTAATATAGGTCAGATCATGGTAATGGTTGTTTGGTAAATTGGCCGGGTCTTTATTTTTTTTCGTTCATTAGTATTCTATATGTTAGGCTCACACTGGTTTAATTTCCCTTTTCTGGTTTATTTCTGAGGTTGGCCACAAATTTGGTTTATGTTGTTTTTTATGCAGGTTCCTACGGTTCTCTTCTTTTATATTAGGATTGTAATACCCCCCCCTTCCACTCTCGTAATATAACTAATTTAGTAATTTGCCTATAAAAAACAAAAAAACTTATATTATCAAAAGTTATGATCCACACATATAAAAAAAGCCAAACATCAATAGACAATAGTTGGCAAAGCTAAACAAGAATCAATGGAAGAAAAAACCCAAGCACAGTATAGCATGGGAAGGTACCAAAGGTCAAATGTGGGTGTACATGACTACATGATTTCAGGTGTTAATTTATTTGTTATAACAATTGAACACACAAAAATTAAAAGTATCCATATCAAGCATGGCAACCCGACATTAAATCTCGCTATTTGTATTTTTTCATGTCGCCCTAGGAAAGACTGTGATCTTTCAAATGGAAAATAATGGATAACCATCATCTATAGGTTGCTAGAAGCTTTGGAATCAAATAACTTGAGACAATACGATTTGTCTTCTCCGTAGGATGAAATGCATCCCAAAACACGTACTTTTCGGCGTCTGTGCATGTAAGTGGATTCTTGTCACTGCACAAGTAGCTCATCTCAAATGTTCCTGTCGAACAACACGCCTTCTCTACAACCTCAAATCCTGAAATTAATAATATCCACATCAAGGTCAAGATTTCATGTAGTTTTTGTGGTAGTAATTTCAAATCAAGAAATTTATATAAACTGAAAGAGAAACAACATTTTACATGTTATATTGTTAGTGCATATCTATGAGATCTCTTGAAAAAAAATATGCATGTGTAGTAACTCTGTTAATAAATGTTGTGTGAAGTCTGGATACAAAATTAAACCTGCGGAATTCGCCACTCTGGTTGGTTGATATGCCACACTGACACACTGTCCTTGTGTATTGGAGGTTTTCTGCCTCTATAAATTAGTATTAATGATGAGAAGTAAAAGCCAAACCTAAAAGTTGTGTATTACACACGAGATCCCTTACTGGTCACTCTTATGAACTTGTACCAGTTAATGCACGAAATATGTACGGGATGAGCTTCGGTGGCCATAAAGAATTAAAGATTTAGAATTAAATGTTGTGTTTTCTTTCTGTTTAATAAAACTTTAGGTAATTAGATGAGTACTCCTATAGCTCATATGATAAGTTGTCAAGATTTCAAGAATGCTTTTAAAAATATGTACAGTGTTAGCCACAAATAAAGTTAAGTGTTATCACATCAACAATAAAATTTGAACTCGCCCACATGCTTATGAGATATAATGGGAATTATTTAATTATTTATTTATTGTTTGAAGAGAGTCAAAACGGACTTTGAAAAAAGGGAACATCTGCTGCAAACACGCATACCGTTTTGACATGCATTGTTTCAATCAAGAGAACGGCACCCCGTTGTTTGGTACATGCATTAATTATGCAATTAATTGCAGTAGTGCTTTATGTTATTCGCACAGGTTAGATACGGAAGTTAAAGCACATCACATGTATGATGCGTAAATTTCATTAATTTAAAAGCTACTACACATTTCTCCAAAAAAAAAAAAGCTACTACACAATAAAAAAAAGTGTTTTTTTATAATAAAAAAATTATGAGTTAGATGCCATTTTTTATTTTAAAGATAAAAAATGAGACGGGTAATTTAAATAAGATATTATCAATTTTCTACGGTTTCTTGTCTCTACTAAAAACATGGGCATTGTATTTGACCTACTAGTATTAGTTTTTTAGGTCATATTTGACCTATTAGTTTGAACTGTTTTATGAGATTTATTTTTTAACATGGATGTTTTTTAATTCAATAGATTAAAGATTAATCTCGTCATGGTGTATAATTGTAATTAGTTTAAATTTTTTTATAAATGATAAGAATCGAACGCAAATTTTTTTAATAAATAAATGATTCTCATTCGAACAAAATAACATAAGAATCTTATGTGAATCCTTTGAATTATTTTATGGGATATTTTTGCAGAAGTCTTGGGTTCAACTTCTGTACTCTAAAAAAAAGTTCTAAGTTCTAAAAGTTGATGGCAAAACGAAAATAGTATAGGAAATTGGCACACCAAGAGAAAGAAATTAAAGAAATGAGTAATGCAAAGCATCATAATCATCATGCATAGAAGTTAAAAGAACAAGAAAAGTGAGAACAAGAAAATTAGATAGCGTATGTACCATATGTGGAAGGTTTTGTAATGATATCATTGACGATGGAATATGCATTTCCCGACAACGCTTTCAACTGCGGAAGCTCCCTATTAAGCTTCGTGATCACATTCTCCAACTTCCTATTGAAGCTCAAAGCCACGTCGTTGTATTCCTGATTGCAACCGTGGTCGCCTAAGATGTTCGTGGCCCTCTCTAAGGGGAGACATCCTACGGGAACAAGACCAGTTACGGACAATTTCCTAACTCCAAGTGTGTACAATTCCCTAATGAAATTCTCCGCAATATGCAGTAGAAAATCCTGATATTGTGACACGGTGAAGTGGAGTCTTCGGGTTGGGAACACGTAATAGTTTTCTAGGAAATCGTTGGTTCCTAAGCTCATCAAGTACAAGGCTTCGCTTATGATCTTGTTGGCTTTTTCTACACCAAGATGGGTTCTTAATTTGGCTTGATACTCCTTGTAATACTCTAATTCCTTCCACAGTGGTATCACATTCTGTGTAAGATGGAACAGCACCAGTCAATTACTTATACTTTACAGAAAAGAAAAATACATATTGGATTGTCTCCACCCGTGTCTGTTTCTCCGGCACAAAAACGACAAAAATATTAAAGTAGATATATATTTACTTTGAGATTTATAAAACTGTTTAAAACAGTCAAATATTAAAGTGATTTTTGTATATCCGTGGAAACTACATTCAACTGAAAAAACGTAGAAGTAACAAGGATGTTGCTTTTGAAAAAACTTCTATTACATTGGACTTTACTTAAAGCTATCGAATTTAGTACTATTTAAATTAATAATTTATTGATTATTTCGGGGAAAAAAATCATTTAACTTTTACAATTTCCTGTAACATTTGAAAAAAAAGGAAGTAATTGTTTCCTTAAAAAAATAAATCCCCCACATGTCCTGAAACGTTATAAGAAAACTCAATTTGGCGATGAAAAAGTAACCAAGTAAGAAGCTACACTTACTAGTACATCAGAAGTAGCATTATCATATCCAGTTCCAGCAGAGGCAAAGCAAACCCCAGTGGCGAAATCCTGAATGGTATAAGCAGGATCCAAGTATGCAGGAACCGTACGTTTAATGCCAAAAGCCTCAGCAATGAAATCTGGAGGGACACGACCATTGCAGAACCGTCCCGTGGGACGACCACCTTCGAAGTCACGACCATAAGGCTTGAAATTGCTCTTCAAAACAGTGGCTATGGCGTTGTTGTTCCCAGAATCCACCGAGGAGTCTCCGAAAACAATCACGGCTGGGACATTGTTCTTGGCCTCCGAAGTAGTCACCACCACGAGAAGACTTTGGGTCAACAATAATAGCCATGCGGGACTCATGATACTGTGCCCCATGTTATTAGTTGTTAGTAGTAGCTTTTGTGTAATAAGTGGAGAAGCTTGGATACACAACAGATCAAGCTTGCTTTATAGTAGTAGCTTGAGTTTAGATGTATGTGATTAATTGGCCGAGAAAGTTTGGTTGGGGATTTTAATGAACGCTTTTTTGCATGGGTTTCCACTTTCCACGTTTGTGGGATTATTCTCATTTTTTTATCTACCATATTTCAAAAGCTTTTATGGAGTAAGGGCATATTAATCATTTTATATTTTATAATATTTTTATTACAAATAATATCTAAATTATATTATAAAAAATATTATTTCTCCCCGGTTCTTATTTTAAGGCTTAAACTAAAAGTATAATTTGATTCTTACTCTGTAAGGTTCAATATAAAATGTTTTACGTGGATTAATATTTTTTTATATAAAAAAAACCTTAATTAAAATCATTGCTCTTAGTTCAATAATTAGTTAGTAGAACACATTCATTTTAGTTTTTGGATGACAACTTGTCTAATTTTTCAATCAATTAACATTTATATAGTAATTCATGTTAATTAATTCATTAACAGATTCATGTTAATAAATTATTTATTAATTAGATATTAATTCATAAGTTTGTTTGATTAATTTGTATTTTACAAATTTTTTATTATTATATAAAATAAGACTTTAAAGTCACATGACATCACCATAATAATTCCCACTTAATTAATAATATAATTATATATTATAATTCAAATTAATAAATAACATAAATAGATTTTGATTCTAATTTAAATTTAATTAATACTAATACATCTTTTTATAATTATGTTAGTTATAAATAATTATATTTTAAATTCTAGTTTTTTCTATTAAATCTTAAAAATGTTTTTTCTATCATAATAATAAATAATCCCCAAACAACGGGTGTGTGTTGCACATTTTAAGCAGTTTTACTTATGTTAGTTTGAAAACCGTGAAAATTTGCACATTTATGACTAGGCATTACTATTGTTTTAAATTTTTCATAAATTTATAATATTTTATTTTAAAAAAATTGATCTTCAGAAATTACAACCGAATTTTTGAATAAAAAATGATTAATAAATTATTTTTCTTTATCTATTTTTATTTATTGATTCTTTATTTTTTAATTTATCCCAAATAAAAAATTTCTAAAATTTATGTTGTCTTTTATTTCCATTCATCTTATTTTTCTCTTTCCTAATATTTCTATCTATTTTACTATTTCCCTCCTATCAAACAGTCCGTTAGTGTTTTGTCTAGGTTTTGTCGATCTTGACATGATCGCCATTTTAATTTATTTTAGAGGTCCGTTTTCAATTTTGATTGTAATTTGTAGATATTAGTCTACTCATACATGATACATGCACGTAGAGCTTTTAAGAAATTCCTTTCATAATACAGACTTTCGAGATAGTTCACCGACAAAATTAAAATTTGTCGTCCCAATATAGTTACATTTTTATACGATAGTAATAGGAGTGCGATATGCGCCCAATCAGTATCATATTTATTATGTAAGTAGTTAAATTGTTTGCTTCTTTCTAATTAAGAAGGGGGCATGGATATATAAATCTGTACTTAAAATTATAGGTGAGAGCCAATCTGTTACTGATTCTAAATTAAATGCTTTGTTCACATCATTTATAAGTTAGATATAAATGAGTTACATATTGCAATCACTAAATCATACTAGAATGATCATATCATAAGAGTTTAATTTAATTAGTTGAGTAGAATATATAAATTATTATAAATTTTTTATAATTATTTTTAATTATTATGGATAAAAAATATCAATGTCATCATACGATTTATGCCTAAAAAAGAAAAACAATAATAGCTATGATTTATAGGTTAATTTTTTTTATTCTTACTTGGATAAATTTAAGGATTTTACCTAAAAATTTAAATGAAATATCCTTTTTTGTCCAATTATATATATATATATATATATATATATATATATA
>CM023942.1:21453386-21517530 GCA_013407115.1 Glycine latifolia | reverse complement strand
ATATATATATATATATATATATATATATATATATATATTGGTGTTTAAATTAATGATGATCTTATCATTAGAGATAATTTTAAAATTAAATTGGTTTAAATGACAAGAACATTATTCATAAGATCGATCCAACGATTGTAGCTTAATTGATTTCAGTATAAATTTGTGGGAGTAGACTTGAATTTGATTTTCACAAAAAAATTCTTTAAAAGAGACGAACCCTTGATTGAAGATTAATCATAATTGATACGAAAGACTTTTGAAAATATTTCGAGGTCTCATTAAAAAGTTAATTTGTTTTTAAAACATAAAAAAGTCCTAGTTATAGCTTACAATAGTTTAAATAACATTTCATTAGATCAATAATATATAATTTCAGGGTTTCCGTTGGAGGTTAATGTCTGATGTCATCAATCGGAAATTAAAAACTTCTTGAATATTCCCATCAATAAAAGCATTATGTACATATATTCGATGTAACTTCAGGGATGGATGAAAAGTTGAAAACGTAAAACTAGAGATATATAAGATCTACTGTAGGAAAGAAATTAAGCAAATATCAACCCAACTCTCTATTTTTCTTATTCATTTTCCTTTCGTTTAAGGGATGAATGCTAAGATTAGGTCTTTCACCATGGGAAAGTTTATTTAGATTGTTAGGTCAATTAATTTTAAAATCAATGGATAAATAGATGAATAGATATAGACAAAATAAAAATAAGAAAGAAAAAATAGGCCTCTTTTTCTCGGAGGTCACACTAGTGTCATGCGAACGAAGTAACGAGTGGTAGCTTCATGTGAGCGAATAGAAGTGGTGAGTGAGAGTCCGCACGTAGAAAACTCTTTTTTTTTATCTACATTTTTCGTCGAATATGTTATAGCATTGACCATCATTTCTTTGGCTGCAACGCCCAATAACATGTACATGATTTTCTTGAATCTGGGTTTTGGTGCTCTTGCGCTAGGGATTGACGGATTTTTTTGGTTGGTTGGACAGGAATAGGAAGCGGTGGAGAGTCCAGTGGAGGAAGGAGATGATTTACGGTGGCTTTCCTAGTTTTGTATGATGCGGAGATGACACAGAAGGTGGACAACAAGGCATAATTTCGGAAAGAGACTCAAAAAAGAAAAAGAAAAGAAAGAAAAATCGAACCCTTAATTTTAAATTCATAAAAGTATATTAGATCTTTAGTAAAAATATTAAATTTAAAATCTGATCTTTACTATATTTTTCAAATAAAAGAGGTAAACACATCTAAAACATAAAGAATGTGTTAATGTAAAAGAACATAAAGATATGTATAATATTTAAAAAATAATAATTTTTTTTCCTTCTTTCCTCTAAGATTTCAAAATAAAATTTATCACTAAAAAAAATGAAAAATATCTTAAAAGATTTTACATATTATATGACACTATAAAGTTTACCAAAAAATAATTTAATATCACAATTTGAGATCTAACACAAAAAATGCTATAAGATCTAACATTCTAAATAAACTTATCCATGGTGGTAGACCTAAGAAATTTCGCACCTAGCCTCAGTTTCATTTAAGCTCATTTACTTTCTCAACATAAGCGGTAACTGTTCTTTATCACAATCAAGAATTTCAAGAGAAGCAGAATGTGCTACGGAAAAATTGTCAAAATGAACAGTGTGATATTGGGTAAGGTGTAGTTGATGATGGTAACGAAGAGGTAAATGGTTAGATGAGTCCATCTCCTGAATTGTTTGAGTGATAAAATCTCGGAGTCCAATGAATGGAATTTAATTTCGATGTCCTCGACCCAATGTCTCAGCAAGTATGATTTGTTGTTTTGTCACTAATTCAACTTCTAAACCTCTTACTTATCCTCTAGGTTGGGTTTACCTAGGTTAGAGAGTGGAGTCTAAATGAGGTATGTGAATTTGCGAGTGAGGGAGCTAATGAGCTAGGTCTACAACAAGCTTGTGTACAATGTAGATCAATCTAAGGATTATAAATAGTGGTATGAATTATCTATGATGATAGTCTATCTTAGAATTCGTCATAGTAGGTAATATGGTGTGACATAGAAAAAAAACAGAAAAAAAATGACACAATTTTTTTATCTTATAATTTTAGAATATTTATCGATAAAAAATTAATGACTAATTTTTTGATATACTAAGATTAATAAAAAAAATTAATTTTTCTTATCAAATATTTTTTCATACATACGGCAGATCAAATCTTTAACTATACATACTCATAACAAATTATTCATAAATTATGTCACATCGTATTAATAAAATATGGAGGAAAAAAATGTTAATGAAATGTTTGATATTATTAGGAGATCACATATTATGAATTATGTGACCATGTTAGAGAGGCAATTACATTATATTGAATTCCAACTGCTAACATTAAAGCATAATAGATGCAACAAAATCATGAGGTTGATGGAAGACCCCAGCCAGCTGGGTGTGGTCACCATGGCACACAACTGGGTAGGTACTTTGGTGTCAACTATCAGATAGATATACCAACTGCCTCCTACAGCTTGTATGAAAAATTATTAAATATATGCAGTAGCTTCCACCTACTAAGTAGTAAGTATTAAGTAATAACCAAACCAACTCCCCGGTCTCTTCTAAATTGGTTATATCGTACAATATAAGTGGCATTGGAAAACTTGTGTGTCAAAATGAAACATAAATTAATAAAATTTCCCATTCCTTTTGGGGTGTAAATGAGGGCCAAAGGCCCAACAGAAAATACCAAACGTTGGGCAGATTGCCCCGTACAATCTCTAGACAAAGTTCAACTTTCTACGTACCAAGCCACTATTCTTCTATCCTAACTTAACCAAGTAATAATAACAAATATATAAATGAGATGGGGTCAGCGACTCAATTCGTTGTGACTTTCAGTTAGCTCACTTAGCTGCTATATGTTTATGGAAGGGGTTTCAAATTTGACCAAATTTTGAGTAAAATTGATGCTGGAACGGTGGAACCTAAGTTGGGTATAGGTAGTATTTATATCTAACTTTGTGATCGATGTGATATAGAGGTTGCAAGGACAAAATCTCTGGCTCCCGTTTGTTGTTCTATTAATTAAAATAAAAATTAAATGAGGCAAATTTATTTATAAAATAATTAATGAAAACCAGTCTCTTGCATTTAATTCTTTTCAAATAATATGTAAGACATATGTTCAGAGTCTAAATTTTGATTGATTTTTAGATATAAAATAAATCGTATTGAGAAAAAAATATTATCATAATTACTAATTAAAGAAATTTAGCTAAATTTATTAAGCATATCAATGTTATAAATTTCTAATATAGTATTTTTTCTTACATATAAAAAATCATGATAAAAAAAAAAATATATATATATATATGAGTTACGCATCAAAATAACAGTATATATGTACCAATGGCGATAAGTATTGTTTTTTGTGAGACTATATATATTCGTTTACATCCTCAACGCGTATCATTTAATTTAGTTTATTTTGAAAGAAAAAAATAATAATTTATTTTTATCCATCTAATAAACAAACTTTCGAAATAAAACATTATTTTTCTCATAAATAAATTTTCCTAAACACGTTGAAACAAATATACAAGTGGCTCAACATGCACGCAGTGACACAGTCTTAAGTTCGATGCAACTTCTTCTGCATATTGTTGCAATTTTTACAATGTTAACCATCATAATTATTACACGTACGTTTCAACTAAAAATAGCCGATCTTCACTTCCCACGTTAGTAGTGAGAATTACCTTGTACTGCGCACAACATAACATGTTTCCAGCTTCAAGTGGATCTACCTTAAGACCAGTTCTAACTCTCTAAACCACAACCTTAAATATTGCTCCCATAATAGTAAACAACATGGTCTTTAAATTGCTCCACATTCTCTTTTCTACCCAGCTTTGTGCATCACTCTCAAAGACTAAACTAACTAAAACCAATATCTTGTGCTAGCAATGGCCGAATATACCAAAGGAATGCTCGTGTTTGGTCTTGGAGTTCTCATTGTTAGCTTGTGGTGCACCGAGGCCAGCGCCGACGGCGACGACGGTCCGACCATTCATGCCGTGAAGCGCGAAGATCCGCCTGAAGGGTGCGGATCCCACCACTCGGAAGGAGGAGTGGAAGAATGCACAGACGAAGATGACTCTCTTGGATTGTATGGTGATATTGATGACACTTTCAAGGGTGCAGTGAGGAAAGTTGCTTCTAGTTTCCATCATCATCATGATGGTGATGACTCTCCAGATGTTGCACACAACAATGTCAATGTCGTGGGACATTGATATGATTCTAGCCTGTTTGATTTCACGTCTCAGATTATCCACATTTCCGTGTGTTTTTCAAAAGCTAATAGTTATAGCTTTCACGTCCTAAATGTGATTAATTTGTTGTTTCCATCGAATTTCCAAACATGCTAGCTAGAATAAGAATTTGTTTTCAAGTTCTTGCCAAGTCTAGAGTCCAGTTTTTGTTACTGTATTTTTTGTCGTCTTTGTGGGATACGAAGAATTCATTTTGGTTGGTTTAGCTTAATTTTATTCTTCTTTATGGTCTTGGTTGAGTAAATTTATGTAGGATCGATCCAGTAAAAATGCTATTACGATTTGAAAATGTTATTTCCTTTTCGGTTGGCATATGTACCAATCCACTCTAAATATTACTTCACCTATAATTATATAATTATAGGCCACTGCAATGCAGGTTAAAATCTTTCTGTGCTGCTATCAATTGCTGTAGCATTGTAAGTGCACGAATGCACATTCAATGATGAGAAATAATTAATTATGTATTCATTGATTTGGATAGCCTGCATGCACTCAGAAATATACGTGCATTTACGGAGTCAAATGCTTTGTAACCATTGAACTAAAATCGGATAGTTAAGATCTCAAATGTGTGTTTTAAATTTGATTTATTAAAATAAAATGTGTATCGATCGATGAGCTTCATCCAACAATTACAAATGCGTGAATGCACCTAATTTTCATATTGTACTAAGATCATTTCAGTGTGTTCATACACAACAGATCCTCGATCAATAATTTTTTTTTGAAAAAAACTTGACATTGTAAAGTATCACACGATATCCTGTTTATTCTTTTGAATGTTTACTTTAAAGTAGAAACTTATTATATTAATAAAATATATTGGTGCACTAAGATTTTATTAAGTGATAAAGTCAGTACATAAGATTCAGTGATCCCATTCATGTTCTCGTTCAGTCGTTCATATGCTACAATTATAGAGTTTCATTTTAAGACAATGTTATTGGAAATATTTTTACATTATTAATTAGTTGACGTTTTAAGTATGATTTTTAAAATAATTGTTATAAAAATCATCGATTTAATTTTAATATAAAAATTCATGATTGATGAACAGTGTACTTTACAGTGCATTGTGAAAGTGGCAGGCCAGGATTGCGGTGATACGTTTTTTTTTTTTTTTTTGCTTTTTGAGCATATTACATCAAGTTATATAGCTTCCCACTCATTAGCTATAGTTTTATATCATTTATACTATTTATAGTTTATTTGACAAGGGAGAAAGTGAATATATGTGGAATTATTAAGATCACAGCAACCGACAAGATTGTGTGGGTAACCTTTGTTATATTATATATGTAGGCTTTATTAAGGACGCACAACAAAAAATAAGAAAAGTTATTCCTTTAATTTTGGGAAATATTATAGGTATAAGACTACTTATATGCAACGTGTACCATGGAACGTGTTTGGGAGGAGGATCTGCTCAAAAATTTACAAGCAGAATTCACTACTAAAAAATATATATTTAACATTGATTTTAAGAAAATCAACTTTAAAAAATATTGTTAGCAATAGTTTAATATCGGTTATTATAAACCGATGTTATTAGTGCTAAGTTAATATCTGTAATTCATCAAAAGTTGATGTTGTAAATCTTATAATTCTAATAACTCTAACCCTTCACCTCTGCCCCAAATCTAACCACTCATCGCAACTCCAACCCCCATCATTCAGGATTTGGGACCTTTCACCGTCTCCATGAAGCAAGCGTCGTAAATGAAAGTTTCGACGCCGTCGAAGATTTGCTCACAGAGCTTCTTCTCTCTTGCAGCCAGCATTGTGATGCTAGCCATCACCCTCCCTCTCATGTTCTCTCTAACCGGTTGTCTCAAGCTTTCCAAACTCTGCTCCCACAACCACCAGCTTGACACCGGGACCGTAGCAGCGGCTTCGGCGGTGCTCCTCTCCCTGGTCGCTCTGTACCGGTGGAAGCGTTCCCCGGCGATGTACCTGGTGGACTTCGCATGTTACAAGCTGGAGAAAGAACGCACAATATTGGTGGAGGGGTTTCTGAAGATGACCAAAGAGAGTGCGAGGTTTGAGGAAGAGTCTCTCCAATTCCAGAGGAAGATTTCCACAAGGGTGGGTTTGGGAGCGAGACCTACCTTTCTAGAGGAATCACTTCTCGCTTGCCTAAGCTCTGCATGAGCGGAGTGCATCTAGAGGCAGAGGTCGTCATGTTCGGCACCTTGGACGCTCTTTTGGCCAAAACGGGGGTTGATCCGGACGACATTGACATTCTGGTGGTGAATTGCAGCTTGTTCAACCCAACACCATCTCTCTCTACCATGATTGTGAACCACTACACGCTGAGAAGTAACATAAAGAGCTACAACCCTCGCAGACACATTGTTTCTGGTAAACATTACTTTCCACAAATTCTAGATGTTCAATTATAATTTGTGTGCATTGAATTTTCACAAGATTTAAAAGCCTCTCAACCTAAAACCAAACACACTCGATCATTGTATCAACTTTCGTTTTGGATGAGAAAAAAAACACACTTCAACTTGGTCTAATTTTGAAAAGCTATGTGGACACTTAAACGAGTAAAAGCCCAAACTACAAGAAATATTTGTTCAAGCTTTAGCCCATGTTTGGAATAGGAGAAATAAAATTTGAATTGAAAGGAAAATGGAAGGGAAGAAAAATTCAAATTTTTATTTCTATAAATCAACTTTTTTTCCTTTTTCTATCTATTTTCTCTTAGTTCAAATAAAAGAAATTGTATTGTTATTCATATTCTTCTCTCTTTATTTTCTTTCCTTCCCACCAAATATAGCATTAATGTATGTTTGATAGAGTGGAAAGAAAAAAATACGAAAGTGTAAAAAGATAAAAGTTTAAAATTGATATAGATTAAAAATATGTCAGAAATTTTACTGTTCATTTTACTCTTTTTTCACTCTCGTTCATCTCTATCAAAATGGAGAATATTAGAGATGAGAGGAGGGAAACCACATAAAAATGGTGATTGCTAAGTACTACTAAATGAATTGGCAAGGGCTTTTGCATGGAACTCAGGTATAACATGACTTTATGCAACCATAAATTATTGAGCTGGGCCTGATTAAGTATAAGTGAATTTTGAGGGTGAGATGAGACTGAGACATAAGTGGTGAAATGTTGACGGCTCCACGTGAATAACTTAATATTTTTACTTAATAGGACAGAAAGCACGATCAGAAAATCACATTCAGTCGCCAAATAACAAGCATCTTATGGTTTTGGTGAAAAACTTGATAGTGAATTTCAAAAACTTATCCATGAATTTTTCTATATTTCAGAACAGCGGTTCCACAGCTGGATTGTTTACTATTTTGTAGACTTTATAGACAAGATTTTGCTTGTAATATTAAAAAAAACTGGATATTGTCGCGCAGATCTACTGAGGCCAGTAAAAATATTATGCTGTAACTCAATACTACAACCAGAGATAACTATGAAAAGATTTGAGAAAAACACGGGAAAAAAGAAGTTGGCGTAGAATTGACAAGTCACTTATGATTATTGCACCTTGACTTGAAATATGGCAGCCTGGTACCTTGCAAACTTCACCACAAGCCGAATTGTCAAGCAGCTTAATCACACGTGGCTGGTGAAGGATCAAGAACCATCCATTTGGATATCAGTGCCATTTGGATTTGCTGGATTTGCATTATAGGGGTTTCCAGCCACATTCTTCTGAGTCTGACCGGTGCCGAATGTAAACTCGGTCGGAGCAATATCTAGGGGTGCTCGTGCAAAGACTGAAGGAGTTCCAGCAGTGCTGAAGGAAGGAAGCTGAGCTGGATCATTGATCTTAGGGAAACCAAAGCTAATTGAAGGTGTTGTAGGCGACAAACCAGGCGGCAGAGAGCTGCCACTATCAATCGGTCCATAGATCTTTTGCTCAAACTCCTGCAGTTGCTGGTACACACCTACATTAAGAGAGGAAGTGTGCATGTTAGAAAGATGATAATTAGCCTCGTGAAAGGCAACCAAACCCTGAAATTATTCACTACTTGATACAGAAAAACATACATAAGTGGAAACGAGTAACATCACACCAATTCCAACAGAAACTATTCACAATGGTGTGTTTATTACCAAAGGGCAAAAACCTTGTATTCTATTACTGTAACAACAATCTGAATATGGCTGCTTCATTTTGAAAAAAAATCAGAGCATGCATGTGAAAACATAGTTGTCATTTGTCAATCCTGGATGATTCCAAAAACAATATAGTGGGACTGGGAAAACAAATATAAGGATTACCATTATATATAAATACTCCTTTTTAATTGTAAAAAGCAATCCAAATTAATAGTAAAAAAAGAAATAGCCCAGACTCCAGACACATGCGCACACACAGAGACACCATTTATCTAAAGAGCAAAATATAATGGCAAAAGTCAAGAAGTATAAGGGATCAATCAACATCAACAGCATCTTTAACCCAAGTTAATTAGAGTCGATGGTAGATGAACGCAATGATAGATCGGAAATAATACAAAAAAAGAGAAAGAGAGGGAAAGAAAAAAGGGGAAATAAGACAAAAGAAAGGGAAAAAAAAGAAACTAAAATAAAAGAAAGGTGAAAGGAGGAGAGAAATGAAAAAGAAAAGAGCTAAAAAAAGGGAACGACTGAAATATAAAGATACTAATGGGTTTAACTCTCCACCATGCTTATAGAAAAACAAAGGTGATAGAAATTAATAGAAAAACAAAATGGAACAATAAGACCAGACTCATGCAATGTGAGCTTGTGAGCTGTGAAGTGCAGTACATAACATAGCAAAAAAAGAGAAACAGAAACACTGAAACAGTGCTGTGCATAAATCAAACATATCACAGAAAGGGGCACAAAGAATGAGATTTGTTGGAACCAAACTGAGAGCATTAGTGGGTAGCCGGAAAACACATGCTTAACAAAGGAAAAATACTAGTGAACTGATGGTTGAACAAGCGGACAGATGGAAGTGCAAATGTTTTCCTTTTAAATTTGATTTAAGTTTTCCATAATGGTCTTCAAATAAATAACTTGGCTAGATAAAAGTCATAAACTGACCCACAATTCAATCTGATGGCTTTATTGGAGACTGGAAGCAAAAATGAAAACAGTAAACAACATACCTTGAGTTAATTCAACAGAAGGTCTCCGTTCTTTTACCCACTGATAACTCTGTGCAAGTCTCCACCCTTTGAACTTCATCAAGTATGCAATCACAACAGCTGGAGACCTGCCGTAGAATACATGTGATTCAGAGAAAATTATAACATTTATATACTGCATTCCTCATTTGAAAGGCTGCAGTACAATAACCTATATCAATTCCCTTTTATTTTGTGAGGGTCATCACTAACTAATTCAGATCAAACTAATCAGTGCCAAATATCACTGGCATGCTTATGATAGCATGCTGCAGCAATATCTTACCTACTCTTTCCTGACATGCAATGAACCAGAACACGCTCCTTATCCTTCTCACATTGCTCTGCAAACGAAGCACACAGCACTCGCTTCATTATCAAGGGTAAATAGGAAGAAATATTGGAGAAAATAGTATTGCCAATAGTAAAATAAAGAAACTAATCAAACTATTGATTGCTAGTTAGTTTTAATTAGCCAAATCAAATGTTATAATTCAATGCAGGGAATAACAGCATTTACTCATTTAATAGTGCGTTAATGTTGCCCACATTTTAGGCTGATTATATTCTGGAAAACAAATATATGCAAAATAGAATATAAAACTAAACTTCAACAGGGAATGCTATAATAAATGACAGTCATTTAAACTAAACCAAATGAAAAAAAAATTTAGAGAGATAGCAACTTCAAATAAAGCTTAATACACTAGAGAATTTTTTCAGAGATTAATTATCCAATGATGGAAATACATCAAAGTTTACAATACAAGCCCACATAAACATGTCTCCCCATCCACGATTAACAATATTGGAGGAGAAAAGATGGGGGCATATTAGCAGAAAGCAGGAACAGAACATGGTTAGGGAAAAGGTGAAAAACCACAAAAAATTACCAATTTTATCACAATCTAAGGCTTAGACATTTTGAAAGACAGTTTAGGATAGAATAACAATTGCCTACAGGTACTGGTTATCAAATTGTGAATAAAAAGACCTATCTTGGAATCATGAATCAAAACATATCACAAACCATAAGATTCGTGATCAACATCTAAAATAACCTAAAATATACTGTTAACAAAAGAAATTTCTAAAATTATGTATGTAAAATAAATAATATCTTTATTTCCTTTTCATGAACATTAATTTTTGGGGCTCCATAATTTTCTCTCTCATTAATTACTATATATTTGCAACAACAAAAAATTCAGCCACCCATTCGTTTTCTCTCTCTTTGGCAACTGGTTATATCAATATTTATAGATCTAGGGTGTAATTCACCTCCTATCACAGAGAACAGAGGGTTGTTGTCACTGGAGCATCCACACACCCTGATCTCTGGTCCACAACACCTTTCTATCTATTCTAGCAGCACATAAAAAGTGTCTCACACAGAATAGTCAATAGTGTGCATTTGCAGCACTATTGCTCCATCACAGTGTGTCACAAGTAGGTCCCACTCCTGGTGAAGCCGTTGTATCACATCTTCTAGTTGCAGTCATTGCTGCACCAATCGGATCACAAATCATGCCCTTCCACAATGGGCAAAAGCCTCACGAAGCAAAGCCGCATGAAGGCAAAAGGCCTACGGCACATGAACTTCTTTTCCCAAAGAAGTCATGACAATCCGGCAGCCACTCCCAGTGTAACAGGCAAGAGGATGATTTTTACCACCTTTTGTAGTGTCGTTTCATGCTTTTTAATGGGGAAAAATTGGAAAATCCTATGATAATATATTCTAAATCGCTTTTTTTCTTTCTTCAACAATTTCTTCTTTGATGCCCAGCCAACCCTAGCTTCTACACTTTCTCTTCAACGCCCAATTCAGCTTCAAATACCTAAGGCTTCGACGATGAACCAATAACAACTTTTCCCTTCACGTTTGCATGGAGTCAGCATTGGCTGTCAACTGTCAAGTCTCCCACTTCGCTCAATTTTGACAAGTCGGTTTTCAAGAGAAGATTAACCTAGTCAAACAGGGGTAAGATTTTTTCATCAAATACTTTCTCTTTTCTATTGAAGTGTTCTTGCGTTTCCAGATTCATGAATGTTAAACTTCTTTTCTTTATTGTTTATACTAATTGCATTACGCTGAATTTGTTCCATTTTTTTCCCAAACTTTTATAATTTTAGGTGTTCTTGTTTATTTTTCATCATATAGAGATGTTTAATTTAAATCTATGTAGGATTCAAAATGTCATTCACTATTCAACATGGTATTTATCTCAGTACAACAACCAGTATGGTGCTCACTGATAAGAAAAAATAGATTAGAGCTTTCTCCTTTACTCCAGCTCGATAATGCACAATTGGGAAAGTTTAAGCCCTTGAAAGAATCTTAAATATGTCAAGAACCTTAAGTCATGGATATAGATGCTGATGATGAGGGGAAAAAAATTATAACAAATCATTGTGATACACGGATAGATGGCAGGGATGCTCTCAAATAATCAAATTGCCGAAGAAGCTTTCTTCAAGATTAACTTTAAGCAGGTCCTTTTGAGAACACTCACAGATAGGTAAAAGTGGATGAAAAGGGAAATTGTAATTATACACTCACAGAAGAACAAACATCCAAGATTCCCAGGTCTATGTGATTCAATTGTCTTTTCTTTCCCATTTATAGCTTATTAATAGTACATAAATTGACTAGATGGTTCATAGAGCAATCTGTAAAATAGAAGTGTAAAAATCATCGTAAAAGAAAATGTGTCCATTCCATTCTTTTTAGAAGAAGAACAAACAATCACTATGACAGAAATAAAACATATCCAGTATCTTTATTTTTTTAACAAAAATAAGAAATACCCAATGCAATAAAGCTAAAAGACCACAAAGCAGATAATTTATTTGTATTAAAGCATGAAGAGTAGGCTGACATTCCAATGGTTCCAATAGAATGTGCAAGTATCATGTTTGATAGGTATTAATAAAAAAAATTGCAAATCCATGTTAAAAAAGCACCTAAGCAAGTGAATTTATAAGCAGTATAAATTTTGAATGGACAAAAAGGAACATACCTAGAAACTGAATTGCTTCATCAAATGGTAAAGTTTTGTCATCTGGAAGGCAGTGATAGGTAAACGAGTTCTTGTAGAGATTTTGACAAGAAGGAACAGTCTGCACAGGCAGAAAATTCAAAGGTATTAGTATAAGAAAATAAGCACTCAAACAACATTGGCCACTTAGACACCTATTAGAGTATTGTTAAGGAAGAAACACCTAATAGCCTAAACCACACCACCTACAATTACTCAATAAAAAACTGAAACCTCAAACAACAACACGTAATAACCCACAAACAAAACCTCCACAATATTTAACCAACCGTCATCCACACAATTCCACAGCAAACATCAAAATATCCATACATTCATAGATGATCATTGAAAAAATGAAATTGCAACTATGCCAGATTCAATCAAAGATTCAAAAGACAATAACACCCCTCTTACATTGAGGATACGAGAAATCCCCTGAGTCTTGAGAAGCTCGGAGCGTGACGCGTTGTCGTAGCTTCCTAGGTAAAGAAATTCCGGCAGTACAACGGAAGGAAAAGCACTGACTTGTATCGAAGTTTTCTCCGATCCAACCGGAATCCGGTGACCGCAAATCGAACACACTTCCCCTTCTTCGTATTTGTGATAGTGGCCACACACGCCACAAGGATTCTCCCTCTCCCTTTTCCTCATAATTGAAACGATAAAAAGCGGTTTCTTTCACACCCCAGATCGAGAAAAGAGGGTTCACGAGGGATTCGAAAAAAACAAACAGGGCGAAAAATCAGATCTTTTTCCGAAGTGGAGAGAGACCCAGAACAGAAAATGATTCAGAAACTGAGAAAACGAGGCACCCAGATCGAGAAAAGTGGAGAAACGGGGATTGGTGAGGAGGGAAAGATCAGAGCTTTGGCAAAGGGGGGAAAGAGGGTGTGATGTAAAGACAAGAGAATAGAAGAGAGGGAAGGAAAAAAGAAGAGAGAAAGAGAAATTATAAGAAAGTTTCGTTGTTATTGCAAAGTTTGATGTGATAATAATGTTATCATCTTAGGACTAGCAGTATCATCAAGTGAGGATTACTCAATCGTTGTTTCGTTCCTACTACTGGATTTTGATGAAGGCATTATAGAGAGGGATTTGGATGGGATTGAATCATGGTCATGGTGGTCATGGATGACACAGCGGTGAATTTTTTAGCTGTTGGATTTTGGGGGCTTCGAGATTCTTGGTTGGCACGTGAACAATCCAGGTTTCTTATTCTCCTAGACTAGATCTTGTAAAAACACAACTTGCCTCACACTCAACCCCCTTAGTTTCGGATAAATAATCATGATTTCTTTCATCATAATAACTCAAAAGCCTTTTCTCCTCTCTCTATCTTCTACTTTTCTTTTAGTAAATTGTGTATATTTTGAGACAGTAAACACAATCAACAAGGGATTTGTTTACATCTTACTCCCTTCCTTCTTTTTTCAATTAATTCAGGTTTTTTTTTTAAATAATTATTTTAGTTAATTATATTTAATTTATCAATTATTTATATTATTATTTTCTTATTTTTATCTATTTAATTATTTTTCATTAATATTTAGGAAAAAATAATTAAATAAAAATATGTATGAAAAAAATTATTAATGATCTTGAAATTATAAAAGAATCTTATAAAAAATAAATAAATTTCTAAAAAAAAAATCTTATAATTAAAGACAGCGAATATTAAAGATATTATATGTAAATAAGTTATTCGACATAATTGATACAAATTGTTAGATATTTAGGTTTTTTAATCAAAATTTGAAATTGGATTTTGGCCTGGACAATAATTAAAAGTATCTCTTTATTCTAAAAATGATTTGATTGAATAGAAGCCTCAATCTTTTTTTCAGTTAAAAAAATAGTATCGTATACTACAAAATGATATAGATTCGTGTATTTTCGTATATAAAGTGTACTGTGTGATAAATGATAATGGTATGAAGTATGAGAGTTGACAAAATTTTATTTTTCTTAAACAAAAATAGAAAAGCTCTTGCTGTAAGTAGGAAAGAATTGTTAACATTTAATTAATTACTTAATTAATTAATTATTAATATTAATATTGCATAAAGGATGAGGTTGAAATCAATGTAAGATATAACGGGTAAGTATTTAGGAATTTTCTTTATTTCTTCTATTATTTCATTCATCTTCTATCTTTAGTTTCTTTTTTTTGACAGAGATCCTCTATCTTTAGTTCAAATCTCATTGTTCCATCAAAACTCAAATCCTACATATTGTTACCAAAATTTCAAATCTCTAAACACCATAACTAACTCTCAAATTGAAATATAATAATTGTTTTCACCTCTCTTCAAGTAGCTCCTGGCTCTCTTTGATGATGAATGAAACATGATGGAAGATCAATGGATAGTGAACTGGGAGAAAAAAAAAAAGGAAATATTAGTAATTAAGTGGAAAAAATATGTTATGGTCCCATCTTAGGCCCAATAATGGTCTAAGGACCTAGCCTAATCAAAGAGGGTTCACTTTCATCTCAACACCCTGGATGGCATATCGGTAGTTAATCTTGTTGGTGCATGACTAAATCATCTCAGACACCAAATTGTACAATTTTTTAAGAATGGACTTGGCAATATAATTTATATATAGCATTTTCTCTTGCACACACACATGCATTGATGGTCTACTTTTGACTCAAAAGCTAATGTAAAAGCAATAAAAGACCAACAATATGATCTCATGATCTATCCATTCATGTCACCTCCCTTTCCCCATAAGTACCTTCACCCAAGACTTCATATAAATACATTTTTTCCATCCAAATTAACACAAAACTATATAAGATAAAATCACTACTAACTTAACTATCAGAGTGTTTGCATGGGGTGGTCATTGTCAGAGAGCCAACTTTCAAGCCAACTAACATCTCATTTCATTACACCAACGTGCACCATTCTAGAAGGACAAAAGAGTATTAGGATTATTGTCTTCCCAAATAGTTTTAATCTATTTTCATTTTACAATTTCTTTCTTACAGATTAACCCAATTCAGTAATATAATCACATTTTCTGTTTAATTTAATTTAAAACCATTAATCTAATAATAATACATATGAATTGATATAGTTAATAGATAATATTTTTTCTTAAGCATATGATAAGTAATTCGGTCTCTAAATTCATGTATATAAAAGAATACTTGTAGATATGACAACCTATTAAATATAACACAAAAAGAAAAATATAGCACAAAAAAAATTGACTTATACAAGTTCTAATTTACAAAAAAAAATATTTAAATTTTCTAAAAGTAGATTTTAATTCATATATAAATTCCTTAAAAAATTATATATAAATTAATTTTAACTTGATAGAAAAGTTTCTTTTCCAAATAGGTATTTTGTCTCTCCTAAAAAAAATCATTTTTACGTGCATAGTCATAGTAAAATGTTAATCGATTCACATAAAATATTCAGTTATCTATCAAACCCACTTTGTGGAGAGGTTTATCCATTTGTGATGTGTTGTTTTTTGGCATGTCATAGTCAAATTTATGTCAATTCTCTGTTCATTGATGAGTCAAGTTCGGTGCCTTTGGCCCACAAAAATGAGTCCTTAGATTAAATGCGGATGTCGACACGAGTTTGGCGCAGCTCATATAGAAAAATAAAAACATTTTTTTGTCAAATTATGATGATTTTCTTCAATTTGAATTTTGAAAGTGTTTGGTAGGTTGAATTATTCGGAAGCACATATTCACATGTTTGATTATAAGTTGAGATATTACTTTTTTAATTCTAAAACGAATTTTGTATTAAAATAACTTTATATAGTTTTTTTGTTAAATAAAAAAGTTGTACTGAATTTGTTATTAACTTATTTTAAAACAAAACATTTAAAAATAAAGTGTATCACTTTAAAATTAGTATTACAAGATTATTTTTATTTAAAATTAATTTTATAAATACTCACCCCAAAGATAAGTTATGATTTCATACATATATAAATGATGGAATTATTTATTAGATAAAATTATTGCAGTGGAATCGACAGGGTTCAAAAGCGCCTTCTAACATAAATCATAGTCAAACTACTTTTACGGTTTAAAAAAAATAAAATAAAATAATGTTTTTCTATAAGAAAAAACTATACAAAATATGCATGAAATTAATGCAGTGGACCAACAGCAGTCGGGCATATCTAAATTTTAGTTATTAATTTCCAAATTCAGTTCAAAACTATGTAATTAACTTTACCTACTTTCTAGTTTTACATATTAAATTAACAAGTCAAGGGTTAATGCATTGGTATAAACTTTTGTTATATTCAATTTAACAGGATATTCAATTTTTATCCTATGCAAAATGAATATCAACCTTTTTTAATGGAGCAAAATGACTTGTGGAATATATGCTGAGATGATTGGAAAGTAACGAAGACATGATTATGACTTTCTTTTTTTCAAAGGGAAGAGATTATGATAACTTTTTGGTAAATATTCATTATCGTTTTAACGTATAATACATTGATAAATTTGTTTCTAAAAGATGAAAATTCAAATTTTTGTCCCTAAAAATGAAAAAAGTACAACAAATCTATCTATATGTTAACTTTTGTTTAGTACTCGTTAACTGAAAGAGCATACGTGACATATTTAAGGATGAATTTGATAGCGCTCTACATATTCAATGACGAATTGATCAGTTCTCTACCCAAAATATAATTTAATCTTCATATTCTCCCTTTTCTAATTATTGCAAGCATAAAAATTATAATAAACACTAAAAAAATTAGGAAAACAAACAAAAGTTAAAACAAACTTAATAATAAGTAAAATATTAATTAATAAACATAATTTGTATGTTATTTTAAAATTTCTATTATAATAATATTAGATAATGACAAAATCAAGTTGGATCTAATTTTTTTTGTAAGAATTAACTTAATGGTTGTACATTCTTGTTTGAGTCTCATATTTTGGATAAGATAATGTCATATTAGAAATTTTAAAGTAAAAAATGAGATAATACATTACCCAAAATATGAGGCTCAAACAAATTAAAATACGTAATCATTAAATTAATTATTACAAAAAAAATATCCAACTTGATTTTGTCATTATCTAATGTTGTTACAATAGAAATTTTAAAACAACATACAAATTATACTTATTATTATATTTATTTTAACTTATGTTTGTTTTCCTAATTTTTAAGTGTTTATTATAATTTTATACTTGTAATAATTAAAAAATGGAAATATGAAGATTAAATTATATTTTGGATAGAGAGTAGACAAATTCATCCCTGAATGTGCTACGTAAGCTCTTTCAATTAACAGACGAAAGTTAATGAAGTGATAAATTTATCACACTATTTTCACTTTCAGAGACAAAAATTTGAATTTTCATTCTTTTGGAAAAGAATTTGTCAACGCTCTACATATTCAGGAACGAAAATAGCTATTTACCCTAACTTTTTCCATACACACTTCAATTGCGTAAGTCAAGTTTGGATTTATCACACAAGAAAATGGTTTCTCTAAAATAAATATGAATAAAATATTTTTTTGTGTGAATAATAATAAGTAATTTTAGGTGTTAGTCAGAAAATAAAAATTAATATTTTAACAGGACCGAACTAAATCATCACTTTAATGAGTTAATCAAAGACAATTTAGATATCCAAATCAAACTTATTATTAGTCCAAAAACACTCTATTAAACCAATGCTTTATAGCCATATACATATGAAACAGATTTTAATGTTGGGCGAAACATAATTTTTAAGGCTGTACTAATTGTAAGTTACATACGGGTAGTGACTACTCATTCGCGCTACTTCGTTTCTTAGTAATGTATGGAAAGCTTACAAGTTAATTAATAAAAACATAACTGAAAACAAATATACCTAATTTACAAGAAACTATAAAACGGAGATAACAATGCATAAAAAAAATGAAAAGGAGATACAACTAGTGACATTTTTTTAACACTTAAGAGTACATAGATTTGAAGCCTTCTGTAAGAGGAACCACTTTAGCAGACAACCTGGACTGCAATTTTGATGCAGCTTGTCGAATATCCTGAGGATAAAAAATTGTAAATGCCTATTTTATTCACTGATTTATAAAAGAGGCACAAATTTCTTAACATTACTACAAGCACAAAACTTAGATGTGATTTCTTTAGAGATTTTGGTGGTGTTATCTGATCAGAATTGGAATTTTATTTCGATAATCTGTGCTGACCTTTAACGCAGATGTCTATTACCCAAATTATCAAGGTAAAACTTCAATTCTGATTGAACAACGTCAACAAAAACACTTAGGGAGTTGCAACTAAATTTGGCTTTATTATAAAATGCATATATGTTCCTCCAAGAGGAAGGTCAAGACAATTCACAAATCTTGGAGTTTTGCTTCCAATTGGAATTCATGAAAATATGAGCCCTTGGGGAATGCAATTTGCAGGTTCAAAAAACTAAAAGGAAAACTATAACATTACCTCTATAGTATATCTTGGTGAAAAATGAGTCAACAGAACAGCTTTGTTGCGAATCCACTGTGCATTTGCAATGATCTACATAATTAACATAAGTTTAATAATCAGGAACTCCTCAATATAATATGCCGTATAGTCATCATTCTGAGAATCAATCAAATACGAGAATAAGTGGAGTGAATTTGACTGAGAAGGTAGAGCTGTAGAGACTCTAGATTTTCATCTTGAAATGGCATGAGATTGAATCATAAATGCAAGATGGCATATGCGTGTAATCAATTATGTACTTGGTGGAACTATTCTGTAACATTTGGCCACAAAAAAGCTGTTGATGATAAAAAGATTATGATAAACATGAACACTGCATCAGTCTTTCAAAAAAAACAGTAACACAAAATAGGAAGGGCAAGCACAAGGCTGCAAAAGTTGACCTTTGAGTATATTTGATTTTGTCACGCTAACTATAAAGTAGCCATGAAAGGATGAAACATGTCATATACCTCAAATAAATGTGTATGACCATGTTGCCGAGCATGATCAATGCTGAATGAATCATCTAGGAAAGTTGCCTATTAAGAGAGTTTCAACAAGAAAAGCGATCAAACAACAAAGATAAAGTTAAGATAGCAATAAAGAAGTCAGAGCACACTACAAAGAATGGTAATAATATCTTTGAGAAGTTTTAGTTGTAGCCTCTACCCATTCTCTCATCTTCACTTTTGCATAGGCAAGCAAAAATTGCTTTCTTGAATATATATATATATGTGTGTGTGTGTGTGTGTGTGAGAGAGAGAGAGAGAGAGAGAGAGGAGAGGATGGCAAGCAGGAAGGAAGAAACCCCCTCAATTTTCATAAACTGAAAACCATAAAAATTTATAATCTCATCCTTTTCACTATTTGTTTTCATTCCTTCCAATTTCATTCTAACCAAACACAAAAGAATTAACTGAAAATTACCATTATAATATCTCAAGTTGTAAACATGATCATCTTAAAGAACAAGTTAAGGAACGGTTAAATTAAAGGTCCATTTAATTCATGGAATGAAATACACTTGAAGGCAGTTTTTATAATTTTATGCTAAACTTCTTGCATATACATTTTAAGACATTGTCTCATACTTGAGATCTGAACTTCTATAGCTATTCTCTATTTCTAAGGATTTCAGCCGATCGTGCTGTCAATTCTCAAAGTCCGCTGAACTTGGGAGATGAAATAATTGTACCCATTTCATTAAAATATTGTACCATACCTCAGTTATAAGAATTTTTGCTCTCAATGCATCAGCATTACATGGGTCAAGCATAAAATCTGATGTTGTATCACCAGTGAAGGCCACCTCAGGCGATAATATCATGTCTGTAATCTAGAAAGGAGAGTTCATTAAAGGTAAAGATCAAAGAAGATATAAATCAGAATTGAGTTACAGATATTACAAACCTCAACACCTGACTTCTTCAATTTCTCAATTTGTTTCCCATTCAGGTGGGCATACTGTTTCCTCAACTTCTTCCTGATTGAGTAGACTACATAACCCTGCATAAAATAAGTGTGTGTTTTCAGCAAACAAAGCGTGGGAATGGCATTTCTTCAAAAGAATTGATACTGAAAATATCCAGAAACAGAAGACAATACTATAGATGGCAACAAAAGTGTGGTAAGCTGAAACCTGTCAAATTTTTGGACAAGTTTTTGTCCAAGGAATGAGGTAACTTCTAACACTGATATAATTTACCCTTCATTTAAAAGATAAGGGCTACAGAATGTTGATCAAAAGATACCTGGCTGGGTATAACATGTTGTGTTCTGAATGGACGGACAACAAGGTTATTCCGTATCTCATACGTCTCCCCTGAAATGAAGCTTCACACATCATTTCCTTGAAGATATATCCTGATCATCAAAGAAAGACAAATGACACGTACCCACATCCAAAGCAACCACTTCAGCGTTCAATTCAACTTGGCCCATTGTTCTGTGAATATCAAGCAGCTTCTCAACATCCTCTTTGATGCAAGGAGGCACAAACACAGTGGGAGGTTTCAAATTGAACAAACCACGGCTAGCTACATACATTGGCAGCCCTCCCTAAATCATTCAAAATCATCACACCCATAGGCTAATTTAAATTAACATCCAATTTACAGAATACACAGAATGCATATAACTTACAAACACATTACTATGATGCAAAAGCACATTCACAGGTATTTGATGCCTCCCAAAAAGAAAGGCCAGCATTAGATTATGTAAGTTGTTTTTAGAGTGTGTCTGGCTTAGTAAATCCCGTTTTCCAATGCATCTTAAACCCAAACCTCCTCTCACATTGAATTGGCAATCAACATGCCTATGTATGCCATCTAAGTTATGCCTCACAAATAGGCCTAAGTTCTAACATAAAAAAACTTAAGGCGCTGTTTCGTTTGAGAAAACATTTTCTACTTTCATTTTCTGCTTTCACTTTCTACTTTCACACCTAATTACAAAAAAATGTCAGTGCCTTGACTCTTGACTTTATTTTCTCTTTTCAAAAGTTAATGTAAGAAACAGCAAAAATAGCTTTTTGTTAATTTGTTTTCATTCTTTCCTATATAAACTTAAAACAGAAAACAAAAACAAGACTCTCTTTTTTCATACCAAACAGCCTTCAGGCCATGTCAATCAACTATGAATTGGCTTTGAGTTTAATGTCTATGCACCGTCAATATAAAATAATTTTATACTATCATTCAATTACAAATCACCGTTTAAATTATTTTTAAGATAATTATTTTAAATTTAACAAACTTATCATACAAGATATCACAAATCACTGTTTAAATTATTTAAGATAATTATTTTAAATTTAACAAACTTATCATGCAAGATAAGTTGTAATTGAATGACTTTGTAAAACTTTTTACATGGTGCATAACCTTTTTTTCTCATTTACTAATCCAAAACAAAACAAAACAAAAACACCAACACAGAAAACGTTATTGGTGACAAAAGTGGAGAACCTTACAATGTGATCAAGATGAGCATGAGTAATAAAAAGGAAGTTTTGTTGAATAGCCCTACTAGGGCACCTCCCAATATCAAAAGTGCACTTGAACTCAGGGATTATGATACATGTCTCTTGGCCTCCAACTGAAAGACCCTCTACGGAATAACCTTCCAAGTCCAAAACTTTCCGGTTAACCTGCGACCGGGCTACCCGGTACTGTTCTTCGTGATCAATCGCTTTGCTGATTTCGGACAAATACCCCGAAGACCCTTTCAGGACATTGTTGACATGGCTCTGCGTTGAAACTTGGTGGTGGTACAGTGGTGCCTTTGGAGAGAAAATGGGGTGCTGAATTGGGAAGAGTTGAGGGGTCTTGAAAGCTAAATTGCTAAGAGAAATTTGCATTGTTCTCTGTGAATTGGAACAGAGAGAGATAGAAAGAGAGGGAGAGAAAATGGAGGGTTTAATCTGGGTTTTAACAACGTTGGTGTCTGCCTGAACCTTGTGTACGTTTTTTATGGAATTGGAGGATAAGGTTAACTTGCAAAACACTGTCGTTTGACTTCTGAAGAACATTTTTTGTATTCATTTTCAAATTTTGACAATGTATTATTTATTTAGTACTACTTTTTTTAGTGGAGACATAGTTGATATTCAGACGCCTTTGCATAGAGAGAAAATTAAATAGGATTCTCCCGTCAGATAGATGTTTCTTGGTGAACATAAGATGGTCTTATATTACTGAGTTAATCTTTATGAGTTGAGACAAAATTGATAATTTGATATGATTTTTCTTGTCGAATAACTTGATATAGTTATTATTATAATTTATGAATAGTAATATTATTTAAAGGTAAAGTTACTTATTCTATTTCTTTTTTATATAATTATTACTTTCTTTTCGCTTTTTATTTTATAAATAAATAATTTTTTTACTGCTTTGGAAAAAAATTGTATTTATTAATTTTTTTTGTTAGAATCAAGTAATAAACAAAACATGTTTTATGTTTTAAACTTAAATATTTTTATTATATTAAAAACTAAAAAAGAAATAGATAATTGATTCTGTTGTGTATAATAACGTTCTGATAATATATTATTGACGAATGAGTTTGATATGACTTTCAATTAAAAGAATTAGTTCTTATATAACTCTTATGATTAAGATTAGGATAAATAGTCATTTTAGTCTCTAAATATATTGAAAAATGAAAATTCAAATTTTTTTTTTTGAAAGTGAAAAAAGTGTGATAAATATATCCATATGTTAACTTTCATTTGTTACCGTTAATATTCAGTGATGAATTTGTCAGCTATCTATCCAAAATATAATTTAATCTTTATATTCTCTCTTTTTTAATCATTGCAACCATAACATTACAATAAACACTTAAAAATTAGAAAAACAAGTATAAGTTAACACAAACATAATAATAAGCATAATATTGATTAATAAGCATAATTTATTTGTTGTTGTATAATTTCTATTATAACAACATTAGGTAATGACAAAATTAAGTTAAGTCTCATTTTTTTGTAAGAATTAACTTAATGGCTGTGCATTTTTGTTTGGGTCTCGTATTTTGGGTGGCAGTGTCACATTAGAAATTTCAAAGCAAAAATATGAGATAATACATTACCCAAAATATGATATTCAAACAAATTAAAATGTACCGTCATTAAATTAATCCTTACAAAAAAATGAGACTCAACTTGATTTTGTCATTATTTAATATTGTTACAATATAAATTTTAGAGCAACATACAAATTATGCTTATTAATCAATATTATGTTTATTATTATATTTGTTTTAACTTATAATTGGTTTTCTAATTTTTAAATGTTTATTATAATTTTATACTTGCAATAATTAGAAAATGGAGAATATGAATATTAAATTATATTTTGGGTAGAGAGATAACAAATTCGTTCCAGAATGTGTAAAGCGCCGAAAAATCCGTCCCTGAATATTAACGACAATGAATGAAAGTTAATGAATGGATAGATTTGTCACACTTATTTTTTTTACTTTCAGGGACAAAAACTTGAATTTTCATCTTTCGGGGATGGATTTGTCAGCGCTTTACACATTTAGTTCAGGGACAAAAATGACTATTTACCCTTAAAATTATTTTGCAAGATAGTATGCTAAATCTATTTTAAGTTCCTAAATGATTATATCATTAGAATAAGTTATTAAAATTCTTAAGCGAAAAAGGATTATGGACTTATATTGTAATTTTTTTTACGGAGTCATCCAATCACAATTCATTATGTATGGTAAATTTATTGATTTTTAAAATAACTATATTAAAATAATTCAAACAATGATTTATGATTTGATAATTATGTAAAATTATTTTATACCGTCATTGCATATACATTAAACTCCTTATACACTCTTAGTCTCCTATGATAAAAGAACTTGAAAATAAGTAAAATGAAGAATAAACCAATAAGAGAGTTACACTTTTACTTTCTATATTCATGTCAATTCACTTTCATTACACTTTACCAAACATTCTAATAAGAACCTTCACTTTTTTTTGTTACAAAAGAACCTTCACTTTGCATTGGAGATGCATGCTTCCTTCTTTTATGGACCCATATTAATGGAGCAATAACTTGGTGCATTATGATTTTTCTCTTGAGTAAATAGTCGTTTTTCTCTTTGAATACGTAGAGCGTCGACAAATTTGTCTCCAAAAGATGAAAATTCAAATTTTTGTCCTTGAAAGTGAAAAAAGTAGAACAAATATATCATTCCGTTAACTTTCATCCATTACTGTTAATTGAAAGAGTTTACGTAACACATTTAGGGACGAATTTGTCAGCGCACTACACATTCAGGGACAAATTCGTCAGCTCTTTACCGAAATATAATTTAATTTTCATATTCTTACTTTTCTAATTATTGCAAGCATAAAATTATAATAAACACTTAAAAATTAGAAAAGCAAACATAAGTTAAAACAAACATAATAATAAGTATAATATTGATTAATAAGTATAATTTGTATGTTGCTCTAAAAAATTTATTGTAATAACATTAGATAATGACAAAATCAATTTGGGTCTCATTTTTTTGTAAAGATTAATTTGATAACTGTGCATTTTAATTTGTTTGAGCCTCATATATGGGATAAGGTACTGTCACATTAAAAATTTCAAACAAAAATGTATAGTCATTAAGTTAATTCTTACAAAAAAAATGAGACTCAACTTGATTTTGTCATTACCTAATGTTGTTATAATAAAAATTTAAGAGCAACAAACAAATTATGTTTATTAATCAATATTATGTTTATTATTATGTTTGTTTTAAGTTATGCTTGCTTTCCTAATTTTTAAGTGTTTATTATAATTTTATGCTTGTAATAATTAAAAAAGAGAGAACATGAAGATTAAATGATATTTTGGATAGAGAGCTGACAAATTTATTCCTGAATGTACCACGTATACTCTTTTAATTAGCGGTAACGGACGAAAGTTAACGGAGAGATAGATTTATCACACTTTTTTCACTTTTAAGATAAAATTTTGAATTTTCATCTTTTGAGAACGAATTTGTCAGCATCTTACATATCCAGGGACGAAAATGACTATTTATCCTTTTTTCTTTAAATTTTATGCTTTCTAGAATGATTTTAATCTACTAAGTCATAATCAAAACCAAGTTTGTAACATCACATTTATTCAAATACTAAAATCTAATCCAAATGTGCACATGTTCTTTAGTAAGGTTTGATAAACCTCTACTTCTTACATGATGACTGGCGGTGCAAGTATTTGAATCAAAGTTTGTACAGATGGTTGCCCCATTTCCTAGCAAGTAGCAATTAACAATGAAATAAGATTGCACAAGTAGATGCATCATCTTGATTTCTGATTTGAACTATTTACATTCCATGAACAATAAATAACCAAACACTCTTTTTATGTACTCAGTTTAATTGAAGAAAACGCTTGTTTGAATCTGCAAAAGCTACATCACCGCAAACTGCAAGTCTTGAAGTTGACAAGATTATCTCTGCAATTTGTAAGGTGAAACCATGGATGATGGGCAAAGGTAACCCCCTACTGAGGCGCGCATTTGCATATGGCAAGAAGACGGTTTCAATAAGTGACCACACAACAGGCAGCAGTAGGAAAAGAGAACATACATCCTTCATTCATGAGAAACTTTAGAATTAAAATTTTAGTATTTTTTATCACGCGTCTTGTACAAAAATGAAACAGAAAGGCACCTGAATGAGGTACATCCGCAGATTGCCAATGTTGCTCCATTTCAATGACACTTGAAAGTCATTCAATCTTATAGAACCTACGAGGTTGTTTCCTTTGATTTTGACCGGACCTGTACCTTGAATTACCTGTGTAAACAGGATGCAATATAACAATAGCAGTCATTCATTGTAAAGGAGCAATACATTACAACAACAAACAGGGGCGATACATGATCTGATAAATTTTGGGAATTCGGCAGCTCTGTTAGTTGCAGGATTTGGTCATGGAGGGTGGCACTGCTCCAATGCCAATTTTAGATTATGGGGGTTAGATGGAAAAGGAGAGTAAGAGATTCTGAATAATTGGCATCTGATGAAAATATAGGCATGTTATGTCATATGTGACGCAAAGCAAGCACCAATACCTATTTATACTTAATAATTCATAACTATACTTACACCATAAGATTCCCAACACAATGAGTTTCCTAATACTCTAACATAGTCCACCTCACAATGTTAGCTTTAATTATTTTTAAGCTGACTATTCTTTAATTATGTGCCCCCTATCCACCAGTGGTTGAGTAGATACACATAGTATCTGGATAAAATATACCTTGCACAAATATACAAAAAACAAAGTAGCACCTTACTAACACTAATCATGACAAACTTCAGTAATTCATTTGAATAACAATCAGTTGCAACATCACTACAAAACTAAACTGCTAAAATGATTGGTTCTTTAAACTCAGCTTTTCCTGATGCTAGTGTGAGGTAGAGGAAACCAAAATTTCCCTATTTCTTACCAAGCAATCGTTGTATTAGAATACTCAAAAATATATTAGTGAGTTGAAGAAATCATTGATAGCAATCCCTTAAACTGATAAATATTCACGAGTCTGTCATACAGGGCAAACACAAATAGTCTGCAGCCAAAACAACCTACTATCCTAGCAAGGACTGTTGACCCTTGACCAACAAGCCAATCCAGTGGACTGGAAGAATGATTAGCCAAGTATTTTTTTAAGATAAATGACAATACTAACAAAGACTGATATGAATTAGCTTCCTTATAGAAAAAAGAGAGTATAAAGAGAGCTTCCCAAAGTTGTACGATTAAGCTTGCTGAACTCCATTTTACATCCACACCAGCCCGTAGAATTTATCATAAAATAATGTCTAGTACATCCCAGTAATATTCAGAATGGTGATGAATAAAACATACACATAAATAAACTATAAGAATAAATGTAGTTAATTTAAATATCAATGATCTTACCAATTATATGCATGCCACTGGTATTACGTCATCTTCTTCCAAAACATCAATTGTCATGTCTGCAAATATGTTGGCACCAGCTTTCTGATTTGAAATCTCCACAACTGGAGGAGAAGATAAAGATAAATTCAAGTTCATGTCATGATTTGGGTATTTCTTTTACAGCTGGGGAACAATAAATCTCCATCCTGCAGTGTTCAGTAGAGATTGATCTGGTATTTGGTCCACAATCCGGTGCATAAATTTTGCCTGAACACAGTAAGCAATTTCTTTGATGCCAATCGAATGATAAGAAAATAATATTTTGAGAAAATGCATGATTTAAGATCATAACCGAACATCTAAACTTACATCATAATATAAGGCTGATGCGGAGTTAAAAACAGCCTCATCTAAAGTGATTCCTAGCATTTTTGATGAATTTGTGCATAGAATTGAAAGTTTCGAGTTCTTGTGGTCAAGGTCAAGAATAGGTAGGGAAACCTTTCTTTCTATAAATAATCCATTGGTTTCAAATCTAACAGATCAGTCACTTAATAAAACATCATTGACAAAAGTGACATTCATAGAAGCGAGATCATCAACCGGGACCTCCTTTGGAAGATTTTTCAAATATGAGTCAAGGCTTGAAATCCCTTTTGTAAGTTTCTTGACGATAGCATTTTCCACTGTTGAACCAATTTTATCTTCAAAAACATCAACTATCCTGTTGGATATGAAGCAAAACTAAACGACAAAAAACCATAAAATCATTTTTATGCCAGATAAAGGTCACACGGAAATGTGTGAATAGATGATGATACAACTAAATATGCTGGAAAGTGGAAACCTCCAAATATTGCTTACTTGCAAAATTTCAGGAAAACATTAACTATAACAACACATATCCTATGGTGTATTTTCATCCTATTTTAAATAATACCACGTCAGAGCATGGTTCATCAGACTAGCTGGAAAAAGTTGGAAATTAAATGAGAAAAATCCTCCTGGTGGTGATGATAGATAGGGATAGTGTTTCTAGGCTAGAAATAAGTGACCAGTTTGAAGCAGTTGATTACTAGATTACAAAGAGAAAATTTGATAGGAACGGCCCTCCAATTACAAGGGTTTATATGAGGAAAAATAGGAAATTACAACCCCTAACTTAGTTGTAACTGTTAAAAAACAAAAGAACTTAATTGTAACTGTTAGCAGCAGGCATAATCCGGCCTAATATTATCTCTTATTCCAACTGAACAATTTTTAGTTAAGAAAAAAGGATGAAGGGCGGATATGTTGTGTGGACTATAGGGCTTTCAATAAAATTATGATACCCAGCAAAATTCCAATCCCTGTCATAGAGGATTAGGGGGAGCTAAGGTGTTTTCCAAGTTGGACTTAAAGTCTGATTACCATCAAATTAAAATGTGGGAAATAGGATATTGAGAAGACCACCTTTTGGACACAAGGGGTAATGTGCGTTCCTTGTGATGATGCATTTTGGGCTCAAAAGTGGTCCCTCTACTTTTCAGTCCCTTAAGAACGAAGTTCTCAAACCATTCTTGAGGAATTTTATACTTGTCTTTGATGACATGTTGGTTTACTGACAAAGCATGGAGATGAATTTGAGGCAGGTTCTGCAAGTATTGCAGCAACATGCTTTTTAGTTTAAAGTTGAACAAGAGAAATTGCAGTTTTTGACAGCTACGTTTGGAGTATTTGGTATACATAATCTTCAAACAGAGTTTCTGCCGATCTGAAGAATTTGGAGGCTATGTGGTTGTGGCCTATGCCTAATGAATTTCAAGGGATTGAGGGGTTTACTTGGCTTGACAGGTTACTACAGACAATTAGTCAGAAATTATGGCAAAATCACCAAACCATTGAATCAACAATTGAAGAAAAATAGTTTCCACTGGAAAAAGGAGGAACAAGTGTTTGAGCAGTTGGAAAAGGCTATCATGATAGCATTGCCCACTTAGAAGTCCCCAACTTCCCCAAGCCTTTTGTTATTGATACAGATGCTTTGGAAAAAAAGGTTTAGGAGCTGTTTTATTACAAGAGGGAAAACCGTGAGCTTTTTTGGAGTACCTCCTTATCTGATAGGGCTAACCATTTTAGCTCAGAGTTAGGCCAAGCCTCACATTGATTCAATATGTAAGGCATACCTACTTGAGCACCAAATAGCTAACTAGAATAGTAGTTGCTCTACAATGGGTTAGCCATTTGACCATGAGGTTCACTATATTCCTAGTTTTATCTTTGTCCAGTGAGACTGCTTGGTAGTTGGTACTGCTGCAAACTATTAGAGGGTGTAAGTACTAAAATAGTCTCATGACAAAGTGGTTGCATATGGCTTATTTTGATGAACTAATAATGTATTAGCGTTAACATTGTAAAAACCATACATGCAGAAACTATGACAGAGACATTAAGAAGGAAAAGTAAGGGGCTGTTTGCTTTGATAAAATGTTTTCTATTTTCATTTCTTATTTACAATCCTAATTACAAAATGCCATATTCTTTTGCACTTATTTTCTGATTCCTAATAGAAAATGAAAATAGAAAGAAAAAAAAATTTCAAAGTAAACAGGTCCAAAGGCATCTAAGCTTAAAGGAGGTAGGAAAAGCAGCTGCTGGCACAAGTTCTATAATGCTACAAAAGATACAGGAAATATGAGACCAATGATCCTTCATGAGCTAGAATCTAATACGGATATTTCCATACCCTTGATAAAGCCAAGATGCACCTCCATCCAATTTTATTGAAATATCTTTAACATTAGACCCACAGTCCTTGAGTTTCAGCTTCAAAGACCCTTCCTGGATCTCCAAACCCAATGTAAGTGCTACTTCCATGCCTACAACCTTTCCAACAGGAGCATTAATTAAATTCCTTTCTGATTACAGTCGTGAAGAAGATGAACAGATAGAAACAGAAATAATAGTAAAAAAAACAAAAAAGATATCATTTTGATCCCATGCAAACAAGAATAATCATATATCAAAATAAGAATATTTACATTCCATAAAATAAGTAAAACAAGAATACCACATAAATGCCATAGCGCAGTTTATAATTAAACAAGTTAACATTGTTAGATACCAAAACCCACAACTGAAAATGACATAGTATCCGTCAAATCACAAAGCATACCAGAAAACTAGTTATCACTTACAAACAATCCCATTTACAACCACACCTCTTAAAATTCCAATGAAACAACCAGCAACAAGTGAACCAAAGAAACTAGCCCTCCCCCATAAAGAGATTATGTTTCTTACAACAACTAACAACACAAATTTGCTACTTGACAAAACACAAGTCCACGCACACACATATACATGTGAATTTAATTTTCATGCATATCATTGTCAACTCATGAGGAGGAGCCTTGATACACCTATAAAAGTATACATTAGTGACTTGTTGATCATGAGTTTTAATTTGGAAATAACTTCTTTATATATGTTATGATAAGGTTGTATACAATATCTCTCCCCTTAGTTTCGTATAACGAGAAATTTCTAAATAATGAGATAGTAATATTTTAGTATATCATGGTCGACTCATGAGAAACCATCTTGAGTATGACTTTTAAAATAATTATAATAAAAGTTAACAAATTTACCATAACAATCTATAATTGAAATGAAATAAAATACTACCTCGTTCTCATATTTTTATGGAAAGGGATAGTAACTTTTAAAGTACATTCTAATTAAATTCTCTCTACATATACTTCCTCCATTCATATATATATATATATATATATATATATATATATATATATAAAAGACTTCATTATCTAATTAATCAAGATTAAGAAAAGTAATTAATTTAGTTGATAAAATAAATTTATCTTAAATTTATAATTTTTTTTAAAACTATCCTAATCATTAATATTTTTCTCTTTTGTTAATACATTTCTTTCTTTTTGTTCTTTTAATAAAAAATATTTCTAATTAAAAATAATTAATGAAATAAATGTTATAAATTGGATCTTATAAAAAACAATTATCATTATTTTAAATTTGAATCTTAGGAAGATAACATAAAAAAAAAAACAAATAAATAAATAAATGATCAATTTCATGCCTGAACTTCTGCCCTACCTCTCTCAGATATCTTAACAGGCACAAACCATGTCTATAAGAGTAATACCAATTCATGCTAAAATTACAAGTAACCCCAAAAGCTATAATGGAAATTCCAGTCTCCCCTGGCTTGACATGCGAGGAAGGAACATCAATATGATAAATTGTGATGTTGGGGAGCACCATGTAGACATTACCCACATGGGATTTTCGCAGTCTTTTCAATATTCGACAATCGAAGTGAGACTAGTGAGGAAATCGCCATGTTCTCCAGCAACTCCTTCATAAAGTCAAGGCCATTTTGGGTAATCAACAGGGATATAAAAGCTTCGTTTTTTAGTTGAAATTGAGCATACCCTTGAGTCAATGAAAAGGCTAATAGAAACAGAACAAAGAAAGGTGCCATTTTGATTTATGGTTCGCGAAAATTGGAGTTGATCATCTGTTGCTGCTGCAGGGACAAAGAGAACATAGGGAAAGCAAAGACGTAGAAGGGCGAAAATCTTTCCCAGGACTCAGAAACACTGGTGATGGAAGTCAAAAGTCCAAAGTGTCCATTTTGATTGGGAGTTCATCCAGCAGAAACGGCTAATTTAAAAAACATGATGTATTATTTTAAAAATATTTAATTATGAGTTAAATATATTTTAATATTTATAATATACTTGTTTTTAGTTTGTTACTTAATTTTTACTCGACATCTCAAACTCTTTTACCTTTAATACATGATATTAGTCTAAGTTTAATAGCTAACATAATATTATGTTAATTTATTGTATAATTGCTTAATTGATGATGTAACACTTATTAATTTGTCGTGTCATTATTTAACTTAATGAATCAAGATTAATGATAAATATCAAAAATAAAAATTTATAAATATAATTAGTAAAAAAAATTAGATAGCAAACTTAAAAAAAAATTAAGCATTTATTTATACAATGAATTTATATAATATTTTTTTATAACATTACTGTTGTACCAATATTCTCATAGAAACCAATTCATGAATTATATTATCATAATAAAATACAACTATTTTATTTATATTTTAGACGGCATGTCTATAGAAAATGCTTACCACTTGAAATAAATAGACTAACAACAAACGGATAAGGGTTTATAAGTCTCATTTGGTGGTTTAGGAAAAAGAAAGGAACTGCGTGTTCGAATTTTTTATTTATAAAAATTAATAAATTAAAAACTAATATTTATAGATAAAAAACAATAAATGAAAATAAAAAAGTGGAACTTAGTATGTTTGGGAATAAGGCTTTCAAGAAAAATAAAAAAGGAGGTGAGTGTAAATTTTTAATTTGTAAGAGATTAGTTTAAGGATAAATGCTTATTTTATATAATTAAATTATAATAAATTATATCATAATTAAAATTTGTATTAAATGATTATTCTTGAATTTGTACTTTAGATTTTTTTTATAAATATCTATATTGTGTTATAAAATTATTTTTAAAATAAATATTAAAATTTATTTTATAATTTAAAAATGAAAAGAATAATTATAAGAGATAAGTATACGAGGAATTCAAGGGTAATTGTTTCTATGTGCTGTTTCATAAATTCATACTCTTTAACATTTTCTTCTAATAAGTTAAACTTAAGCATAAAGAAATATAACTTTTTTTAAGACAAACTTGAGTTATACTCAACTTGTCTACATCCTCAATGACCATTAACATTAACTATGTTTTCAGAGACATGATTTTCATTTTGAATTATGATTATTATTTTTAACGTTTTATATTGTAAAATATTGAGTGATTGGAAAAACCGAAAAATGATTAGGTTGGTCTAACCATCTCAATCTTGCACTTGATATTATGTACAATGTGCACATAAGATTTATGGAATCAAGAATCTACTAGAGAATCCAACCATTACATCTCAATACTAGACACATAATTTGACTTTATTTTGTTACAAGTTACACATTAGAAGCTTTCGAGGTGCTTAATGTAATTTCTGCCCTGTTTCCCACTTGCTTTTGTTTTTGCTTAATATCCTTGCTAGCATTGCCTGAACCATCTCTCTTGCTTACCTGTGGAAGCATAAGAAATCTATATTTAGAAGATGGTAGAGATACACAAACAACATGTTCATGCATTCTAATCATATCTTTCGTGATCATGACAATATATAATAAAAAACGTAAATAATTATTTTCGTCCTTCGTAAAGAACTATCACATTAGTTTCTAAAATTAAGAAAATTGCGGATAAGTTCATGAAATATGTAATTGTTATATCCAAGTCTCTAAACTTACTATATTACTGTCGCTAAACATATGTTTCAGGAACTAATATAACAAATTAACAACAGAAACTAAAATAGTAGTTTACTCATGTAAAAATCATTGAGACATGATCATAAATATGTTATGCTTGGCTTGGATGGCATGTGAACTAATGAAGAGATTCTGAGTTCTGACCTTTGGCTGCTCTTCATGGAATTGATAACTTGGCACTGTTTTCCTCCTTGAAACAGTTCTCCTAGCTTTGAAGTTGGTCTTTGGAGTATGTGGTTTGAAGCTAAATTTTTCTTCTCGTGAATTGATGGAATAGTTATCAAAATGAAGGGGCACTTCATTTGACCCGCAGCTCTCCTTTTCTTCCCCAGCAGCATCCAAAAATCTTGTCATGATTGTGAATTTGTGACTACCATTAGAAGGGTCATACTGCTTCATGGCATGGCTTTCAACTGATGAGGTCTCCGGAAGGCGTGTTGCCATCCACCGTTCAAGCCAGCTCCAACTCATATTTGACTCTATGCTATCAAATTTTGGAGATCTTCGCTTTGAACAGATTCTTAGCTGCAACAATCAGGATCAGTGTTTGTTACCAGCCTTGTATCCTTTATCTACATTTAATGTCTATGTACCATCCACTTAAATAATTTTACATTGTCAACTAATTAAAAATTATTGTTATGATGACTTAAAATTAATTATCATAAAACAAATTTATCATGCATAATTATTTGCAATTGAATGATTGTGTAAAGTTTGTTTATACTGTTCACTTTATCCGTGCATATATATACTATTTACTCTTTAGTGTTTACCTGTTGTGAGAAAGCATAAGCCAATGCTCTTTCCCTTCTGGTTGATGCCTCCATTCTATTCTGCATCCTCATTTTTGAAACATAGCTACTTACTGTGCTGTCATCCCAATCTTCCTGAAAATGTCTACGTTACTATGCAGCTTAACAGAATTTTGATTGGTTGTAACTTGTAAACTATAGCCAATTTAATGGGTACCAGTTAAAGTTCCAACTCTTAGAAATGCTCCAACAATATGTGCTATGTATAAAATTAGCGAACCTTGCTTGCTTTAGTTGCGACTTTATATTAAAAACAAGAAAAAACCATGTGTGCCAGAAAACTCGTTGTACGGAATAGAAATACCTTGCTGAGAAGTGAGAATTACCAATTAAGGTGTATCCTGATATATTTAAATTTTGGGTATGTTAGAGAATGCAATCAAAAAATAGGAAAAAAGTGGCCAAGTGGAAGATTAAATTTCAACATCAATATCACATTCAAAGTCTTGTGGTGCTACCAATTGACTAGTGACTTAGTTGGCTTAGACCCTAGACACATTTATAATGTGGAACAAATTAACCTAAAAAGATTATCTATCAAGTTAACATGTTGATCTTCTTTACACCCTTCTTATCACTCTTCTGGTTATTGTTTTTCTTTTTTTGAAAAGAAAATTTTATTAAATATTATCCACTCTTTTAGTTAATCATCTGAAGTTTTAAAATTTCTTCTCGAAGATGTCTTAAATGGTACTTCTGTCTAATTTCTTTGTCCTTTTCTTCTGAATTTATTATTCTCTTGAGCATATCTCAATTTTAATTTTTCTTCTTTCTCTTTTAACCAAAATCATGGAGTGCTAGTACTTCACAATGCATCATTGTCTTCTGTTGTACCTTTTGCTTTATTGCTTGAGTTCTGGTCCTGCGCTGAATACGGTGGCAAATGCCCTTTTTTTCTCCTTCAACAGAGAAAACTTCTGTGGAGTTTGCGGTTTGGACTTCAATTGATGTGCCCATGGACTTTCTGTCTGGACTTTCTGTTGCTAAATTGAACTCATCTTTTCGAGTTTGTGATTTGATTTCTCCATTTTGATGCCTCAACTGTAATGTGCAGCATATTAGTGATGCTAATAAGCCAGATTATATGCTATGATTAATAAACAAACTATGAATCATATATTAAGCATAACATACCATTGCATGCTAAGATTCTAAAAAGTAAACATTGACATTTTTTCATTAAAAATTTAAAAAGGTTTGAGTAATGGAAATGGGAGAAATTAACAAATTGGAAGGGTGAAAATTGACATTGTAGATAAATGGTCATTTAATTTCCCACAATTCTCTGTTCAGTGTTACAATTTTCACTCATCTCATGCACTCCTTGAACTTGGTACAAACAACTATTAAGGTAAATACATGAATATGTTTTTAACTATTTCCTTCACTTAAAATACAATCTTTTCTTAGACTAAGATATATATATTTTTATATGAATAAGAAAAAATGATGCAATAATTAAAGTTTGGGGAGCTGACCAGGAAGCCTCTAAATGCTGATTGAATAAGAGTAGCTGCTTCTTCCTCATTCAATGATTTTTTGGAGTTTAAATCTGTTCTGTTCTGTATTACATTCTCCACAGTTTCTTCACTACTGGTGTCTCCTTTATCATTCAACAAGTCCTCGTGTACGGACTGTGAAACCGTGACTTCAGAGCTCTTAACTGAAGCTGAATCATTCTCTGCAAGCACTGAATTGAATTCATCGCCACACAAGTATGACTTCACAGACAACCATCTTCTATTTTCAGCACTATTGCGCCTCAACTGTTAATTAGCATGACATGATTCAAAGCTGGTTAATGCAATATTAATCAATCGACTTTTCTGTGACACTAATTAAGACAACAAATGTCAATGGAGTCTAGTTCGATTGGTTGAATAGAATGCGTGAGTAATTATAAACCCTCTTACACTCTTCGATTACCATGAATAAAAAAAAAATTTAAGACCAATGATTGAAGAATTTTATTGCAACTTAAATTGAGCTAAGACAATTGTATTATGCATTCATGCTTTTTCTATTGTAAATTTGTAGATACTAACTAGAAACAAGTGCAGCATATAGAGAATAGAGACTCACTTTGTTTTCATGAGACCCATCAGAACGATTTTTGGAGAAGACACTTCTTACCAACTCCACAGTGAAACCCATCTAAAGTTTTCTAAGTTCCACAAGTAAAAGCCTTCACAAATTCCCCACGAGATGTCCTCAACCATATTAATATATGCCAATGCACATAGGTGGAGTAGTAACCTACATTATTATTAGGATTGGATAAAGTATAAAAGGGAAAGTGACACATTCTTACTTTATCAACAATATTGGACATTAAATAAATAAATAAATATTGGTGGTGTTATTTTAAACGTTACACGAAACTGCTAACTTTTTACATATGGGGAGAGACCACATGTTAGTTAGAAATAAGCTTGATCATGATGATCTGTGTGCAGAGCTGTAAGGGTACCCTCTAAATCAGAAAATAATAGAAGCTGTGCAAAAGTATAAGAAAGATAAAAAAAGGAGACGGAGTTGAGTGCATGTTTTTTATTGCTTTTGTATATACTTTGGCACATGGCTTGCAGATGATAGGCTATCATAAAGCTTACTTGTTGCTGGGGTTATGTCTATTATTCCTTTCTGGTTACTGCTTCCTGTCCTATGGCTTTTTTTTTTAATCACTTTAGTTTGATGCCAGTAGCTTTGGGGACAGGTTAGTTAGCCTAGAAATTTTTTCCAAGGATTCTTCACTATCAATTTTGTAGTGCGCTTTTGCAGGTGAGGTGTGTTTCTTTATTTTGGATGATCTCATGAAATGGCAAAAGTGCAACATGTGACACACATGCTAACTCAGTATAAAATTTTGTTGTGTTTATACAAGGAGAAATAATTTATTTAACTAGAAAATTATGTTTTATTTTCTCCAAAATCAATACTTTCTTGATCAAATAATAGTTATCTATAGTAAATAAAATTAGTCTCTAATCTAATAAGTTAATAAGTTAAGAAAGATTCATACCCTCTACCCTGTAATCCTACATAAAGAAAAATATGACATGCTAATAAGTGATAACTCCCAAGTCCTAATTCACTAGTCAATTTTTTTTCATGCGGGGAGCCTTTATGAGAAAGTTGATGGAAAGCCTATAAGACCTCGTGTATATGGTTTGATGGAGTGAATTGAATAAGGAATATAAAATAAAATGAAAATAAAAATTGTCATGACTGTCTTTAGTGAAAATCCCGGGATATTAAATAGTACCCATCAGATCTACATGGTAATTGGAGAATCAGGGATTGCTCAATTAAAACGAAAACCCTGCTTTCCCATCTCTTGCTCTACCAAAAATAACGGATTTTTTCTGAATCTTTTGGGAAAGATTGATAACTAAGAATTTAATTACCACTAACGATTAACATAAGTAACAGCGGCGTTGTTCCTTAATCAAGAGATATAAATATAAGACCCAAATCCTGATTGATTTACACATATGAGATAAATCATCTTAAGAAGAATATTCACATTATGACTTCACACTCTCTAATAAAGATTAACATGATGCAATTACAAATTATTATGATATGTTTTTTAACTTATAATATTATATTAAAAGTGATATCAACCATAATCTTTATTAGATAAAAAATTGTTGGATTTCTATAAAATTTGAAAAATATTAATTTTGTTTTTAATTGTTTTTTTTCATTAATTTGGTTCATGTAAAAATAAAATATATTTTTTTATCTTCGGTGAAAAATTCATTAAACAAAAATATGATGTGACTAACAGACTTACATGTGTAATTTGATTACAAATTAATTAAATAATTTGAGGTGACCAAACCCCCCAAAATGAATTAAATAATTTCTGACAATTAAAAATCCCCCAAAAATTGAAATTTTTTGTCACCTCCTAAATAATTTTCTCTTACTTTTAGATGAGATCAAGGGAAGATAAAGCAACAATGTGTTTTGGTATCTTTTGAGTGTGTTTGAAAAGATAAAAATAAATAATTAAGTCTATTAACCACATCAAAAAAAATATTTAACAGAATTATAATTGAGAACCAAAAAATATGTTTTATTTTAATAAAAAAACTTATGAAGATAAAATTAATACTTTTTAAATTTTAAATGGACTGTAAACATATTTTATCCATTTCTAATTATTAATAGCATGATAGTCATAAGAGAGAATATCAATCGATATATGAAAAAGGTCATAAAAGAGATTTCAACATTGAGAATTTTATATAAATTGACAAAAAAAACTTCAAACTCATATTTAACTAGTCATGTTATAATCTTGAGTAAATTACACGCTCCTTTCTTAAATATGTAAATAATACATTCTTCTCTTCTATTGTGTTAAACTTTACATTCCCTTTCCTCACATATTAGAGTATATGGCACTTTATTTTATTTTTTAAAATTTTTCATTAAATTTATACTTTTATTTTTGGAGTGAACGAAACCCAAATTTTCTACCAGTAAAAGAGATTTACGATACCTAGCTAGCTTAGCCTAGCTATCATACTCTATCTGCAAGTGTATATACTTTGGCTGGAAATGGTGAACCGTTGATTATATCTTTTGCACGAGTGAAAAAAAGTTGAACAATACAAGTACTTGTATTGTGTGTAGAAGTACTTGTATAATTGTGTCGTAAACAATTCATTCTATTGACACATGCCTTAATGATTATTTCTGAACATATGCATGTGAGCAACACATAAGTGACCATGCAATATGCTGTGCCAATCCATTTTCGAAGGGATGGTTGAATTAATAGTTCCTATTATTTAAATACTTAATTGCTACATATAAAAGTGGTGATGAGCATGTGCAGCCCACTAAAGAGCGTGGACTTTGTAGTTGTTTCCCCTTTTGGGGTTGGAGGCTTTTAGGCCTAGCTAGCAGCGTCAAGAAACTCTCGTACATGATTAATATTAGAAGTGCTTCATTCATACAATACAATACTAAAATTCATGTGAAAATTATTGGAGAGATTGCCATTTTTTCTCTGCCTTGTGTGCTTGGCTAGCTATCTTTTAGCCTATCTTAACCATTGGTACAAAATACTTCTCACAGAAAATAGTGATTAATCTTTGTTGAAAATCATAAGCATATATAAGATGAATATTTTTCTCTCAACACGATTTATTTTATATTCAATGACCATTCGGAATTCAAATCTTGGATCATTTGATTAAAGGACACAAGTCGTTACACTTGTACTAATCATTGTTTACCCTTTAGGAAAGTTTTAATACAGTCACATCACATATGCACACATCACATATGTAATCCAGAATATAAATTTTACATTTTGAAATGACTAATTTGACATGAATTACATTTCAGATTAGGATGCAAAAAGAAATTTTGGAGGTGCAGAAAGCAATTGCCCAGATATGATTTATTTTGGGCCTTTAGAAGGGAAAACACTGAGCAGCCCACCAGGAAAAAAAATGATCTTTTGCCAGAAGTTGGGCTTCAGGGGTTTCGGTCCAGCTTAAAAGAAAAGAATAGAAATTTCTGATATAGGCTTCAACAACATGCAACTAAATGACATTTTTACAAAACAAATAATAATAAAAAAATCATGTATAAAAATAGAGTGATTTTAAAATTATTTACATATTATGAATTATTTTTGCTAACTAAGATAAAAGAGACTGTGTGTTTTAATTTGTTATGTGCATTGCCCACTGTCTTGCTAACCATGGTGTTAGAGGACCAGCCGTTAGTTGTTGCCGTGGCCTTTGAGTGAGCTGGTTCGGACGCTAGCTGATAGCGTGGTTTTTTGTTTTGAGTTGGTTTGTGACATGGAGGTAGGGGTCCAAAAATGTTTTCTAATCTTGGCTCAGGGGTCCAAAAATATTACTTGATTTCCTATATTATACTTTTTATTTATTGTACTGATTATTTTTTTAATTATCATTGACTTTTCTCTCCTTAATTAAAAAATAAGTATATAAAATAATTAAAACTTAAACAAAGATAGAGATATAATTGACAAAATAGTAAACGCAAACATGACACTGTGTTATCTCATGTTGGTTTGGGGTCCCAAATGTTGCAATATATTATTCTTGGATATCCAAGGCATAAAGCATTTGCTTCAATTCTTGTATGGTTTCACAAATTAAGGTACAGTCTTCTCAGAGAATAAAGCAAGTATTGGGGTATCAATCATGATGATCTACAACATATAATGGACAAGGTGGAGGAAAGTTAGCATAACAATAAGCTATTGGCAAATTTTCCACTGAAGTTTTTTCAACTTTCTGTTCCCCCTCCAGCATCACCATCTTGTTGCTCATTGGAAGCGTTTGCATATGCAACACTTATAAGGGTAGCATGGCTGAACTTCTTTTGTAACTTACTAGTCAACCAAACAGAATCGATTGTATCTCCGGTCACCACCACTTGGTCTCTGCTTTCACCTTCTAATGCCACTGAACGAACACCTGCATGTATGTTTGATTTGGCCACCCAAATTAGAACCAACATATAAGTTAATTATGAGCATAAATAAGTGCTGTCAAGTATAACTCAATTAGGATATGCTATTTAGACTTAAAATTAATAATTGAAATTACTAATAATAAAGGCTATGTTTGATTTTTCGTTTGGAAGCTAGAAACTCAATTTGAAAATTTTATTTTGATAATATGTTTGGTTATCTTTAAAAGTATGTGCATTTACACATGAAAATTTTGTTTAAAAATCCAATTTTGAGAAGACTTAGATTGCCTTTGTTTAATCTAAAAATGTACATACAAAAATTTGTATTTTTATGTCTGTGTACCTCAAATTATTTAATACATCTTAAAATCAAATTTTCTGTCAATTATATAGATTGTTGTACAAGTAATATTTCTCAATAATAAACAGATAATTGTACCTTGAGAGGCTGCCGCAATTTTCAGTGCCTTGCTTCTGCGTTTGTCATTCTCCATGTGCACCTGGATAACTATTTTCTGCAGAAGAAGTGAATTGCTTTATATTGAATCAAATTGAATATAGACTATGTAATAATTTAATTACTAACCAATGCAGGTGATCTCACCTTCATGTTTGGTAATTTAAAACAGAGGACAGCTTTAGCTTTATGTTCGGGAGAAGCTTTAACTAGTGATAAGTGTGTTTTTCTGTGATGTTTTGGTTGTTCGGTTTAGGGTTTGAAATTAAGAGACCGTTTATATATCCGTTAACAGTGATCTTTGCATAAAAATATTAATTAGTAGTAATACTTTTTTATCATACTTTTTATAATTGCATAAAACTATTAAATTTCACTATATAAGCAACGAGATCTTCTAAAAAGAGAACAGAATCGACTTTATTTAAAAGGTTTCCTATAATTTTTCTGCAATAATAAAATCATAAAAAGTGATAACAAAGTATATTTAAGAACTATTTAATTTAAATACACTATAATATAAAAGATTCTTACATTATTATTATTTAATCACTATGATAAATTTATTTTATAATAATTATTTTAAAATTTATATTAATTAATAATATAATGATTTTATACTCACAGGATGTGGAAATTAAACTCTTATCCATATTTTTTCTGTATTATTATTGTTAACTTAGAGTAGACATCTTGTGCACCACGCCATGGAAACTAGCTAGTTGATTTCTATATTTTCAGTTTGAAATCCTTCTTCCATTTTACACTTGTGATGGGAAATTAGGTGATGGTTTACCGTTAGAATATTATGTTTGGTTGGAAAGTGAAGAGACTAGAGAGTATTTAAAGGTTAGGAAAGAGAATGACTGGATAGTAGATAGTTAAAAAAAAAAAAAAAACACGAAGAACGTGGACTCTATTTGAAAGACTTGGCCCCGTGTTTGAAGTTATATTTTAAATTCGATTATATTTTTTTAAAAGCATATTAGATATGTGTGAATCATTTTGTGGAGACCAGCAAATTGCTAGTCGTTAAATGAAATGTTCTTAATTATAAAAAAAAAATTGGGTAGAAGACAATGATGTTTGTTAATCTATTAAGGCTAGATTTGTTTCAACTTAATTAATTTTAATTATATATGCTTTTTTTTCTTTAGAAAGAAGTTTGTCTACCATTTTTTTGGAGAAATTTTTAAAAATTAAGTAGTTTAATTCTATTAAAGAAAATAAAAAGTAGTTTTCTAAGACAAATTGGGCGAAGCAACTTTTAGGGGAAAAAGATAAGGGCATTTAGATCCTCTTCAATCAAGTTAAGTCAAAATCCTGTAAAATTTCAACCTTTAATTTGCTATTGCAAAACAATCAAGGAGGGGGAGAGAAGATAATAGACGGGTCGTCTAAATTTAAATCTCATGGAGAAGAGAATACAGTAAGAAAAAGAATGAAATTTTATATATTAAAATTAGCTTATGTATGCATAAATTAATTTATAGAAATTTTTTATGTTAACTTTTTAAAAATTTAGTTTTTAACTTGTATATATATTAGTTTTAGTTAAAAAAAAAGTTCATTTTTTTTCTTACAAGTATTTATGGAAAAATCTGTCAAAAAAAAACTTTAAAGAAAAAACCTTACTCCTCATTTTGGTTGGGTAGAAGGAGACGGCGAGAGGAAGGAAGAAAGGGAAAGAATGTGGTTTGATAAAGTGAAAAAAAAAAGAAGTTTTTTAAATTTTCAAAGAAAAGGAGAGGAAGCAAGAAAAAATGGCTACTGTTGTAAGGTATTTTGTATCTTATTCTTCCATTGCATCTTCAACAAATGGACAAATTACTCACTAGAAGACGAACTGCAAAGAGACAAACACTATTGTTGTGGTCGTTGACTCGTACTTGTTTTAAAAAAAGCCACTCACGTCACTATTGTTCGTCATTGCAATACGTGGTGTACGTAATAGTAGGCACTAAGTAGAAGCAATTTTAGTAGGGGATCTTGGGGAGGGATCTTCAGTTAAAGATCTCTCTTTTTCTAAATCTATTATTAAAGAAAAAAAGTAGATTTACACGTGGATATCTCTCTTTTTCTAGATTCACTACTAAAGAGAAAAATTAGATTTATACTGAGATTTGGATTTTTTCCGAACTCTGAAGATCTACACGAAATTAAAAAAAAAATGATTTGTTAAGTGACAGGACAAAAAAAATAAATAAAATGAAATTAAAAGTTAAAATTAATTACTTAAAATTAATTTTATGTTTTATTAATATTTATATATTTTTTTCATATTTTATTAATTAAAATTAATAATTTAATTAATTAAATTAAATTTTAAATATTTTAAAATGAATCTATGTAGGATCCATTAAAATTATTTAAGATCTCAATTTAGAATCTATCAATCAAAAAAAAATGTCACAGATCTTAAAAAAATTTTAATCCTATATAATATTATAAGGTTTATTAAAAAGTGATTTAAGATTCCAAGACAGGATACCTGCTAATGTAATTGTGCATGATGGAGACCTTGTCAATGTGGTCGACGTCTACTAGTGAGTGAAAAATATGAGAAGTATCACACCATTAAAAAAACTGAAAAAATGATAATATGTATGTTCATTCTCTTTCAATTTTTCTTTAACCAAATCACTCTAATTTTTTCTTTATTTCTTATCTATTTTTTTTCTTTCTTCACACCTATTCCGTTCCATTCTCTTCATTTCTTTTTCACAATCAAACACAAGAAGAGGATCTATTATGGAAAAAAAAGGTGTTTTTCTTTTCTATCTATATTCTGTGTTAACTAGTCATATCTTCTTACTCTCTCTCGGACCCCATGCTTTGTCTTCCCTACTTTTTCTATCCCTCCATCGCTAATCTTTTGATTTTCTTGAGTTATTTCTTTTTAGTTAAAAAAATGACTGAACAAGTTATTTTATTTTTAAAATTCTGATTTTATATTTTAACTTTAATATTATTTTTGCATTAAAAAAACTAAGGAAAATATAGTCCAAAAATTAATTCATAAGTGTTGGAAATATATATTAAAATATAATATTGCTGTATGCAGAATATTATAATAGTGTGGTATATTAACAATACTTATTGAAAGTATTTTGCATAAGTCTATTCTTGACTTGTCAACGGATGTAAACATCTTTCAAAAACATGTGTCTTGGACAGAAACACGTCTTGGAAATTTTGAGTGGAAAAAATATTGGAGAGTGACTCGTGTTGGAGGAAAGACTTTTAATATATATAATATTTGGATATTGATATTTTGAATAGAATAGTACACAGTTAACACTACATCAAATTATATTTTTAGTGGCAATTTGTTACACTAATTGCCAGTATTTTATTCTCTAATTAATAATATTTGTGAAAAATATCTGTAAAAAAGCTTTTATCTAGCACACATCAGTCCCACTGTTCCAGATACTTTTATTGAAAATTTTATTATTTATAATAATTTTATCCAACATCAATAAGATTATTTATGATGAAAGATGCATCTAATGTAATCTATAAAAAAAATCATCCACATATCAGCGCATCACAATATCAGGCCTCGGGCTCCACACACAAACACACATCACTATTAATTAAGAGGTAGAAAGGAAGAACATTAAGATTGATCGATACAGGACACAGACAAATGAAGGGTTTTTTTTTCTTTATTAAGAATTTTCTTTGATGGAAGAAGATTGCTGACTAGGACATATTGACGAACGATGACTTGCTATTCTTGATTTTTCCTGTGAGAAGGTGGAATATGACGTAAATTAGAGGTGTTTACACCAACCATTCTAATTTCTTCAATACAAGTTGCTGTAACTAAACATGCAAATAATTATTCATGAAATCGAATTAATTTTTTATTCTTATATTTTTATATATGTAAAAATCAAAGACATGTATTACAAAATTTAAAAGAATTCATACACCATATTAAGTTAAACTCTTTTGGTTTCGTTCTTATGTTACAAACCGACTTAATTCAAACTGGATTTAACTACATGTACATGGTCATGTGATAAGAATTTGTTTGAACCGTGATTTTTCTATTTATTCTTTGAGAGATTGCAAAACTAATTTCAACTATAATTTAAATTTATATTTGAACTATGTTAAAAATTATTGCATCTAATTAATTAAGAAAATTATTAATAATCTCTAAAATATATATCTCACCCTATAGCATAATCAAGAGTTAATCAAAAGAGGAAAAATAATTATGAGAATTTTATTTATTCAAATAATCAATCTATTGTATACTATTATTTTTGTTTTTGGGAATGATTTATTTTTAATAAAGGGGAAAATTAAAAAAATATTTTGGGCTTAACGAACCCTTGTTCCTACCTATTTTCCCGTACAATGAAAAACTTAGAGTTAAGTTTTTTTTTTGAAATATTGAGAATTTAATAATTTTTTAAATAAAATATTAAGATTTATGAGTTGTCACTACGCATACATCCTAAGCATCCTAAGACAGTTATGGTAATTATTTTTAAAAAAATATTGATTACCAAAAAAATTTTTTTGTTGGTGAAAATAAAAAATAGTGTCAAGAATTTATAAAAATTCACATGGTATTTTTATTTAATCAACTAAGTTAAACTTTTTGTTGGAAGACTAATTTCAAGAGTAGGAGTTTTCAGCTTAACGATGGAATAAAAAAGTTGCATTTTTAATGGGGGAAAAAAGTCCAATATTTAGGTGGCTGGTTTATTCGTTTGTTCAACATAGTGAACCTATAAATCATTTATTTCAACATACATGTTGCGGTATGGAGAAGGCTATGGAAGCTTGGAGATTTGTATGGTTTGCTACTGTGTGGAATCTTTGGAATCACAGGAATCGCATGATTTTTAAGAATGAACAGTTACATGAAGCGCTTCTTGTGGATTCAATCAAATATTGGTCTTGGTCATGGATCTCAGCTCGGTTCAAGAACGGTCACTTCTCACTTTATGAATGGAGCTCGAGCACGTGTCCAGTGGAGTGTCTAAAAAGTTTGTGTTGATATTTTTAAGCATATATGGCAGATGTGATGTTGCAAAACGCAGGAACATGGTTGGGTTTAAGGAAGAACATGTGTGGGACATACATCTTGTAGTGAGAAGGGTGTCTGACTCATACGTATGTTATGGTTTTTATACCTTGTTGTTATCCATTGCTTGGAATCATATGTATAGGATTACTCACTGTGGGAAATGGATTGGGCCAAAAATGGATGATAAGTCTTTTTGGTGCGGGGTATGGTGAGTTAGTCTTACAACTTGATTGTCGTATGATTTTGTATACTGTATACAACTGATAGGGTGAATCCCTGCTCTTGCTGTGTCATATTGTATTCATTTGGTTGGGTACCACTGGTACTCCGTGTAATATAATTATCTTTTAGATGTGAAAAAAAATAACTTGTAACCGCCATAACATATTAAAAAGGGTTTGTGTGCATGTACGCATACATGATTTTCCGTAGAAAACCTAAACCGTGAATTTAGTTTTTACAAACATGCACTTCCAAATCTAAAGAAAATTTTGAACCTTATCATCAGTATCCCATATCCTAAGCCAAGCATAACGCTTTTTTTATCCGATCCTTTTGATGCAAATTAAGGTCAAAAGCCTTTTTTCCATACAATCACAAGAAGAAAACCAGGAGAGGTAATTATTAATTAACTCAGAGGATGGAGCAGCTATTGGGGTATGGATCATAAACTACGTGATGGTACATAGGAGAACGATAGGGGGCACATATGGGACAAGGTGGAGGATAGTTATCCTTTGATTTGGTTTCATCTTCCTCTTTTCCTCCATCTTGGCCACCCTCATCTTTTTCTTCTTCGTTTTTAACATCTTCCACACTTAATAACGTTGCACAACAGAACTTCTTTCTCACCCGATTGGTTAAGATAGCAGCATCTATTCCTTCTCCAGTTACCACCAATTGATCACTGTTTTCGCCTTCTAATGCTATTGATTGCACACCTGTATGTTCGATACACAAAAAAAAAAAGAAAAAAACATAACAATTAGTAACAAAATAATTTAAATGTAATTTTTAAAAGTTCATCACTAAAATTTTAGTGACCTAGTACTAGTGACAAAAATTGCCAATATGACGAAAATTTTCTAGGTAATGTTTTAATTTGTTGTATATGTGTGCCCATGACAAAGAAGCGCGCACAACGTTGTTCACATAAAATAGCTGCATTAATTAGTCTATGAAATACCACTAGCTATGTATTTAGACTTCTCGGCTATATATATTCATCAAATTTAAAATGGAAATTACTGAACATGACACACATGCACCTTGACATACAGCGGCAATTTTGAGAGCCTTGCTTCTGCATTTGCCACTCTCCACGTGCACCTTTATAACTATTTTCTGCTTCATGCATGGCAGAATTAATTTAAATATATATATATAGAGCGAATTATTCAAATATCATACCTTGTAATTTAATTATTTATTAATCATTGCAAGTGATATCACCTTCATATTATTAAAAATCTGAAGCAGAAGGCTGCTTTAGCTTTATGTTGTTGACTTGTTGGAGAAGCTAGCTAGATTCGCGGTGATAAAGAATGTTTTTTGCATGTTTCTATGCTTTGTGTGCACAAGGATAGTGATTATATAGGAAAATGGGAAGTTATTGACGCCCATCATACTAGGGCACTTGAAAAAGAGAAAGAGATAGATGATAGAAAAAAAATGTAGATACGTGTTCAAATATATATATATATAAAATCTTTTTTATTAAGGGTGTACAGGTGGAGACTTTTGAACTCTGAATATTTTAAAAATATTTTTTATTTTGTAAAAATTAATTTTTTTAAATAACCATTTTTTTTAACTTTATAAATATATCTAATGACTAAATTTTTTCAAACTCAAAGAACCTAAATCGTGACAGAATTTAATTATTAAAATGAATGATTTCAGTGTTAATATAATATATAATTTATTTTAGATATAATTAAATTATTATACATATTATTTTTGGATATATTGATTTTTGGTATGAGGAATCTCAACAACCAAAAGTGATTGTAGATATTATTTTAATTAATTCGAATTGACTCAAATAAATTTATAACTAGACAAATTTTTCAATATCTACATACTTAAGACTTAAACATGAAATTGTATTTGAAAAGAAAATAAAAGACAAATTTACTTTTGTATAATTTAATTGGTTGAATAAGATATATGAGTGTTGAGTGTATCTGATTCCTACATATAATATATATAAAATTAAATTACTCTAAGCCGCAAGTCAGAACAGGTTAAATATATCCATTTGGTGGTACAAAATCAGAAACTGCTAATTAAGCCTGTTATATAGAATTAATTAGTTAATAACATAATACCAATATATGATTGTGTAATAAAAAATAATAATACCGATATAATTAAAAATTATTAATGAACAGTAATATTAAAGCTCGAAACAACAACTTTAACAAGAAAAAACATAATAAAACTTATAATAAACAAGTCACTAATAAAGCTTTTTATAAAAATATGCTAAATTTTATTTTGTATTCCTACTGTTAAATTTTGTTTTATTGAGTCAAGTATCGTTAAAATGCCACACTTAATTGGGGGATTTTTTTTAAAACTTTTTTTTTTCTCTTCACACCTTTTAAAAAAAAGAAGGTAATTTTTAGATTTTTTTTATACATATTAGAAACTAATTTTCAAAATATATAATAGAGAACGTGGATTAGTTAACACAGAATTGTTACCACATTTAAATAATGGTTTCAAATTTAAGCTTTTTAAACTTGAACTATTGGTTCAAATAGAGTTGCCGAGTAATTGGTACAATTGGTGATATATAGACTGTAGTGATACTTACAACTTGAATGGTAGTCTAATTTGTCGCATTCATATATGCATTAATGCAACGCGTCTTCGAGAATCAAGCCTTCGTCGTTGAATTGTTTCTCATAATTAATATGGCAGTTTTTAGTAATGTTATGATATATTAATATAATATCAATCAATCTTTCAAAAAAAAAATATCAATCATCAATTTATCTATATATATACCCAATGATGATAGACTTGGTTCAGAATTCCCGCGTTATAGCTTGGTTCAGAATATCTCTGTCCACCGCAGGCAAGGTGCAATCTTTACACAGACCATACTGATTTTTTTTTTCTGTATAATTTTATTGACTCAAAGTAGATGTCTTGCGCACCATGCCATGGAAACTATTGTGCTTAGTTAGAAATTGAAAATAGTATTTAAACGTAAGGAAAGCGATTGACTGGAAAGTAGATTGGTGAAACCGAAGAACGCGCGTGGACTGACTGTACTCTCTTTGAAAGACTTGACCTCATGCTTTATATATATATATATATGTGTGTGTGTGTGAATCTTTTTGTGGAGAACAGCAAATTCCTAATAGTTTAACGGAATGTTCTCAATTATAAAAAAATTTGGGTAGAAATCAATGATGTTTGTTAGGTTATTAATTAACGCTATTTATTTTTGTTACATAATTAAATACTAAGATGCATAGTTGTGAAAATTAGATCAATTCAGAATTGGTGGTTTAGCTGGTCTACCTAAGAGCATTTCTAACGGAAGAAATTCAATTGGATTTCTTAACCAATTTTTTTGATCCCCGCAGTATTTTTTATGGTTCCTACAGTGTCATGTCACTTTTAAGGAACTCAATCAATATTTTGCTCCAATGCAATAAATCATAAGGAACTCAAAAGAATCCACATATTTATATTTTTTTAATAAAACTTAACATTTTTTAAATTTTCATAAATATAAATTAAAATAAATAAAAAGAAATGCGTAACAATATAAAATAAAATTTTATATAATATCAAAATTTTAAACACAATAATATCAAAATTTTAAAACATAATTCCATATTTAAAAAAAATGAGCCAAAATGAGTAAAGTAAGAATTAAAGGGTGTGCAAGAAGGAAAAAATTGGTGAATTTTACAAAACCTAAAATTTCCAAACATTACGGTCATCATCCATAAGCTTCTTTATTTTTTCTCCACCTTTCCCTCTTTCTCTCTTTCCCTCTTTCTCTCCGTTTTTTCTCCAAGAATGTCATTTTACACACACAATTCAATTTCATTCTTTTTTTTCCCAGTTGTCCCAACCCCTTCATTTTTCTATTTCATTCCAGAAGCTTCTCCCTCACTCACTTCTCCCTCTCACTCATGCGGCTCCCCATTCCCGCTGCTCTCTCGCCCCCTCAGCTCTCTCACTTCTCCCTCGCCTTCTCTGCTTGCGCGAGGAAGGTCTGTGCGCGTTGAGGCGGTGCGGCGAGCACCGCCCCTGCGCCGGCGCGTGGCTCTTTTGGTGGAGGCTGCGGTGGAGCGACGCAGAACGCGATGACCCTTCATCTCCAGCAACCTCTGTCGCGGCCCTTCATCTCCAGCATCATCTAAATCACGGGTACCCTTTAATTTTTTTTTGTGCTATTACTGTTCATATTCATCCCAAATCTGTTGAAAATCTTCCTGTGGGCTGTGGTATTGTGTTGATAATAACGAACATAACGATTTTTATGCAAAAAAAATGTTTTTAAATGACAAGAACCCGGTTGCTTATATAAGGAGCGGACCTTGCGCTCAAAATTTGGGTTCCGCCACGTCATTTGCTCCAACGTTGAAGAATCCGTAAGGAACGATTGCTTAGCTGAAGAAACCCATTAAGAAACTTGCATTGGAGATGCTCTAAGTTATCATACTAAAAATATCATACTAAAAAATATAGTCGATTTATAGTCATTCGATTTGACCCAATCGGGTTTAGTAAGAACCAGTGATCCAGAGCCAATTAACCCAGTTTGACCCAATCGATCAATTTTAATTTTTTTGTAATTCCTTTTTTTCTTACAATTCCTAAAACATGTTAAATTATTAATAGCTAATTATTGAATACTAGCATATAATATGCTCCTATAATATTATTTTGATCTTAATAACAATATATAATAACTAATAATTATTATCTTGATTTTGATATGATTTAATATTTATGTATATTATACATCTTTACCAATCTCACTCATGACCATTTGATAACTTTAGTACTTAGTCGTTTAAAATAACAAGAGCTTTCATATATAGTGAATCAATAAGTGACTCATTGGTTTGACCTACTAACTCAGTGTGTCAATCAGATCAGTTTTTATAAAATTGGCTAGGTGTGTTATAATTTTTCTTCGCAGTTCCTTTTGTTAGAAATAATTTTTTTTTGGTTTGTTGTTAGGAAGAAGTTGGTTAAACATATTTTTTAAAACTCAAATAATATGAAAATGATAAATATATATATATATATTAAACAAATTGAGTTGATATGAAAATAAAATAAATTGAGTGAAAAAGATGACAACACGGGTCGAACCAGACGGGTCAACCCACTAGCACGCTTTCCATTTGGTGAGCTGGGTGGAGATGTTGGCCCACCATTCCACCGAGGTCCGCCCCACCTAACCCACCAGTCCACCAGGCTAGAGGTGAGGAGGAATGGGTTGGTCGGCCAACTCGTGATATTAATTGTTTTTATAAATGATAATTATATTAATATACTAGACTATTAAAAATATAAAAAAGGGATAGGAAAAGTTTTTTAATTTGATTTATGTTTAATTACTTTGTATTCTTTAAGATTTTAAGATTAGTTTAAGAGTTTATGACTTTGTGTATGTGATTTAGTTACTTGCTAGATTTATTATTATTAGTCATTATTGAAAAATTATTAGTATTTTGTGTGATTTAGATTTTAAGACTAGTTTTTTATTTTAAATATTTTGTATAGTCAATTATTTGGTAATTTTTTTAAAGGGTAGACCAACTCGCTAGTCCATCAGTCCACTTTCAGACAAAACGAGCTAACATGTCCAACTCATCAAGTTTGAGCATATCATACCATCTATATCTCATCTCATTTTTGGCAGGCCAATGACAAAACGGGCCAAAATGGACCAGGTCTCGTTTTGCAATCCAAATGCACAACTTTAGTAAAAAATATTATATAACTTTATTTTAATTATACAATTTGTTTTAATATAAAATTCATAATTTTTAAATGTAACAAATTGTTCTTATTTTATTATAATTATAGAAAAATAACTAAAATTTGTAAACTAACATATAGATTATTTACATAAATGAATTTATATAATTTATCCAAATTACGTAAATTAATATAAATATTTAAATAATATAAAAATAAATATTAAAATTTTATTAATTGTTGTAATTAGAATATAAAATTGTATAATTAACATATTAAAATAAATTTACACAATTTTTATAAATTACATTAAGAATTTATATAAATAATTTACATAATTAGTGTATTTTTTCTTGATTTATATAGCTGGAATAAAATATTATTCACTAAATAAATTTGTATAGTTGAGATGAAAATATTAACATGCATGTTTTCTAAAAATATAAATATTAAATCTAATTAATTTGTATAATTAGAATAAAAATAATTCATTCAATAAAATGAATCTACGTAATTTATATAAATTTCATAAAATAATTTACATATTAATTAACACAATTATATTTATTTAATTATATAATTAGAGTAAGAATAATGTATATATTAAAATAAATTTATAAAATTTGTATAAATTATATAAAATAATTTATGTGAATAATTTACATATTGTTTATTAATTTAGTAATTTTTTACTTCATTTAACACATTTTCATATAAGTATCATATCAATAGTTTACTTATAGTTTACATAAGTAAGGATTGACGTACGTGTACTTGAGGATGAGCCTTGGCCTTCCTATTTTTTTATTATATAATATATAGGTTAAAATGTAATTTGCATTCCTGTTTTTCTAAATTTGTAATTTTAGTTTTCTTATTTTTAATTGAGAAATTTTGCCTTACACTTTTTAAAAAAATTGTGATTTTAATCTCTTTTTCAATTTCAGACTTGATAATGTACTTTTTTATTTTTTTAAAATAAATTAAACTTGTTAGCAAATAAATATTTTTTAAAAAACATTTTTCATGTGGACAATAAATAGACATGTGTCGATAAATGTTTATATAATATATAGATCAACGTTTGAAATTTATCACAAAGATTAAATTGTCGATTTTTTAAAAGTGAGACAAAATGTCTCAATTAAAAATTGAGAGACTAAAATCATGATTTTTTAAAAAGTGGAGGATGAAATGTGTTAATTAAAAAATAAAAGACTAAAATTGCATATTTGAAAAAATAGAGGAAAAAAAATACATTTTAGCCTAATATATAATATAATATTTTAATATTAAATTAATTATTTTATTTAAAGATTTTGGTTATAAATTTGTCATTAATGTCTCGTAGATGTATTTTTTTTACAAATATTTTCCTTGAAAATTAATGATGGATCAATATGTGGGAATTTTTGGACAGATTTTTCCACAATAATGTTTGACGGATTGATATATGAGAAATTATCGACGGAAAAATCCATCGATAAATTTTCACATAACTTACCAACAGATATTTCTGTTGAAAATTACTGACAGACAATAAAAATTCGTAAGTTAAAATTTTCTATGATCATTTTATCAATAGATTTTTGTCTGTCAAAAATTTCAAATTATCGACAGAATTTTGATATTAACGACGAATTTTGACAATTGAAAATTCTAATTTTTTTTGTAGTGATAGTATTTAAGTACTAATTATCTATTTTATTCTATTTCTTGACAAAATATTTTTTTATAGTATTTATTACAAAAATAATGATACTTTTTTCTTTTTAGATAAATATACTATTTTTTTTTATAAATGCTAATTTTCTTTTATAGTCTTCATCATTGAAATATTTATATTTTTCATTTTTTGGATGTTATTTATTTTCTGTGTTAATATTTTTATAATATATTATTGTTATTTTTAAGGTTATTAATACATTTGTAACCAAATGACTTTATAATCCTGTCTTTTTTTTATTTGGTTATAATTGATTTGAGAAATTAAATGCGATTTATAATTAATCTTTGTCTATGAAATAAACTTACACTAAGTAAAATTTGATAATTTTAATTTTAAGGCATACTAATAACAAATTTTTCTTTTTTGTTATCAGTTTTTCTCTTATTTCATTGTTTTTTCTTGTCATTGTTAGTTTCAATCTAATTTTGACTTTGAGTGTATGAGTATATTTTCGATTATAAACTTTGAAAAAATAAATTAAAATATTAAGTTATATTTTAAGACATTTACTTATTATGAGACCATCTAATTTATATTTTGGCCCCCGCTTCTTTACAATTTAATTTTCTGTTTAAAATTTGATATTTTATAACGTACTTTTATTAATCCAAAATGCAATATTGGCAAAGATGGTGGTGCGGTGTGGGTTGAAAGACAAGATAAAATTATAGGTTCACTTGAGAAGTGACTCCCAAAACGATAGAGGACACCGACACGATATATAATTAAGTTCCTTTTCTGTTTAATTCTCGTGCATGCATGGCTTAAACTCTCTCCTCTCAATGACAAAAAAAAAACCCAACAAAAATAATATTCCAGGGGATTTTAATTTCTTATTTCTAAATGATCGATGACCAGTTAAGCAATCAACAAGCGCAAGTACCCAACTGGCCAGCAACTACAATAAAATAAAAGTAATAATCAAAACACAAACATATAATAAACCACTGAATTAATGACACAAAATTAAAACGTAACAAAGCGTCTAAAGGACGAATAGTAATAATATCACCACCATGCATGCATGCATTAATTATCTTCTATTAATTCTTAACTAAGCGGCAATTTTGGGAAAGTACTCTCGTTGAACGGCTTTCATGAGGAGGCTATCTTGTTCAAGAGCCATTTGAACAGGAAGAGATCCAAGTCCATTCGCCATGGCAAGCATTATCTGCTTCGTTTCTTCTTTAAATTCTTGGAGATCAACCCTTCCATTCAAGTCGTGGTCGAATTGCACGAACAAGGACTCGTACACACGTGCGAGTTCATCTGGGTCACGCTTCACGTCGACGCCGAAGTGGGTCTCGAACACCCTCAGCCTCTGCAACTCCTTCAGCATCTCCGCGTAAGAGAGAAGACCGTCCTTGTCGGTGTCCAGTTGAGAAAAGAGGTCGCTCACGCACACGTTGAAGACTTCCTCGTCCTCCACGAAACCTACGATGGTTGCACCGTCAAGAATTTCCACACTCATGCTTTCTTCTCTTAAGGGGACAAACAGCAACGGAAAGAGAAATTAGTATTACTGAGTCGAATTTGATGTGTTTGGTTTGGGATCGATGAGACTTGTGTTGGTTAATTGGGGTTTATATATATATAGCAATGGGTCGCGGTTGGTTATTTTGAATGAGTGAGAAATGGTTTAATTTCTTTCGCTTTTTGTGACCGTTGTTTGCTTTTCAGTCGTAGATTTTGAAAGTCGAATTCTTATCAAGTTGAATAATAGGTTCTTTTATTTGGCACGCGTGCCAATAGGAAAATGTTTGTTCTAGAACACTAGGATTCATATTACTTTAACATTAAATTTTAGGTATATACTGCTTACAATATAATAATATGCCTATGTATAAGTGTATGTACATTTTATTATTCATTTAAATTGTGGACAGATTATTGTGTGCTTCAGGATACACGATTTCTGTAATTTATGATGAATCAACTAACAATTGATATATCATTTGCGAAAATATAAAATAAGTCTTTGTAACAGATCGAATGGATTTAATTTTTATATCTTGTTACTGTAAAAAAAACAACAAAAAATAAATAATTAGATCAGATTTTAAATACTCCTAATAAATTCAACTGGTCAAGTTCAAGTATTTAATTAGTTGTGCTTATTTTCATGGTTTATGAATTATGATCCTCCGTCCTTGAATATAAATAACATTACAGTTGCATGAATATAATAATAACTAAAAGAAAATAGTATACGCATACTAAAAGTATTAATCAATCAGAATTAATTGTCAATTGCACAAATAAACCATCCAAGCTTATAAACGCTAATAGGCACTGTATTGCCAAAACAGTCAAATGGCAAGGATTATTTCTGAGTCAGTGGTTTTCTTCAAAACGGTTGGCCAACGCATAGTTGAACTTTGTTGGAAGTCTTCTAAATGTCAAAAAAGGTCCCTTAGTCTTCGGAGAAAAGCGTGGGCAAGTTCAAGGGTTAAACGCGGAACGAAAAGTTTAATTTGTGGAACTAGGAGCACATAAACGATATGCCGTAGTCCAAAACTAGGGTACCCACCGATTATTTTCACTCATTTATGTTTCATTCTAATAATAATTAAGGGTCTTTTCCTTCCACTTTCGGTGCCTGAATGCTCAAAGATCAAGGAAAGGATATGCTTTAGTTTATTCGTATTTTATTGCTTAGGGACAAAAATTCATCTTGGATCATGGCTAAAATCTATTGGACGAAATTGAGCATAACTGCTTGCCCCTACATTCTTTTTGGTTTCTGTTCACAGAGTTCAATTTATTCTTTTTCTGAAAATAAAATAATGGAAATTAAAAGAGGGTGGCATTGGCGATCTAGTTGTTTCTATTCATCTTGCCAAATGTTAAACAATACCCTTAAATTGGAATGCATAAAACTACACTATTTATATATTTTTGTATTTTTTATAATTTGTCCAATAAATATTTTTTTTTATAATTTCTTAAGTTTTTTAAATACTCAATTTTTAATTTGCAATTGTCTCATTCAAACTTTAGTAATTTTCATGAAACATATGGATTTCACCCTTTATCAGAAAGATTATCAAGTATAATTAGAACCAGAGATGAAAATTTGGATAATTTTAATGAGGGTTTAATATGCTAAAATAAATTATTCTAGAAACGTATACATAAAAGGGTGATTCACTGATATATCAACAAATATTAATTTGGTTGGTTTTAAGAATAATAATTATAAATTATTTCTCTATATATCACTAATAAAATAATGTTTTTAATGTCGTTATTTTAACATCAATTTTATCAAAATCAATGTTACAAGAAGCACGATAATATATCAGTAAATAAGGTTAGTTCGTTAACATCTATTTCTAAAAAATCGATGTTGTTAGTTGGATATTAACATCGATTTTATGAAAATCAGTATTGTTATCATGATATTAACATCGATTTTTAGAAAATCGACAACTAAGTTAACATCGATTTTCTGAAAATCATGTTGTGAAATGACATGTTAACATCAATTTTTACTCAAAACTAATGTTGACCCTTTAGATTAAAATTCTTTGGCACCTCTCTCGAGTCACAGAACTCTCACTCTTTCTCTGAATCTCTCTCTTGTTGCCCACTCTGTTCCTCTCCTCCACCGCGTCACTACCACTCTCTCACTCTCTGCCATTGCATCGTCGCCTCTATGTATCTTCTGGTGTGGTACTGGTTGGCCTCCTTCATTGCACGTCATCCCTTGTTGCCATTGTGTTTGTCTCTTACTTTGACCCAGGTTTGAAATTTACATATATCTTGAACTCTCTTTCTGTCACATTGATGTTCATTTGATTTTTCAACTCTCCATTTAAGTTGAGTATAGTAGCTTCTCTTCATTTTTCCATTGTCGTGATTCTTGCAAAAACAAGTTTGTCTCTCTTCAACCTTTATGTCTGTATATGTTAGGACTATTTTGAAGAAAAATTTAACTTCATTGTATAGGTAGGTAAGAACATTGAGGATAATGGTAGGGTAGAATACAAATGCAGGGTAGTACAGTACACTCCCATACTGCATAGGTGGTTAGTGTTTGTGAATATACTTTAAGTGTTAGACTGTGTATGACTATCCTTAGCTAACATACGTTTCTTTAGTTGTAGAAACATGGGCAACAAACGTGCCATCTTATGAACTGACAATGCATTTGGTAAGGTGGCATTTCTTATGGTCCTGAAATTTGAAAAAATTCATATACTTCATACTTAATGCAATTCCTAAAGAAGAAAGTATAGTACTCTTTATTTTTAATGGAAATGAGAATTCCCCACTAACTAATATTGTTCCATTCAAAGCATAGATAGAACCATTTCAATGGGTTTTGATTGTGTGATGCTCAGTAGACCAATTAAAGTGATTTGTTGTGTGAGTTTAAGAAGTCTTGCATATTTGCATCAGTTGAGCAACCCAATCTTGTTGCACCTTTGGCCATTTTCAATAGTTTCGTCATAGCAATGTAAAGCTTAGGTGTTTGGATATTGTTTTGTGTCTGGTTGATGTCATCGCACTAAATGGAACTAAGTGGTTTATTGAAATCTTCTTTTAGTACTTGTGATATTCCACCTGGAAAATTGGATGTGTATTCCCTAGTTATTCTTTCTATACCTAATAGGAAATGTTAAAACACCCCAAATGGAGGAAAATTCCCTTGGTCTCTCTTAAACTTATTTGGCACCACCACAACCATATCACCATGGTTGCCGAAGCACCTCTTCTCTTTTTTCTAATTTTATGTCATTGAAGCACCTCTTCCATTATCCTTCTCTTTTTGTAGTAACCCTAATTCCCCTTCTCATCTTGCTCCTCCATTTGCGTTTTCCATTTGTGCTCCTTTGCATTGCCGTCAATGTCATTAAATGTAGAGGAGGACCACCACATTGAAGGTAGATGAGCATTGCGTTGAAGTTTGTCCCCTTCGTTTTAGGTAAGATGTTATATTTTATTTTTTTGAATTTGGATAAGTATTGTAGAACACAACATGCATTTCAAATGACTCAATATGAAATTATGTTACATAAATTTCAGATCAGCAATTCTAGAATTATGCTAACAAATTTTGGATTGAGTAATCTATAATGCATGTTGTGTTTTAGATTACTCGATCTAAAAGTATGTTAGCATAATTTTGGAATTTTTATCCGAAAGTGATGTGACATAATTTTGGATTGAGTAATCCAAAATGCATGTTGTGTTTCAGATATTCAATCCACAACTATGTTATATCATTTCTAGATCTACGGTTTCAAAATTATGTTAGCATTATTTTAGATTGAGTAATCTAAAACACAACATGCATTTCAAATTACTCAATCTGGATCTATGCTAACATAATTCTAGAATGGATGATACATAGGACTAGATAATTTTTTAATTACAGATTAGGCAATCTGTAAATATAAGCAGGAAAAACCCTTAGCAGGAGCTTCTCATTCTATATAAGGATGAGGAAGACAAAAGGAGGGAGATTTACGGGGAAAGAAAGTGAGAGAGTAGGTTTGAGGAGAATGAGAGAGATCAAATTATAATAAAGAAGGATAATTTGGATATATTAAAAATATAGGAGGCGCAAATAGCCAAACTAGGGCTACAGAAAGAAAAGGCCTATTCTTGCTTATTTTGTGTACTAGTCTGATGCTTTTGTCACGTTGGGCTCGGCCCAGAGCTTTATTTTCTTCTCTTCATGTTTTGGTTTATATACGGATCCCACTTGTTTTTAATAATGAGTTTGATAATTTTTCTTCTTCTTCTGAACTGAAACACTAATATTATTTTATTATTTTGTTTTTCTTGTTAATCTTTTGAGCTTATTACGTTTATTATGTTTTTTCTTAGTTTTAATTAACATAGATCAATAGTGTGAATTAATCCCAAAAACTAAAAGTCCCATTCATGAAAAAAATAATATTAACATATTCTCTCCCTTTTTTGACGTTTTCATTTTGTTTTTACTATTTTTTTGTTGCGTTATTTATTGACATCCTTCTTTGCAAAATAAACGTTAGTATTACTTGATTTTTTGTCGGTTTTTGCTCTACATGCTTAACCGTTCATTATTTTGTTAATATAGGTTTAATTGTTAGATTATTAATTAAATTGAATGACTTCCACCAAAAATAACGAATAATAAAATGTTCTATTCAAAATTTCTTGCCTCTTTCAACGTTGATGTGTAGTCTGTACTATCTTCATATGTTGTAAGAATCGTAGGAGTACATACTGCATTGTACCTTGTGTAATAAATAAATGATGAAATATTCTGTAAAATCATGCGACGCTTTACCACATAGACGTGTAATTTATAATATCTGTTCTGGGGTTACTCCGGCATCAACACTTAGCCTAAGTTCAACATAAAGAACATCATTCTAGCCGATAGGATTCGACGTAAAACACAATCCAAAATACAGGGTATCCAACGCGATCATAACACGTGATGAAACTATCTTTCTTGCCAATTCAGACTTCTCAATCACTCTATAAATACCAAAACTCTAAGTAGAAATGACAAGTAACAACAACAAATGGAGTCCCGCACCACATTTTTGTATCCTGTGGTGAATACCATAACGTGATTAATTATGATTTTTTTCTTTTTATATAAAAATGTAAAAAATTACAGTATAATATAAGAAAATATAGTAAAATAATTGTTTATTTAACATTTATTATTATTATTTATAATATTAACATTTCCAATTTTATATTTGTTACATTTGATTTTTTTTGGACTTAGCGACTGTTAAAGGCGGTCACAAAGTGTCATATAATTAATACTATAGTTACTTTCACTGGTTTGTTGTTCCCTTTACAAATAAACTTTAGTCACCGATCAGATCCGTATTTAAATATTATATAGAATTAGAGACCGAATTTTTTTATTGCAAATTATCGTAATTGTTGCTTTTTTCCCCTAACAAATTAGCAATCAATGTTAGTTAATTTAATTCCCTTGAGACAGAAACATAGGTCGTTAATTCGATGCTAAAATATTTTTTCTTGAAAAAGAAATAGTGGCTAAATCCGGTTGCTAAATTGAGCTTTTGTTGTAGTGACTTTTGTCTTTATTTTTTATCATTTTATTTATTTATTAAAATAGGTAAAATAAATATTTTAAAGTTATTTTACTTGTGCATACTTAATTAGATGTAACACATCCCTATACGTAATTTATTTCTGAATGTAAAATTTAGTTTCAAAGACCCTTTTTTTAAAAAAAATTCCAATATTTTTCCTAAAAAACAAACTTTAATAAGAACATCTTTTTTAATTAAAAGAGATACAGCGTTGGCAAAGCCGTGGAGGATGGGGCATAAGTCTATAAACAAAAACCTGTTAGCAACCCTTATGAAAATTAATTAACAGCCACATATTGTAATGTCATTTGGGGTTAGCACCGCCACTTTGGCAAACAGGGTAACTCAGCCACAATTTTCTACGAAAAATAAAACTTGTGTAGTTATGTTCTTGACTTTTTCTTTTCTTTTTTTCTTTAAAAAAAATCTTCAAAATGGGGGAGGTTGGACTTCCATTGAGAGTACAAATATAAAATTAATTAGTGGATGAAAGACCCGACAAAAATATTTCCCGTACTGGACTTTATATAAATTAACAAAAACTATTTACTGATTAAGATTGTGAAATTTTCATATAAAAATAATTTACCTATAATATTCATTGTTCATAATAACCATGGTTTTACGTTAAAAAATTACTATATATAATTCATGAAATTATTAAAGTCCCTTTAAAAAAAGAAATTATTAATCTAAAAATTATTAAGGTTATATACTGTATAAAAAAATTCAAGAGGGATCACAATGGAGTGAAACGACAACCTTTGAACAAAAATAAATTGTAACGTGTAAAATTAATTGACTTTATGTTTTCTTGTTTTGTTTTCCATCCATTTGCTTCTACGTACCCATTTAGCGGTTGTAATCAATTGCCGTATTTGACGTACGTATAGGTTAAATTACTTCAAAATTTATAGTTTTTTTCCCGGTTACTTTAATTAGAATTGAAATTTTATCTTGATAATTCATCTTATAAAAAGTTGTATTAAAGACTAATATAATTTTTTGTGTGTGAAGAAAGGACTAATATAAATGTTACTAATTTTAATTAGAAAATAATACAAAATATTTAAGAAAATCAATCTACTTTGTGTTTGAAGTTTTTTTATTCTTTATGGTATGAATAAAAATAATATTATGATATCAAAATAGCAGTAGGTGTCTACATCTCTACTTTTCGTTACATAGCATATACACGTAGTCACTTGTTAAAAAAAAAATATACACGTGGTCTCGTACAATAATTGCAGTGCTTCAATTTCACTGCCTACAATTTTTTTGCCATTGAAAATGGAGAAGGAAATTGAGCTGGAGATGAAGAACAAGTCGATTAAAAAAAGACTTACTTAGTACGCTATACGGCGCCAATTAAGAGAAAGGTCCCAACTATTCCCTCCCCCCCTCCTATATATAGACTATACATTCCCTCTAATTTTCTCATCCTCCATTACCAAATATATCTTATTTGAGTAGATTTGTCGTAGTTTACTACTAAAAGATGGGTTTGAAGACGAAGCTACCATTACTTATTATTTCATTGGCCATGCTCCTTTTCGTTTGCTCAGAGGTGTCAGCCAGGGATTTTCAAGAGGGTGAGCAATATAGTTTGCCTTATACGCTCATGAGTATTTTAAAATAAGAGAATATTAATAAATGTTTTTAAAACTCCAGTTAATTAGAACATTTAAAATATAATAAATGTTTGAAAATATATTACTAATGTTTTTTTTATAAACATGTGTTATATTTTTTTATTAACTTAAATATATTTTTTATCACTAACATATTGCTAGTCCAAGTATAACTGAGTTCTGATTTTATAATCAAGATTTCACCTTCTGTCTTGAAGATAATTAAGACAATAGACTTCATTAAAGATTTTTAGACAAATTTTTAATAAAGATTAGTTATTGATAAAGTTAGTGGATATTTTTGCATCAATAACATTTTTTTAATCCTTGCAATTACTCTTTTTTTTTCATCCCTATATTTATTTTGAAATGGTTCTTGTATTTTCTTTTATTTTTTATAATTTTGTTTTAGTTTATGTAATATACAAATTTTTTTCTTTTGTCCTTATAATATATGAATAATTTGTTTTTATTTTCTACCATTTTTCACACCATCTAATTTAAATCAAGCCAATGAATATAGAAACTATAAATAAGAAATGGATACGTTAGTAGGGATTAAAACAAAATATAATTAAAGGATGAAAATGAAGAAGACTAAAGTTACCAATATCATTTAAAAAATATGCATAATTACATAACAAACAAAATATGTAAGTCTTTTTTATTTATTAAATTTAAATCAATATCCTAAAATCATTCGTCATCCTAACCTTTAAACTTAAAAGATGCTTAGAATACAAATTTTTTCTTTTAATCTTATTCATTCTATCACAATGGACTCCCCTTCCCGAATTGTGCCTTTTTCCAATTTATTATCACTTAACCTTTTCTTATATTTTCAATTTTATGATCACTTTATTTCTCTTTCCCTCTTATTCCCTATCTTCCCTCGCAAATTAGATACACATAATGGGTGAGAAAATTTCATTTTTTTTTATCATAAATGGTTCGTGTGTGTTATGAGTTAAATGTGTTTGCAGGAAAGGTTGTTCAAGAGGCTAATAATGGGGGTGATGCCAATCTATTTGGTGGTGGTTTCTTCCCTGGTGGTGGCCTTGGTGGTGGTGGATTCTTCCCTGGTGGTGGCATTGGC